>OY293420.1:49198450-49798450 GCA_958502065.1 Chrysolina americana
CCATTTGGTTGTTTGGACACTCCAAGCTCAAAAGTCCACGGCCTCCCCTTTGTCTGGGAAGTATAACCGTGGAACAGACGATTTAGGATGCAAGATCCTATGAAAATGCATCATTTTGCGAGTTTTACGTCATGTTGTCGCAGCTTTTCTCGAGTCCATTTCATTACTCCAAAGGAGTGAAGTAGAATCGGAACGGCAAGCATATTAGTTGCAGCAACTTTGTTCTTCCCCGACAGTTCTGATGACCAAATCGGTCGGAGCTTATGAACGTCATCTCCATATTCCTCGCATCGTCCTATTTCAAGATGAACCGTGGCACATGTGTCAATCCTAAACTCCATCACGATAGCATGCACTCTTGCACCACCCTCAAGGACTGATGACGATCTTTTCCTCCGGAGGCATATAGTTTGGTGTCATCCATGTAAAACAGATGGGTGACTTTAGGCCTCCGGTTTCTGGAGGTGCCGCAGTTGTATCCGCGGGTTTTCCGTGGTGCAAAGAACAATGGAAATAGTGAGATGCAGAAGAGAAGAGGGCGTAGGGAGTCTTCCTGGAACACGCCCCTTCCGAAGATAGCCTGCTCTGTTTGGAACCTGACTTGACCAGATGTGATGGTGAAGCGAGTCCTCCAGAGCGGCATCAACTGTTCAATGCATCTCACTATTGGATCGGGTACCGCAAGGTATCTGAGCAAATGCATGATGAGCTCATTCGATCCAGGTCACTGAAACGTTACGCGTTATACTGCACGGAGTCCTGCGTGATGCATCTGTCGATCAGTAGGTTCTCTTTGCAGCCAGCGACCCTCTTCTTTGACCTTGTTTGCTGTTTGCTCATATATCCGCGCTCATATATCCGCGCATACACCGGCTCAACAGCGGAGAGTATTCGCATGTATTAGAGCATCTGAGTCAAGCATGTTATCGGTCTTCGGATCAGACAAATCTCCGTTTTTAGGGATTAGCACGGTTCGCCCCTCGACAAACTAATCCGGAATCTGTTGCTCCCCATCTAGCCATGAGTTAAATACTCTTGCTAGATGGTGGTGGACATTTTTTCCACCAATAGTTCAGCTCTTCAGGGCCTGGAGCAGCAAAGTTCTTCGAGCCTTTGAACCGACGAACTTCTTCCAGAGTTATCAGATTACGCAGTTCATTGAGCTCAGACTGACGAAGCCTTCTACAGAAAGCTTGGAACTGCGCTAGGACTGGAGTATCTACGTTATGTGGTTGCGGAAATACGTAGATTCCACCCGATCATCCGCCGGTGGGTTATTGTTATTATCAAAAATGAATAACACAAACAATTTTCTTTATCGAATATCATATGCCACCTCATTCATTAACTATTTTTGAAGAGACTTTCCAGTATACTCTTTTCGAACTTTGTTGGTTTTGTTGCTTGGCTACTGAGGAGTGCGCTTCTTGCTTTGCTCGCGAATATCGCTGCGACTGACTCATTGTTAGCTTCGGATTCATTCGTAGGCGAAGACTATAAGGCTTTTAGATATTATCGTTGGCTTCATGGAACAATACGACTCTTTTGTTGTTTGACCTATCATAGCACTGATGGGAGGAAGGACCATGCTGGTGGCTATTTCCAAATAAATTAAAAATCATATAAAATCGCTTTATCATAAATCAGCACTATTTGATAATAATTACTGTGTCCGTGAGGAACGATGCATAGATGGACGTCTGATGTATTTCAATGTACGTCAGGGAGAACAAGTTGTTTTTTTAAATCATGCTTTTCCGTGTTTTCAGGCCGACGTTCAACATGAATGGTTGGAATTCTCAAGAGAGATTTTTGCGCGATAATAGCTACTCAGTAGATATTTCTAGATAGTACTAGTTTTGTGTTAGATATTTGCCAATAAAAATCCAATTGTATAGGATTTTGCCAGAACATTAAATCCATCTGTTCGTTATTTATTCAATGATCTTGCCTACTCGCTACAAAATATTGTGTTCCATATAATTTGCCTCGAAAGAAGTGTACTCTGTACATTCGATCACATTTCACTCGAACGATAATGAATAAAAGAACATACCCAGCGGAACGAGACCTGTTGTTTCAGCGGGTTTGGAATAAATTATGATACGTCGAATATTCCATCTTCCCGTTCCTTCTTAATGGTTTCTCTTCCTGAAGTTCCAGCAAGAGAAAAATAAATTTTCAATTTGGATTAAGGAATAACGTTCCATGAGAAAGATATCACAAAGTAGTTCGAATAGCCAAGAAATCCACCAACAAAGTGTATAAGTACCCTGACATTTTGATTTAAGAGTTAAGTTTGAGGTAAACTTCAAACTTGCAGGGGTTGTAGATAAGTCTTTCGGAGTTTCATTGTTATCGTCGATGAATGGCATGACATTTCAATTGAAACCATTTTGTCGGAGCTGATATCAACTGAGTTCGTGGCTCATCTGAACTCTGCGAAGCAAATAGTTTTTCCCACTAACTTTCACCAGTTCATTATGTCATTCAATATTTTCAACAACTGAGTACGAAGTTATGCTCGATCAAATTGTACACAGCTCTGTATTTGAGCTGGAATGTTATTAGATTCATTAGTGAATGGCATATACAAAGTGGATGTATGCTCTTTGATATCACAAACTATCCAAAAACACCCCCTCCGTACTTCAATAGTTCTGTGAAAATACCGAAGTTCAACGCCCTCATTAAATGGGAGCTTATGGAATATCAATTTTGATATTCTCTCACGTTCAGAACAAGGATAAGATAGAAAAAGCAATCAGTGACAAAATAGTGGGTAACACAACAGCACAACATATAATCAATTTATTTCATAGAGAAAAGTCTATACAGTGTGTCCTCAATACGGGGTAGGTACCCTTCTCTCTAAGCATTTCCATCAAGTGGAAAAATATTCTTTCACATTGTTGATACCTCTCTGGCACAATATATTCGAACTTCGTTCGAAATATTACAGTTTACTCTTCCCGGAGTCTGTGGAGTGTTTTGTCTTGTTCTTGATTTCCCGTACGGATGGCGCTGCGATCAACTTTGTTGTAGGTCATCCGTAGGGAAGTATTAGTTAAACGGTTGATTATTATTCATTTGGCAGGGACAGGACAATTATAATGTTGTCGGACCTACCCTGTCACTGATGAGAGGCAATCAACCTCGAAACATGCATGTCTGCAGGTGGTCATTCCCAGCCAAATGAAGGATAATCTTTTGTTTAATTATACAAGACAAGCACTTGAAATTGGGTCTTCTTGGAAGAACGTTGCAGAAATATCTGTCAGATGTAGTTCAATGTCCGTGGTGGTATTAGCCAGGGAAGTAGTTGTTTTCTGACAGATATTTGCCTTTATTTTTTACTTGGTGGAAACGCTTAGAGAGAAGGGTACCCCGTATTCTTTCACTCAATCAATTAAATTGAACGATTGTGTAATCTGTGGGAGCCAAAAAGGGACACGTTGGTAAATAACAATTCGAGGAAAAAACGCTCAAGTTCCAATCTTAGGTGTGTCCAAGGTTCAGCTTTCGAAAACATCGAAGCCCCCTTTGGATAACGATATTACCTGGACTGGTCCTCTGACGACTCTTCGAACATCAAAGAAAAGCAGTTTTGTTTATTTGTATCATAAATACTCATTCGATAGATGTTTCTCGAAAGTTACATGATTTTTCCACCTATAGAGCGACTTTTTCGTGTTTAACTGTTAAACTCGAGATTTGCCAAAGTCCATATCGTTTCACTTATTTACCTGGCTTTTACTGTCATTATTGATGAAATGAAAGCTAAATGATGAATATTTGTCTGAAATGTATGCCCATAACAGGAAAACAAGTGATAAGCTTGTTGAAAGCCATCATTTACTGTTGATATACAAAAGTATATCAATAATCATATAACACTAGATAAACCAATAATTTTGAAACAAGGCATTTCAATCGAACTCCGAAATATGTTGACTCCAATCCTCTGATTATTTTTTAGTGGATACAGTTTTTCAATGCACGAGTGATATTTTTAGATTGTGAAATAAAATCATTTTCAATTAAAAATACAGAATTTGCTATTCCTAATAATTCAAAATGTTCGCAAATATTATTTTATCTGGTTTGTTTGTATTGACAAACAAATCGGATAATTCTATTGAATGGATTCAGTTCTCATCGAACTGGAAATATTTCAAAACATTGTTGAGTGGTAATGGAATACAATAATCGGGGTGAATAAAACATTTACACGTTTATTCAAGATACTTTTTGATTCACCGGACACATGCTATATTTTCATATCGATTGGAATATCCAATCTAGTAAATATTTGTTATGAATGAACGGCAACGAATGGTAGTCCAGCGGTCTAGGTGTCGGTAGTTGAAACTTCTGCTCAAAATAGACTCCGACCGAGACCGGTGCGTGAGAATTTTTCTGAAGTATATCGGAATCGATAGGCGACCAAATAAATGCCTTGTTGATAAGCACGTGTTATGTGAGTTGCATAAATGCTACTTCCAACATCTAATGCTTGCTGGGGATGCGCATACCGACAGCTTAAAAGTGAATCCGCCAGCACATAGGAATCCCAAGCAGTCCGTAACCAATTCTGAATATACTCGCCTGGAATTCCGTCGCACATTTTCCCAAACTCAAGGATATTCTTGTTTTGGTTTCGACACGTATATCTCCGATCCTGCATCTTCGTTATTGAGAACTGGTTATATTGGTTCGTTCAATTCTCTTTTTGTGTATGGCAGTTTTTCTGTAACTTCCACAAATGCTTTTATGGACCATCTGGTGTTCAACGATCTGGTGTTCAATACATATTTTATTACATTCATATCAAGAGTTTTGATATTTCAGTGTGCTCCTAGCTTGATGGTATCGTAATTGTCCGAGCTGCGCTCTCTGTAATTTTCACTAACACTGGATCGGTGTGAAAAGGTGTTGAGGCTGCTCGATAAAGAGTTGATTGGAGATATGGAAAATATTGTTATATTTGACAAATCAATGTGAAGAACTTCACCACGTAACTTATCTGACATTTCCAAACGTTAATTGAACAATCAAAAACAATGAATTCAATATTCGAGAATAGGAATAAGTCCCAATACAGCATCGGCATCGCCACTCTGAATTGCAATACTAATTCTTTGGAACAAGAATTAAATTGCTTTTCTATCGCCAATTCTGTTATTCGTCTACATTTATCTTTAATGAACTCCAGACCATTGGGACCGAACACTCCAAGTGTTGAAATAGCAAGAGAAAAAATGTAAAGTTGTTGTAAAATGCGACATTTTCTGCATTTAATTTTCCCCCATTCACTGCCGCTGCACAGGGACAATTGAAAGAGAAAACTACGTGTGATGTTGCAACCGTGTCAAACATATGAAATCACCAACAACACGTTTCTTGAATTTTTATAGGATAAATGTCATGTCATTGGGGCTAACAGCTGTACGCTCCAACATCAATGGAATATTGGCTGTTATTAACGCTTGTTTCATTGACTGCATGATGACATAATTGACGCCGTGCTGAATTTATAGCTCAACCCATGGGTTCCTTTTTCACCACATGTGCATGTATGAGGATATGAGGAACACATACAGAAAGTCCTTAAATTACAGTTTCTTCATCCTCCCAAAATTCATTAAGGTTGGATTGACACCTTGTCAGGAAAACGAATAAGAACAGAATGTTATGTACTTCTACGAACCAAGTTTGGTAAAAGGGTACCATATTGTTTGAGCTATCTGAAAAAAGATTTCTAGACGATAAGGTACACATATCAACAGTAGATAAAAATAATGCAAAATTGGTTCACAATAATCAGGAATTTTTCATATTTGGGCACATTGGAAACTGACACCAAAAATGTGTTAAAAACTTCATAGGCCTATGACATATTTTTAAACAAACATTTTTGCACTTATTTATCAGAATGAATATACTCAGTGGCTAAGTGAACTTCATCATTTTCTATATTATACTTTTGATTCTTTACTTCCAGATACATGACTGCTCTCTACGATAGTAATCCACACATGTTTTTACGTTCGGCGTTGGGAAGACCACCAAGTGTCGACAGTGGAAGTTATGCAACAATAGCGAGCGTTCACAAGGGTCCCCCATCACCATCCCCATATGCGACCAGCGACGCATGTCAATTTTATTCCTCAAACGATGCATGCCGGGTCTCTTACTATGCATCATCACAAATAATGTTAATTTCACAGGTTTGTACGAAAACGTGTTTTTTCTATTTTTGCATGCGTAGTGAGAATCACAATTTTACACATTTTTATATGCATGTCAAGAGAACATGCTGAAATAGATTTAATATCAAAGGTATGGTATAACTTTGAAACATCAAAGAGAAGCGTTTGAGGACGGGTCTAATGAAATGTTGGGGAACGAACAACGTGAAGTAATGTTGATTGTTGTGTTCCATTTCAAACTAAGGTGTGAAGAAAACTATGAGTTATTACATTGAACAAATCTATCTGCGAGTATAATTATATTAATTTTTTGACAAATTTTCGTTATCATTTTCACACAAAAAGACAGTAGAATGTTTTCAACGATTTGTTCATTTTCTCTAAGCAAACCTAAGCATTATTATTTAATTTTTCAGAAAAATTTTGACAAAAAGATACGATCGCTCGCATCGTTACAAAAATTGTGTCATTTCTACAATTTTGTTGTCATGTTTAAAAAAATACTACTGGGACCTCATTTACTATACACATACATTTTGGAGTGGGCCAAAGATTTTGTTTTCGTACAAAAATCGAATTTTGTTAATACTCATAATCAACTCAGATGATAAGTTAGGATACAGTCTCTTGATTTCAGCTGTAATGTTTTTTCCAGGCGTGAGTACACAGGATGTTAGGGGTATGCCTTCCAACATTTTAACAGATGAAAACTTTTCTAATATTATCACAAATTTTCCATATCCAGTGATACGTTTCTGAGTACCGGACGAATACCAATTCAGATTCGAAAAAATGTAGATAACTTTGGAAAGTCAAAATTACATACAAAACTCACCAACCATGCAGAACAGTGGCGACAGCGCGCCAGACGCACTCAAGGGAATTACACTGGTAATTTTTATATTTTTTTTCAAAGGTTCACAAGTCAAACTGGGTAAAAAACGATTTTTCAATTTTTTTTTCGAATATATTTCATTCAAAAAACAAAAATATTAGAGATTAATTCAAACACTAGCCCAAATTCGCGGCAAATATTACCGGTATTTCATTGGACAAATACAAGTGACGTCAAAGTCTTCTTAATTTTCAATATACACTGTGATTCAAAATGGGAACAAATCTTCCTTGTACAGAGCACTCACAGAACAAACGTTTGTAGTACATTTTACAAGTGACGTCAGCCCGCGAAAATGTGGCGTTTGAATCTTTCTCAATTTGGAACAGTTTTGAAGTGGGTTGTAGTCGATATGAAATAAATAAATAGGTTCGTAAAGTAATTCTACATGCATCATGTATACAGATAAAAATCATTTTTTACAATCAAAACGTTATTCTTTCTTACAGTGTAATTCCCTATTCTATATTGACGATGGTACAGTTGCCCATTACTTACAGCAAGTAATGGTAACAGCTGGATCTGTAATCAGTTCCAAAAGCATTGTATGATGCCAAAAGCCTATCAGTTCTCCTGACGAAATTGATCACAAAGATATAACATAGATTGATCTATGAAAAATCCCAATTCATTTCTGAGCAGGCTCGGCTCATTCATTCTGAATGTTTGACACGCAGACCATATAATAAAAAAAGTGAGTTCGCTGTTTCCACTAAAATTGATTTTTGAATTCAAATGTCTCAGCCCCCACGTGCCTGAAGCTGTCTTATACCAAAAGCAACTTTAACGGAGCGGTAAAGATGTGAACACGATGAGGTATGAGAACGAACAATACAGTATGAACGACAAGGTTGTATGTGCAATATAAAACCTGTTTCTAGACTGGTGTGGTGCTAATTCTTCCTTTTGATAGTTTCTGAATAATAGCAATTTATTTTCCACTCAGAGAAGACTGAGATACTGTGTTATTTACTCCGATAGTCACTCCCCACGTACGTGGGTTGAGTGATTAATGGGTTCAAGAACAATGTCCTAAGTAGATGGGGCGAACCGAGAATTAGGGCCTTGTGAATTCTTGAGACTTGGATTTTTGCTGCATCACAGCAAGCCGGGACTATTTTGAAAGCAGCATGTCCATCATTCCACCACTATGATTGGAAACAGAATGGTTTGAGTGAAGCCTACGGAGTTCAAAGAGTTCTCGATATTTGGTCCGCTTTTTCCTCCACTTTTTAGACGAGGTTTATTTCACCAGTGGCTGAAAACTCTATAACTTAAATCGTACTGCTGTGATAGTCCAGGAGGACTACAACAGCCTTTTTGGCTTGTATTTGTCCGAGGGTGGAGAATGCGTAGTTCCAATAGATTCAGCACTTATCATTCTCCACAACGGACTCAATAACCCCAGAGAGTAAGTCAACACCGTTATCTGGTCTGTACTGTATCATTGTTGTGGGTGGTAGTATAACAGTCGTAGCGCCGTGTTATCCCTCTAGATATAGGCCGAGACCGCATACACTTAACTGACAACAAATGGTCTTAGGACCCCTACGACACGCTCTGTGTCTGGTACCTCTTTGACCAGCACGCGACCACAGTAGCCAAGACAACTTCTGGAACGCCATTATGAATCTATCGGTATCCGACTTCAGCCCACATGACCTGAGGAAAGCAAAGATCAAATTTTTGGATATGCCAAGGTCTTGAAGAAGACCCTATGCATTAGTTTATTCTTGTGTAGTTGGAGGAGTACATCTGTCTCCACAGCTTAAATGTGAGCTTTTTGGTGAACGGGTTTCAACTTGGTGACAGAGTTCGGGTCACTACGTTCAACGTTGAATACGAGACCGAGTTCATCGAATGCACAGGCTGCTTCGTTGAAAAGCAATGCTCCAATCCCTGCGTTTTCATTATCAAAGACTAAACAAAGAAGAGTATCTGAACTACTGAAGGCCTCACATGCTTCTTCCAGTAACATTCTGTCATGTAGACACTCAACTCGATAGTTCACGGTCTCCCTGTTGTCTGGGAGAGTATAACCGTGGAACAGAAGATTTTGAATGCAAGCTCCTATGGAAGTGCATCATCTTGCGAGTTTTTACGCCGAGTTATCGCAGCTGTTCTTGAGTCCTTTTCATCATTCCAAAGGAGTAGAGTAAATTAGGAACGGCAAACATATCAGTTGAAGCAACTTTGTTCTCCTCCGATAGTTGATGATAACCAGTTCTGCCGAGTTAATGCAAGTTAATAGGAGTTTTTGACTAAGGTTATCTCTTGGGATCGGCGTTGTTCCACCCCAAGATCGTCATCTACGAGGTAATTTCTCGCATCGTCCTCTGCTGAAATGAACCGTGTCAAATTTGTCGATAACAAACTCAGCTTCGAAAGCATGCTTTACTCTTCTACCACCTTTAGGACTGATGAAAATTCTTTTCTTCAGAGGAATATTAGCTTTGGTGGTGCTCGGTTTGAGCGATCGCTTCTCAATCCAATAATCCGTAGGTGCATATGGGTTCGAACCTCTGCGCGGTCACTGTATCGAAGACTTCTGAGGGTTGCTAGTACGGGTGCAGCCGGTTCACGGAAATAACAGTTTTAACAACAAACTGGTGCCCTCGGTTATTGAGGGTGCCACAGTTGTATCCGCAGTTTTCCTTTGGTGCAACGGACAATCGTAATAGGGAGATGCAAAAGAGATATTAAATTTCATTTCATCGTTTATCAATATTTTTACTTTTTATCTTGTCAGATAATTGTAAGGTATGTTTTTTGGACTCCGGCCCACTGCTTTTAGCTAGACTTCACCAATGGCTTCTCATATTCAATATGTAATTGATTTTTTTTCGAATGGTAATGAAAGGCGTTAATTTTCATTATTTTTTTATCCACAGGGCTCTGTTTGGAATCTGACTTGACCAAATGTTATGGAGAAGCGAGTCCTCCAGACCGGCATCAGCTATCCAATGCATCTCATTATTTGATTGGGTACGGCAAGGCATCTGAGACATCTGAGCAAATGCATAATGGCCTATGATATGGATGAAATGCCTTGTGGTAATCGATCCGGGACATCGAAAGGTTACGCTTATACTAGAAGGAATTTTGCATGATAAATCTGTCGATGAGCAGGCTATCCTTGCAGCGACCCCATTCTTTAACTCTCTTTGCTCATATATCCGTTCAACTGCGGAGAGTATTCGCATATCAGGTAGCCTAGTGGTTAGAATCGATGCTTTCCAATCATTCTGGTTTGCCGGTTGTTAGTTCCATCCCAGCGATTTCAATTAATTTTTTTGTTGGCTTAAGAAAGTGCTAGGAATCGCACGTTAAAAGGTAAGACCTCGTTAATCCGTGGCTGGCACAATTTTTGACTTCTGAGGGCTGTCGTTTGTAGGGGGACGACAGCTGGTTAACGGAAAAAACAAATTTTAACAAAAAACCAATATATGATATGCAGCGAGCATCTTATAACATGCATTCAAAGATGTTATCGGTCTGTCAATGAGACACACTGTTCGCCCCTTCAAATCAATCCGGAATCTGTTGCTAGATGGTGGTGGCTGCTTGGACACTTTTTCCACCAATAGTTATTTAGCCTATCAGGGCCTGGAGCGGCAGAGTTCTGCGAGCCTTTGAAGTTCTTCCGAAGTTATCGGATTGCGCAGTTCATGGATTTCAGGCTGACTGAATATTCATGCAGAAAGCTTAAAACTGTAGGGCTGGAAGTTCTACCCCCTCAAAAGCAGAACTTGGACATGCAGGGGAAACCCGGAATCTACAGCTTACGTACAGATGGATTCCGAACCACTTCAGCTCAGTGGCAGCCAATGAGGATTGAACGCGGACCTCCTGGTTGAGGGACAAACGCTCAAACACCACAAACACTTCGCATAAAAGGCGCTGGGGATTGAACCCAGGCCGCCTGGGTGAGACACCACGAACACTTCGCTTAAATATTCCTGAAGGTTTATCGCGCTACTTAATGTTTTCTCGCCCGCCTGACTGGTGACTTCTTTGTAGCCACCAGCATTCGCATCCTATCATGGCAAAAAGCACGCCTTGATTTAATGTGTGGTGAGCTCGCCTTAATTTTGCGGCAATTCTCCGCACTGTAGGCGTAAAAGGCCTATTGGCCGCCGGGTAGTCCACCACACATTGGATGCGAAACGCCTGTTGTCTCGCCGACATGCTTTCCTATTGTGTACATGTCGCTATCCTTCCTATTTGAGACAGAGTCTGAGCGACGTCATACACGGCAGAGTTGATTTGTCAGATATCAGCCTCCTCTGGAAAACCATCGTGAATATTTACATACGCATGTACCAGTTCTTGTGACTGCAAGGGTTTCTTAGTATTATGAAGCGCACTGTGGGTTCTGATGCTTTCTATCCACTTTGTTAACCGACTGAGGAGAAGCTCTAACATAGCGTCTACCCCGAAAGGCCATACATAGTCCCTAAGTTTTTGTGCAGAAAAGGCGGCACGCTCTAGGTGTACCTCACACCACAGGGCATGCAATTTTGCTATGTATCCTCTCCAAGCAGGCTCACTGCTCTCCTAGCAACGCAGAAGGCCGTTCCTCAATTCATCCATCCACTCAAAACGTCTGTTGAAATTGCGGTTGTTATCGTTTGGCAAATCATCGTTATTGTCCCCACCAGCTTGTCTTTGACCTCTAATCCGAGTTGGTTGGTTTTGGGGGCCTGTTTTTTCTTTGTTCAGAAGCGATATATTGAGTATACCGAGCGGTGAGAGAATGCCAACGGCCGACATTTGAAAAAACAGCCTTTCTTTCACGGGTGCGTCTCAGATGCTGGTCCAGTTGCTCAGGAAAATGATGTTGCAACTTAACAAAGTCTTGGATGATAGTTTTCCCCTCTGCTTATCATTATCATTGTGAATATAAAAGAGGTTGTATGTGTGGCATACTACAAATATTTCCGTACCGTCATTTGGAGCAATACCATTCAGAGACATACAGAGGACCTCGAAGACTAGGAGAATGGATATGAAGTCCTACTGAAGAATGTTTCCGTCTGCTTCGGGTTCAAAGTCCATAGCCCAATGAAATGGTAATATGAGATCACCAATTTCGCATCATTAGAAACTTCGACAAATTATATATAGAACACTACACATTTTATGATAGAGCAGCTGAAAATGTCGAATATGTACTTTGTCATAGGGCTGTTGATTATTTGCCTTGAAAATTCTCACAAATCGTTGATTGACCAAATAGAACTGAAAAACCGACACCGCCTTCTGTTGAAGTTGCTTTGCTTTGGCAGCATGATTATTAGTAGGACTATCAGATCTGTGGACTCTGGAGTCAGTCAGTATCGAACAATTCCAATATTTCCTTAGTAGTAATTTATTTATTTATTTATGGGTAGAACAGGTGTTATGGTATTGTCCTCCGCCTCCTATGATAATCAACAAGTGAGTTTCTCTAGAATATTCAATATTTTTTTTTAATTATCCGACCAATCTTCCAGTCTGATCAAAAAATCTTATTATAACCAGAATAGAAACGACTTAAATTCACTGAGTTTGTTACAGGTAAATAACGATGACGATAACTGTATTATTCCTCAACCCCAAACACGCATTCTCAACATTCTGTCGATCCTAAATTCTAGACGACCCGTAGACAGATACTTTTCTCGATTTCTCTCTTAACTTTACCCTCATTTCATCCATCGGTTATTTTTCGAATAGCTTCTCAGTCTGGATAACATTTGAAATAATTCAACCTTCGAGGGTTGCTGAATACCCATGAGACACATGTCTCCTTCGCTTTCTCATAGAGAGACAGTTCATGTCTCGATGCAACACACTGAAAAGGTTGGATTTTTTATTGTAGTTATCGAAATTAAGTAAAAATTGTCTGAAATCTCTAGAGAATTTTTCCCAATTAAGATAATGAGGTAATTTGAGGAGATGCTATTTAGAAATGTTCGTGCGCCTCTGATGGCTGAATCTCCATGACTAAGCCGAGTGCCATCTTAATCCCTCGAGAATTTAGCCAATACTATTTACTCTAGACATTGAATTTCCCTTCTCTCTAACGTTCATGAAGCTTATCTGTTTTTCACATAAGAGCACCCTCAGATTTGTGTAAAATCAATCAACCACTGCAGTACCAGATAATATGTAGAGTTCGCCAAAATGAATAGGTCTCTGTAATAGCATTAATAAAATATCGAGCCAATTGATGCCCCCTTCAATCTCTGAAGTTTGTTTGATGGTTATCTGAAGGATATCAAATCGTTGGGCTGTTAATTGGGGATTCGGCGAAAGTTTGATGAAAATGAACGGGAATTATTCTTGGCACATTTTCACGTAGCTGTATTTGGTGTTACGAACATAATTGAAGTTTCAGATGCGAAACTCTGAAGCAGTAGGGTCTCAGTGAATAATAATACATGCATGCATAATAGAATTTTTGATGCGGTGATATGGACTGGATTAAGACCCAAATTTGTGATATTCGATTGTTCATTGACCATATTCTTATCCGTTGCTTTTGTCACATTCAATTCCATTATGATCCATATTGTTTCTGATTAGTTTTATAAATTCGTGTCTTATTTTTTATTTTCCAGTCCACCAATTCCCTTATTTCCTGTTCAAATGTTGTCATAATAATATTCTGATATGTCACCGCCGCTGAAGCTCCAATCTCCCTCCTCATTCTACCTCCCGTAACCTCTCTTGTTTGGCATAACTGCATTTCCCATTATTGAAATGTGAGATCATCATTAGTTCAGATTTTTGGTTATCTGACTTGTTTTTGATTAGGTAGGGGTCACTCTTGGGAATGAGGTGGGGTAACAAATTCAAAGTAAAACAAGAGTATATGAAGAAAGTTCCAGCAATGGCTGTTTCAACTGAGTTTTGGAATATTGTTATCTCCTAAAGGGGTTTTAGAGGAATGACATTTGGGTACCGAAATGTTTCAATGCTTGGAAAGTGCGTAGTAGGTCCTGAATAATAGATTTACGTGAAAAAATTACCAGTAACAGTCGAAAATACCTGAAAACAAAAGTATATGAAGACAAAATTCCAGACGGTTCTTCAGACTAAATTTTGGGATATTGTTATTTTTTAAAGGGGTTATAGAGGGATGATTTTCCTTAATATCAAATTTTCTCTAAAAAATTGAAGATTTCTGGTAATAAAATATTTCAATGGTTGGAGCGTGTATACTTAGTCCTATAATTCATAGATTTGTGTGAAAACCAAATCAAAAGAAATAATTCCGACTACCGCAGAAAATACTCTTTTCTCCACACATTTCCACAAAGTGGAAAAATGAGGCAAATATTTGATAGAATCCATTTGTGCAATGGTTCTCAAGGAGGTCACTATTTGCAAGTGCTGATTGTAATAAAGCCATTGAATATCATCCTTAATTTTTTTTTAAATGACCACCTGCATTCACGCATGATTCGAGGTTATTTCCTCTCATCAGTGCAAGAATAAGTCAGACGACAAGAGTCGTCTTGTTCCACAAAACCAATAATAACATCAAAATGCCTTATGAAGCGGTGACTTACAATCACAGCACCAACGGCCGTGGTCGGAATTATTTCTTTTGATTTGGTTGATCCTCTCCGAAAAACCTTTTCGAACTTTGTTCGATTTTTTATTGCACTTCCTGGAGTATGTGATACCGAGGAAAGCTGTTTTGTTTTTCCCTCGTGGTTGGTGCTGTGATTGTAAGTCACCGCTTCATTCATAGGGGAATACTATAAGACTTTTGAATGTTTGTCGTCTGACCTATCCTTGCACTGATGAGAGACAATAACCTCGAAACATGCATGTATGCAGGTGGTCATTTCCAACAAAATGAATGATGATATTCAATGGCTTTATTACAATCAGCACTTGCAAATAGTGTCCTCCTTGAGGACAATTGCACAAATGGATGACAGATGTAATTCAGTGTGCGTAGGGAAACGTAGCTATTTTCTGTTAAATATTTCCTCATTTTTTCATTTTGTGGAAATGTGTGAAAAGAAGGGTATTTTCGGCCGTAGTCGGAATTATTTCTTTTGAATTCGTTGATCCTCTCTGAATACAATTTTCGATTTATTATTGAAAACACCAGTTCATCTGAAATTTTGATGCATAAAGGGTGGGTTTTTGGTGTGGTTGAAGAGTCACAAATTATTTCGAAAATACACTTGTACGTGCTGTATGTTCCGCATCTTCCTTGCTCGTACAGGCTCTGCTTTTGAGGGGGTGTCCCCGAAAACGTGAGTGGTTGATGAGAACCAATGTTTTTCACATATGACTATCTATTAAAAAACATGATAAAACTCTGGCCCTGACATTAAATATCTCCAAGGCTTTTTGCTCGAGTTTGGTAGCAGGGAATCGCCAGATGTTCCACAAGGAATCATTTTGGCATCAACACTGTTTTATCTCTATATCAGTGATTTGTTGGGAGCTGCCTCATGCATCATGTATAGCATTGCGGAAGATAGTACTTTCCATACCGAGTACTCTTCCAAAACCAGAAAATAACGAGGAAGGAACGTTAACGATTCAAAAACGGACTTCATGGAAATCGAAACTCAATGCTAACAAGAAAAGACCGATCTCCCAGTGGCCAGCGTAATTACGTCTGGAGTATTCATACCTATGAAATGCTTCATTTCAAAGCTCGGTGTTACCATCAGCAGTACACTTTGTCAAACATTCTTTCAATAATTCAGTTTTCCGTATCGTACAAAGAGCAATTTTATTTCTCGTTAACGATTATATGTTATGAGGCACAGATCCAACCTGTCATGTCCTGGAAATGCAGTCCTTAAACACACAGTGTAATTTTCAGATTCGCTCACTTGGTTGGCGAATTCTCTGTTCTATAGATATTTCCATGGACTGACCATAACAATTCCTACATAGTTTCCATCGGATCTTACGATGTTCTCTGAACATTATAGGACTTTCCTTTTCATGGACACCACAACATAAAGAAACATTGTGAACAAAAAGTAAACGTAGCTTTCGATTATAGCAATATTCGCAAACTTAGCAAACATAGCGTAAATAGCAAATCTAGCATAACACTGAGGATCCGGACAGAGGGTATCGTTCAGAGTTTGTACTTTCACTTACTTACTTGAAATTTTCATATACTTGAATATAGAGGTTGTTAGTGGTACAGCAGTAAAATGAATAGATTCCATGAACTCAAATAAAGCAGTTATATAGAATATTTTATTGGCGTGAAGGATGCTATACTTGGCAAAAGATCATTATGATAATGGAAAATCCGCGTTAACCTATGGCATAGTGTAAGAGTCCCAACAGATATAATGCAATAGTCGTAGGGGGCAGTAGAGACTTGCCGACGAAAACACATATTGAGAATGTTAACGCGGAAGATTGGATTATCAAATCTATTTTTCATTATTATATTACAGATCATACCCAATTCCAAAATATGCCTATGCAAATGAAGAAAATTTATTTGATATGACAACGGTTAATCTGTTAATTCTACAAGAGTATTCAATTAATTTATAAGAAGGCGTTATGTGTGTAGATCTTCCTAACGTGTATGTTAGTCCCAAGAATCATCTACGGGATCTTACTGCGATGTAAGTTTCGTTATTGGACATTAAATAAAAGTAAAAGACGTCTCAGTGACGTGTGTGTTCCCGATTCCAGTATTGACATATTTCTGTCTTGTCTGGTCTTTTCTATAATTTCTTTATAGTATATACGCCGAAGCAAATTCAAACTATATCAAGGACTCAAATTCTAAAACTAGACCTAACTTTTCGATAAAAAGTTAATTTTCCAAAGACTGCCACTTCATTCGTGCCTATACATAGATACTTCTACTTTTCCGTACGAACTTTATCAACACTTTGTACTATTTTGGTCGACACTAATTTAGTCATCAATTTTATGTTTACGTAGGGTATAACTTCGCATAAATGCATCTTAATATTGCTTGGTTATTTCTCCTTTGTTTGCCTTGTCACTTACTCCGAGAATAATGGTCCATGGAATATGCGGAAAATTTGTAAGTTATTCACTAGTATAATACTCCGTTAGCGTTTGATATCGGTTGTAGAAACATAAACGTGAATTTTCTCCATTGAGCTTTCACAAACAAATCTAGCAAGCAAAGGGTGAAAAGTACTCATAGACGCTTATTTGAAGGTTGTAGACGATATGGTAACTTGATTACTCATGTTTCGGACTTCCAGCGTCTTAATAGGCTTGAATATTTTTACTCTTCTTTTTTCAAAACGTTTCGATTGCTTGTATCCGCAATCCTCATGTGGATATCTACTAACAAGTTTGGGTTCTACAAGGTGTTTCGTGGGTATGTCGGTGCTGTGTTGCTTTTTCATTCATCCAAAATAATTTATGAGTGGTTTTTAATTTCCACGCTCGTCTGACTGGAAATAGCTTCAAAGTACGCAGTTTCCTTCAATTTGCGTTTGAACCAGTATTCATTTCTACGTGAAATACTAGCTTCTTCCCAAAGAACTCGATAGTGCTCAGTCAGCAATTTCGGAATGATTTCCCAAATCACTTTTTGTGTTCGGTTATTCTTACGGATAATGATCCCTGGTCTCACCTGTGTAGGTATTCTCACATTCAGATGAGATCGCGTTAATACAAGTTTTGCTGGATTTTGTTCTATTTTTTAGTTTCGTCTTGCTGAGAAAGTTTCGTAAGGTACTGTCGGATTGAAGCAGCTCTTGATGATTTGTTTCCGCTCCTCCTGATGGATATACTTTCGATCGTCTTATTCTTTTCTGAGTTGTAACTTATAGGTCGTTTTTTTATGTAGTATATTTCAGTATTCAATGACTTCTGGTTACTGCAAATTAACATCGTTCTTTCCAACAATGTTCATACAATCCCCCTCTTCGTAGAATTTAGGTGACTCTTTCTGTAAACAGACGTGCGATTGCCAGTGTCTGTTCTTTCAGCTTTTGCAATGCTGGACACTATCGATTTCTTTTTTTATGATGAATCCATCATGTTGTTCATTCTAGAGAAGGAGTCCTGAAGAAAGTTCCATATAATAAAGGTGTCATTCACATATCTTGGCCATAGTTCTGGTTTGTGTTCTGCGTCTCTGATAGCGAAATCCTTGGACCATTCCATATACATGTTGGCAATTAGTGGAGAAGAAGATCCATCGGCAGTCTGTTGACTTGGGAGAAAAAACGATCCTCTTCGCGAAAGTATAAGTTGTGTAGGCAGCACTGCAGCAGTTCCAATATCGATTGTACGAGGAGATCAGTCTTTTCATGAAGCTGGTCGTCTTTCAGTTTTCTCTTGATGATATTAAGAGATTCTTCTATGAGGACATTATTATGAATGCTTTTCACGTCAAAACTGATGAAACTATCTTCGAATTCTAATGAAAAATAGCCATGGTAAACGCAGCTCAAGCAGTTTCTACACCGTCAGGACCACTGTATAAGCCGATTTCCTGTGAGTAGCACCCAATAGAGCTTGTGAACCCTTTACTTAACTACACCTACCTTCATAAATGGGATTTAATTGAAACATGTTTTTTCGTGGTCTGTTAGATCACTTCAGGAGCTACCCGGAGTGACTCCCTATGTCAATTTATTGGAAAATGGCTAAATAGTACGCACGTTAAAAGGTAAGACTCCGGTAATCCTTAGCTCGCACAAGTTTCGACTTCTGAGAACTGTCGTTCGTAGGGGGATGACAGCTGGTTAACGGAAAAAACAATTTTAAACAATTTTTTTTTTAAATCATTTTTGCCATAAGGCCATTAGGTCTGCAAAATATTGACAATACTACTATTATAATTCAGTTTCCATCTGAAACAAAATAATTATAGAAGTATTAGAGAAAGGATACCACTTCGAGGAATATAAACACGAATGTCTCTAGTATATGATAAGAGATTTTGCAGAGGTTTTGAAGAAACTTTGCTCGGAAGATTCGCCTGATCGAGTTATCGACACTTTCTCAATGAAAAATCTAATTTAAACATTCGCATCTCGTGTTACTGGTTGCGTTCAGGAAGTTTTTAAATTCCTGCTGGATTGGATTACGGAAAAGCCTCTTTGTCAAAAAAAATATGAAGAGGTGTGGTCGGTATTCTCGAGGATGGACTCCAAGCTTGTAGGGAACTTTGTTGGCTAACTCAATTCTACATATTCTGTCCATCATGGTGGGACCAGATATAGGGGATACTTACTACACTGCTTATTGCAAACATTCGAATGTAGACACGAGGCACGAGTTCAATGAATCCGAGAGAATGAGTCATCAATTACATCTAAAATACTTTTGGACGGAAAAGCATAATACTTTGTTCTATGAGTCTTGCTCCCAGAAAGTTGAGATTACACCGTTATTTATGTTGAATGTTGTGTCTATCTTTTTTTTCTTCAAGTAAAAGATTGAAATATTGCTAGTTGCAAGATCCGATTCTATTCAAATGTGGATTTTTTGGCGTCGATTGATTTTTCGTCGAAATTCATGAAAAATTGAAGATGACTGCTCCGAGATGGCAGACGAGTTTTGTAATGATGGTCCAATTATATTTCTGGCCATACTGAAGCCCTTATGGAAATGAACCAAATTGGGAATCACCCAATAACTTGGGACTAAAAAAGAAAATATCAAAAAAGTCCTGAGCTTTCATTCGAATGTTCTAAAAAGGAAAAAATAAGTGCTATAGATGTGGGGCGTGAGTGATACCATGAGTAACACAATCAAAAGTTGTCTTAGAATACCACAAAGTTGTCAGTTTGTATACAAAAAATAGGTTTTCGTACTGTTAGCTGGGGGTATGAAAACACTGCTACCTGAAAGAACCATCAGTTCCATCAGTCCCAACCTTTCAGGAAGTTCAGAATATTGCATGCTTTCGGGTCAGGTGAAAATCCCTATTCTATTAGATGTGCTCCCAAGGGTCGCAACTTCGGGTTCAGCAGGTTAATGCATTCTGAAAGAATGTGGATAAGTCTCCAGATATTCGGCCTCTGGCTTCCAATAATTAACCTTTTCGTCTAATTCTATGGTTTTGAGATTATCGTCTATTTTCCTTAAGAAGACATCTGGAACGTCTTGGTATTCTTGCGCCACTACTTTTGGAATCTGTTCTTCACAGAATGACCTACGACACACATTTTTAGTTTAGTTTTTTAATAAATTGTTTTATCGATAACTTGATAGTTCTTTTTTGCCTTTTTATTGCCTGAAGTTTTCGATGACTAGAGTAAATAATTATGTATTTCTTAGTATTTCGAATTATTTATGAATACGATTATCGAAAAAAACCGCAAAATTCATGAAACCACTGCAAAATTCGGTCGAAATGTATGTAGAAGTTACCGGTGGAATGAAATTTCGAGATAAAAGCAATTTTATGGGATGAAAGTACCCGTTAACGATGAGCGTAATGTGATTCTCGATCCCTTTCGTTTCCTGTCATTAATTTTTCAGTGGTGAGGAATGTTAAGTATGGATAGGTAGCGAGGCACTCTCCAAAATATTAAACGAGATGAATAATGGTATGATGACAGAGGTCAGAAGATCAGTAAACACAAACCTTTTTTATATGTATGATATAAAGGAGAAAAAGGTTCTACTCTTTCGGCAGATAAAACATCACAGAATGATTAATACGACAATTCCACAATCAGCATCAAAATGTCAACAGCAGACAGCAAACACATCCTTGAAATACCAATTTACAATAATAATTTCTATAACTATACACCTGGTGGTTGCGACATATACCTACTTCGATAACAAGTATATTCCCGTTGCAAACTATCCTGCTAAATAACCATCAGTATTTTTAAAAACTTCCAGCAGACAAGAATTTCAATATTTTTGTTCGAAAGAAAAAGCCAAATGTACAGCTCAACGGTCAAATCCAAATTCCAGATGTATCGACATCAATAGTGAATGCACTCCTAGAATGTAGAAGAAGAAAATACAATGAAATTCAATTTTTTTCTCAAATATCAAGATACTTATGGCAAACAGTCTCCATCATATGTCCTATCGTGCTCAAGCTAAGAGTATCCATATTATATTCATATGTAACTTACGCCATAATGTTTCCACTAACACACGGGCTGCTTCTTCATTATTTTCTCAATATAAAATAGATCTCAATGTCCATCAGTCGTTGCCCTTCAGTCGTTGCCCTTCAGTCGTTGCCCTTCAGTCGTTGCCCTTTCAACAGGTGTTTCATGATATAGCCAAAACTTGGTATACCAGCAGAAAACTTGCAATCCAGTAGAAAACTGGTAAACACATCAGAAACCTCTTTTATCAGAAAGAAGAATTTCATTTCAATCAATATTAGATTTGAAATATTCAAAACGGAATGTTGTTGATACTGGTACAAGATCCAAAAATACAGTCATTCTCAACAAACTGAATTATTTGTTGCCCCGATCTAACCATAAGCCGAGAAATCTTTGCCATAAGATGGTGGATAACTGTTATTATGCTCAGGCTAACGATACCTAATGCAAAAAGCCTTGAACTGAGCTAGGACTGGAGCATCTCACTTGGTGGTAGATACTCATAGATATTCTTCCAAAACGATTCCACACAATCATCGTTTGGCCGATTATCCACAACACGTGGAAGTTCTTGGAATAAAAGGTATCATACTCGGCATTGTTGATTTGCCAGATGTCAATCCCTTCTGGAAATTCATCGTGAATCTCCGCATCCACCCATGGTTTCGGGGTTTTAGTATTGTAAAGAGCTATGGGGATTCTGATACCCAGCATTGGCGATATGTTGCGAATGTCCTGTACAGCCAGACGGATGAGTGGCAACTGATACTTCTTCGTTAACTTGATGACGAGCTTTCAACCCCGAAGATGCGATACATGATCCCCAAAATTTTGGGAGGAAAGGCGGCATAATGGGGGTGTTTGTCGGACCATACAGCATGTATTCTCGCCATGTATCCTCTTCGTAGCAATGCAGGATCCTAAGGATCCTACCGCGTTGCTTATTCCGATGTGGTCGCTTGCGGAGGCATATACTTCGTCTTGTAGAAAACAAGTGTTTACTGTGAAGTTCCGGAAAGAAACTCCACTCTATTTCCTTTCCAAATTTTGCATTCTTCTCCTTGTAATATTTTTACATATGTTATACCTTAACAGTTTGAAATTAAAAAAAAAAATCTAATATTTCAAAATATGTTATTCAGGATCATGAAGTTTTTGGCAAATATTTGAAATACTTACCCACTCTTGTATATTTTAACTCGAGTGAGTTTTATTGACGTTCACTCATGAGAACCTGTTTACTCGACAGTTAGCCTCGAATCCATAGTAACAATACACAGAAAACCAGTGATACGTATAAAGTCACTATTTCAGTGTGAATTCATATGAAACTTCGTGGAAAGGGTTTTCCTGGTCTGGTAAATATCGAGTCCCTTTCGAAATCGAAACGAGATTCGAGCATTTGCCGAATAAAGTCTCGTTTTATTGTTTTGTAATTGCATTTAGACTGGGAGATATTTTGAAAATGATTCCACTTCTTGTGGAACTACTCAAGTTGTATAGCAATTGTTAAAAGTTGAATGTTTGTCTAACTGAATTAGTTTATTGATAACTGTTGAAACGAATACATGTGACAGCTTTCCTCTAAACATTTCCAGTGGAGAAGTGAGGCAAACATCTAGTAGAAAATATAATAAATGTCCGTTTATTTTGGATACCTGGGATTATATCTGGAATAACTGAATGCACGCTGAATTTTTTTCGATTCTCTTTTATGAAGAAGAACTATGTATTTCTTATAAATTAAATTTAAAATTATCTGTCAAGATTCATTCTTGCGATACATAATGTAACAGTATAATGGGTTTGATTTTTTTAGGGCATTTAAATGAAATATTTTCAAAAAATTGTTTTTATATTTTTATTATTTCATAACAAAACAAACAAAATTCCCCACGCTTTCTCATAATGTGGTAAACACGAGGCAACATTGAATTACATCTGTGCAAAGAGAGAGGTCCGAGCCTTCCGACAGAATTTTATTATGGTAATGCTTAATTTCCTACGTGTTCTCTATCTAGCCTGTGCGGAATTTTCCTGATGTAGCCTTCAAGAGGGTAGGAGGGTAACATTTTTGGCTTTCAAATTATGTGACGATTTTTATTTATTTTTTTTTCACTATTTTTACTGATTTTTAAATTTAATTTTTGCGAGAAAGAGGGGTTCGAGTTTACCCCTGATGGTACCATATTATTGCATTTTCATTAAAGCTACATATGTGTACTAAATCACAGCGCAATTGGAACTGGTCTATAATTTTCAGTTACAAAATTTGACCTAATCAAACTAACACACATTGCAAGTTAAATGAAGCTTTAACCAATTGAAAGAGCACCGACACACGTAACTTTCACGAAATTAATATTTTTCTTGAATCGATTCAACGATTTCTGAATATTCATCAGCGCCTAGCCCATAAAAAAATCATCCATCCGCGGTCAATCCGGCAGTCGACCTATTTTTCTATGCCTATTAATTTACCGTCTATGCCGCGTAGTTCGAGTTTAACCTACTATGAAAAGTCAAATATTTTTTTTCCGAGCAATTCAAATAATCTTTGAGCCAAAATCAAGATTTCCAAAATTGTTGATTACAGTGTCGTGGCTGACAAAATAATTAGGTATTTCACAAATTGTGTTATTTTTTCGATCCTTTAGCTTGAAATCCCAATGCTCAATTTCTTCGAATTAAAATTTTTATGGCTGGGCGACCATATTTTTGTCACAATCCAGATATTGATGTCGGCATTATAAAAATGAGAAAATGTGACTTCAGTCAGTTTCGGGTTGTGTATCGTAAAACTTACGATGTCAAATATTCCTAAAAAAATTGCGTCAAATCTGGAAACCAGAACATCATATTTGGTGATACCGCATTTCTGAATGCCATTCAACTAATGATTTAGACGTTGTAATGCTAAATATTTTATGCAAGACAGCATAATACCTACCATTAGTATGGTATGTTTCAGTTAGGTATACTGGGGCCACCACAGTCTATGGCAAATTTCCAGGTTGATTGCTTAGACATTTCCACAGAAACTGCAACAATCCATGTTTGCCTCCGCTGATAAATTTTTTTGAGCTTCTTTAGTCTTGCAAACACTGCCTCCAAATAAATTCAGTGGTACTGTATTTTTGTTTCTTCTAATCTGACATATCCTGATTGCACAGTTTATAGTTATCGTAAATAACAGAAAACATCATCGTAGGGTGCTGAGTTAGCGTTCAGATATCAAAGGAAAGTTTATTATGAAGTGCTTGAATTTCAGAGCACGTTGCCCTTCAACTATAATAATCAAGAAATCTGGGACAAAGACTCAACCGAGTTATAGCAATTCACGAGACTGTTCACTTCCATATGTGTATTCAATTATCGATAGTTCCAGCGCACTTGTGTTTTCAGTTCAGCAACCAACTGTATTGGAATGCCTAATAAGCTCATGGCGGTGAAGATAAAATGTGAACGAAGTTTGGGTACCCGGCCCTGCTTAAAGATTCGTGGGGATTCCGTGTACCTACCTTAGAGTTCAACTTTTCATCAAATAAGTGAGATGACAGTATTGTTGAATTCATGGGAGAGGCAGAGACATACTTGTCGACTATAGTAGGTACAAGGAATCCCAGGAAATCCCAGCCCTGAGACTGAATAGAATTTATTTACCATATACCTTCAGTTGAAGCGAAATATCATTTCTCGACATGGTTAAGAAGATCTGTACATATTTCCCTCGACGTTTCTGGAATGATCCAAAAAATTTTACTGCAGTTTTCAATGCAGGACTCTCGCCCAGAGATGGTAGTTACAGTCTAGTTCAATAGTTAGCAAATAGACAATGCAGAGTTGGCTTAGCGATAGTGACATAAATTACTGTATTTGGTTGAAAAAAAAGTATTGTAGAACCATGCAATAAATGATAACTGGTAAGACAACAAGATCCAGAATGATCAAGTGAAATATCCAGATCTTGTCTCATTCATCGGCTGGAAGAAGAGTTATCGAAGACCATCGTGGCAGGAACTAGCAAATCATTCGCAAGTCATTAAACCCTACTGGGCCGAATGCAACTCCCTTACCCTGAACAATGGGGTCCTGAAAAGTGTCTTGGAGTCCGAAGATGGTGAGAAAGAAAGGCAATAGACAGTGGTACCAAGAAACAGAAATCCATGATAGGGTCACGTCACCGGAGTGACGAAGATCTCTCAGAAACTGAGGCAAGAGTTTCACTGTGCCAATTTCTAAGCCAACTTCAAGGACTAGTGTACACGACTTATTGAATTAATCGTCATAGACATGGCTTGCCTGTTTCCACAATCTGATCACGGAAAGAAGTATATCCTTGTGGCAATGGTCTTGGTTGGACGTCTCGGTAAAAGGACGGATATGTCGGTTCAGTGTTCCATTGGGGCTGCATTCAGCCTTAGGGAAAAATTTCGAGTCAAACCTGTTCGAAGAAATGTTTATAATGCTGAATATCCGAAAGACGAGAACCACGGCTCTACATCCACAGTCTGATAGAATGGTGGAGCGGATGTATAGGACGATATACCGTCACCTTTCCAAAGTAGTCTCGAATACAAAAAAAAATGGAAGCAGTGCCTCCACTTATTCCTAATGGCACTGCATGAGTCAAGCAGCCAAACCCCTGCTAGTATTATGATGGGTTGTGTGCTGCGACTTCCCTGTAATCTGAACTTTGGGACGTCACCAAGGCAAGATGCTGCGGGAGAAGACTTCGACAGAGAATGGACGACATCCATCAAATAGTCCGTTTGAACATCCAGAGTGCCAGCGGCAGAATCAAAGAGACGTATGACATTGAGGTCGACGCTATTGGATTTCAGGCTGGGGACCTGGTTTGAGTGTACAACCCTAAACGAGTTGCCCTGGATTTCTGGACTATTACAAAGTTACGGAACTCATGGAAGGTTCGTACAAAATGATGACGAGGATAAACGACCTCGTCTACCGAATCCATAAGCCACCCCGAGGGAAACTTATAGTCGTCCATTTCGATAAAATGACTCCTTGCGCCGTCACAACTTTGTCTGCACCCTCAGACCACGAAGGATGAGATGGCGTTCTTGTACTCAAATAGAAATTTCTACATGGAATAACTCAAAAGGGGCCATGAGACATTTTCAATGGAGACCTCGTCGATGGGTATGCCGATTACGCGCTAGTTCACTGTGTGGCAGATGATGTTGAAATGTCCAGAGGCATCGCTGTGGTATTCTTCAAGAAGTTTAGTCGACTTCAGGAAATACGTGAACAGAACCATGAAGTTGAAGGGGTGCTACAGATGAAGATGGGCCAGAGAAACATCTATCTTGTCGCCAAGAAGCAATCTCGAGTTGAACCGTCATATGAAGATGTCTGAATGCCTCATCAGATTAATAGATACGATGCTGGATCAAAATGCGGTGGATCCATTATTGTCCTGGTTGGGAAAGTTACGAGCAGTATGAGACGATATTCACATCCAGATTTTGGTGTGCTGTAACCATTTTCTACTACCGAACTTGAAGACTGCGGTGTGTTTCATCCATCGGAATTCACGGTGCAGATATGGAGAATCTGGCAGGTATCAACACACTCCAAGGATGATATTTCAGGACGAAATGTCTTGGAGGAGAGGTTACTGTAACGATCTTGGACTGGACTTGGCCGCTTATTGGGAATAATCGCCCTCTCAGTGTTTCTAGAATGATCCAAAAGAAGTCTTCTGTGTATACAAATGTTTATGTTAATCCCGACGCTGGTGCTAACTTGATGTGCTCACCGACCACCCGAGGTAGTGCTGTAGGCTTTTCCGGATTTTCCTGCAGCTGAATACACCACCAAGAACATCAGAAAGTCGCCCCAAGAGCCACGATAAATAATAAAAGCCGTCCTCTACCCGCACAGGCTATGCCTTTGGGTACACTCTATAAGTGTTTATGAGGGAGTATTACTATAATTATATTATTATATAAATACAGGACCCTTAAGCAGAGGTGGCAGTTTCCACTACAGTCTGAGTTCAAAAGTTAATGGGTGTTACATAAATTTACCGTATCTGATTGACATTATTTATTAGTTATATTTAACAAGTCTGAATAAATCAAAGGAATATAGTTATGAGTAATTTTATTAAAGAGGTTTCTGTGGAGAAGTATTTTTTATCTTGTGCCGGCTCTTACGATAAAAAAAATGAGAAATCGAAAAATTCCAACACATTTTGAAAATCAAAGATATTTTTGGATATTGAATAGATAGATGGATCCCTCCAATTTTTCTCATTTAACCAAAACTGTATCTATCACCATTTCAGATGTATCCGTAGTGGGCAACTTCATCTTGGATTCACTGTATAACAGTCAAATATATGAATTTTCTACTGAAACCCAATATTTCGAAACAAGTTCGAAAATATTGTGCCAGAGAGGTATCAACAAAGTGAAATGATTACGGAGTATTCTTCTCTCTTAGCGTTTCCACCAAGTGGAAAAATGAAGACAAACAGCTGTTAGAAAACAACTACTTCCCTGGCTAATGCCACGACTGACATTGAACTACATCTGACATATATTTGTGCAACGTTCTTCCAAGAAGACCCAATTGCAAGTGCTTGTCTTGTAGTTAAACAGGAGAATATCCTTCATTTGGCTGGGAATGACCACCTTCAGACATGCATGTTTCAAGGTTTATTACCCCTCGTCAGTGACAGGGTAGGTCGGACAACATAATTGTCCTGTCCCTGCCAAATGAATAATAATCAACCGATTACGGTTGATTAAAACTGAAACTTAACTACACAGACTACACTTATTCTCTGTACAAATACATAATTAATGAAATTAATGAAAATTCTTTGGTTCTTCCTTATGTTCATGATTAAGGTTGTTGAATAGTTTCTCAGAACTGAAAATAAAGAGTTGTCGTCACATATGTGCCAAAACTATCAAAATAAGTGTCTCATATAAATCAAGTAACACCACTCAAAAAAGAATCACCACTATAGAGGGTGTTATGTAAGTACTTGGCCAAACTTGAAGGGGTGATTCTATGAATGATTCTAAGAAGAAGAAGTACAGGGTGTCAACATTTCACAATGAAATATATTTTTTCGTAAATATTTTAATCCTTCAACCAATTTTATTGAAATTTGGCAGTGTTATTGAGGGCCGTGAAGGGCTGATTTGGCCATTACTATATTTAAATTATTATGTCCAGTAGCGTACCGAAAGGTACCGTAACCAATATTTTTAACAGAAAAAATGTGCGCCACTGATTTTTTGCAGTTTTTGTATTTGTTTCACATTGAGCAACTGAAGATTTTTTTTTGATTCTTGTTTTGTTTTTGACAGAAACATAGAAATCACTTTATTGTAAGTCTCTGGGACAACACAATAAAACATTTCAACCACTAAACCATCAAAAACTGTGGTCTGTTATGTTTTACCATATCAATAGTCTATTCTAGTCTTACATGTGTTCAACGTGTTCGGGAATCGATGTTAAGACGAGTTAATGCTTGCATTGACGTTGAACGAGAACATTTCAAGCAACCATTGTAAGTTTGTGTTAGATATTGTTGAATGTATTCTTACCGAAAAAAAAAGCGTAGGTCTCATTTTTGTTCAAGTGTAGTTTTAATAAAGGGTGTTTCTTGTTTGATGTTTTTTTTTTCGTATTTCTGGCCGTTGCCACTATGCACGCCGCTGGCCAAATCTATTTACTAAAAACCCTATAGAAACAAGTTTTCATTATGTTATCCCAGGGACGTGCAATGAAGTGATTTTTATGTTTTTCTCAAAAACAAAGCAAGATACGAAAAAAATCTGGATATGAAAAAGTTGTAATATCAGTTGCTCACTGTGAAACAAATATAAAAATTGCAAAAGAATCAATGGCGGACATATTTCTGTCAAAAATATTGGTTAAGGTGCCTTTCGGGACACCACTGGACATGATAATTTTAATATAATAAGGGCTAAATTAGCCCCTTACTACCCTCAATATCACTGCCAAATTTAAAAACGATCGGTTGAAAGATTGCAAAAATATTTACGAAAATTTCGACACCCTGTATCTTGAAAACAAAAAATTACCGAACCTATGTTTATAGAAACTCTTCGTCTCAGAATCACTCAAAGAATCACTTCTTCAAGTTTGGCCACGTACTTACGTAACACCCTGTAGATATATAAGTTGGAGCCAATTCAAAAAACCACCTAAGTACCTACATAAAATAAGTACCTAATGTACACCATTTCCAAAAACGGCTGCAAAAATTCAGATCAAAGGAGTTTACTCTCAGGAGAATTTGAGGCGCATATGGTCAAAGGGGAAGAAATTTGTCATCGTAGTGACATTGTTTATTATTTGAATTTGAGTGTCAAGATTCTTGTTTGGTACGTTTCCATTTGATGATATTTCAAAGAAAATTATTGTGGAAAAAGTACCTACAGCCTGATAATCGGTTTTAATGAAAGCAAAGCTAGTGGTTCCCACCAACTTCCCAATCGCATCGATTAATTCATTCTAACTTTGTTATAAATAATTCAAAATAATTTGATTATTGGTGCTATTTTCAAATCATTTCGTAAGCGAATTCGATTACCTGTTTCATACACACACACACATGAAACATGAAATATGTATGTATATCTCTCTTATTCACGTACTAATTAAAATCATCGATATGAAAATAGTTTCACACTTGAAGGTTGCTTCTTTTTATACAATTATGAATATACGCTAACAATATGCCTTTTATTTATTGCAGATCTCAATGCAGGATTCACGACAAGTCGATCCGACAAAACGCTTGCGCTCCCTATCCGTTCTTCGGCAAACTATAACGTTGGAGCAAATAATAGAGGAAGGAATCTTCGGTAAAATCTACTATGGGAAATACAGGCAGCAATCTGTAACTGTGAAAACTCTCAAAGGTTTGTTTCTCTTGAAGACTTACTATTCGCTCATAGATGGCAGTAAAAGTGTTTATTACGAGACGTTTCAATCCATTTATATAGTAAGTCAATATAAGGATATTTAGAGAATTCGTATAAAATTAAAACAATTTGTATGAATGAATCAAAATATGGATCATATTTTCAGCGGGAATCAACAGTTTCACAGTGAGTCTATCAGGTAGTAGAATCCTTTGATTTAATATTTTTTGTAGGCATCTTCACTTTATCTACCTTTTCAGTTTTTGGCTTCACGGAAGAAGAGGTGTTCTGTATTTTTAAATTTGAAGTCATCAAAGATTGAGAAAAAATTGTGAAGTAGAGACATTTTAGAATGTTTCATATACTATTCAAATTGGGATATCCGTGGTGTATTTCAGAGGTCAATCACGTGAAACAAAAACATCTAATCTATCTTCTTTAGTTCAAGTTATACAGGAAAAATCTAAATTCTTTTTTTGCCTAGGAATTTTTTGAAGAACTTTTGGAACTTTGCAATAGCCACTTCTTGTAGACTATCCATATATACCAATACATATTATATACAAAGTATCGTACAAACTGGGCCACTCTCAACATTTTATTTTCAAAAACGGACCTTCACTTCCTATTGCATTTTTCAAATGCCATGGGTCATGTTTTATATTGGCTTAGTATATTCATCTGAACTACAGAGTGTTTTGGAAATACTTATTGAAATGTAACCAGTGAAATTTGAACATTTTTTAAATTTCATAACAGCTGTATTTGTAAAATGTCAACTTGCCATTGATTCACTTCTGATTGTCTGATATTTTTTGATTAACTGAAAAGATGTTGAGATTTTACTGGTAATAATAGTTCAATATTTTGAAAACACTTGTTCTGATGAGAATGATTATTATTAATACCCCAATATGAAACATGACGACTCTATGCATCAAAAATGAAAAGTGAGGGTGGAGCAATTTGTACGATACAGGGTGTTTCAAATTCAATCCTCACCTGTGGGATCTCGGAAACTATGAGAGATAGGAAGATGGTTGAATTAAGTAGATCCAGAAAAACCGAAATTTTAGAAAATGGTTTAAATCTTTTTTTGGTTTCATTATTCGAAGGATTCAGAAATAAATAGCACATTCACATTGCCACTTTTTTCCTGCTACATAATGGTGTTTTCAGATTTACTATCCAACGTTTCGTCCTCCGGCCACCATCATCAACTTAATTTTTTCTTAAGGGCGCTACATATTGGATTCTTTCTGTTTTGAATAAAACCAGATATTACCTTCCATCTCAATTATGTAATACCAATTTGGTTTGAAAAATTGGAGATATTGAATGAAGACTTTTCACTATGAAAATTGAGGTTTTCTTCTCGATGATCAAGCTCCGAAGTCAATGCTCAAATTTAAATATTTTGTGAGTCATCGTATTATTGGTCAAAAATAGCTTTCACGAATAAATGAAAAAGAGATATGATAAACATTTATTACAAATATATTAGCGGAAATATTATGAAATATAATTGAACATGTATCTCGAAAGATGACAACCACATCAAACTAAGTATGTTCAAGTTACTGGATGAACTTAAATTTGAAATAGAACGAATAGCAATCAACTAAAATGTAGGTAAGGACGAAAGGTAATCACAGCGAATACTCAAAATGCTGACCCTATTCATGATAACACAACTGTGTCTTTCTGACCGTGAACTCTATTTTTCAGTGTACCCCATAAGAATGTATCCATAACATATAAGTCTGGAGAACTTGCTGGCCACCTCACCGGCCCATCATTTCCTAACCGTTTGTCACCAAACCTTTCAGTCACATGATTAGATACTTGTTTTAATTAGCCAAAGGTAGATCATTCAAATATTCTTTGGAAATCAACATAGAAAACTGGTGATAGGTTTCTTAATTGATAATTCCGTCAAATAAAAAAATCTATTTTTGTAAATTCCTGCCCACACAAAATTACTAAATCGTACTTGCGGTCAAATTTCTCGGAATTGCCTGGGGTTGTTTATGTTCCAAATGTGTTCGTTATTTTGATTGAATATCCCACAATTTTTAAAAATACTTCCATCTGCCCAAATTACTTTTTCTAGGAAATTTTCTAGATCTCCTTATTATCCAATTACAAAATTCTTATCACGTCTCGGGATCACCTAGATCCATTTTTTGAGATATGTGTATTTTGTAACATTTGAGTTGTCTCAAAGCACTTCTATGACAATCATTCATATCGGAGGAAATTTTATCTACGTGTAGATTTCCCCGGGTTGATATTTATCTGCAAATTTTTAATGGGTTATTTGCCTTATACATCCCTCATTTATCAAATTTTCTTTTGTTTCCTGATCCATTCTGTCCCCTTATTTTTTCCTCGGCTTTTGAAATGAACTAAGCTCGGTGAGATTTTGAATATGGTTCGATATGGTTTTCGCTTTGTACAATAACAAAATGTCATTAGATGTGACGAATTGGGAGTCATATTTAGAAACATCATTATGATAAGAATTTTTTAGAAGAATTTGAAACATCTTGTATATAATTTTCATTCGTATATCTGGATAGCCTTCAAATAGTTTCAAAGGCAATGTATCAAAAGTTCGAAAAAATCTTCACAAAATAAAAATATATAGACAAAAAAAGAATTTTGAAATTTTCGATTTTTACTAATCCAGAACTGAAGAAGCTAGATCAAATTTTTTAGTTTCACGTAATTGACCTCTGAAATACGAAACTTTGGCCCCATTCAACTACCTCTTCTATCTTTTACCTCAACCAAGACTTCAATGCATAGACTCGAAATTGATCCTGTATTTTCATAATACATTTATTCTCAAGTGGTATTGCCCAGGGAAGCAGTTGTTTTCGTCAGATATATGCTTCATTTCTTACATCGTAGGATTAGTAGGGAAAGATACATTGACATGATTCTCTTGAAACTCTCCTGCAAACTTTTGTGTCCGAATGTTTTGCATCTTTAAATATTCAATGAATGAGCGAATTATCGCCAACATACCCCACTTAAAAGGAAATTGAAGACTTTTGAGAATGCCACTGTACGCATTATTGTTCACTGTTTATTTTTTTCAGTCTTGTGAACACTCGGCAATAAAATATATTTCTTGACCTGGAAATATTCATCCTCAACACTTCTGTTGTTCGTTTCTATTTCGGTTGAAATGCATTCTTCCCACAGGTGACATAAACTTTTAAATTATATACATTTATTCTGATGAATCCCATTAAAATTTGTGAGGTCGTAAAGTTCTTTTTTTTTTGCAGCAGCAGAGGCATCAAAACGACTCGCTGGTTTATTCTTAGCGGAAGGGACCATGATGTATGGGTTAGAACATAAAAACGTTCTGACCATCTTATGTGCAAATTTGGACGATCCCAAACAGCCATTACTCGTCTATCCTCACACTAATAGAGGCAATTTGAAGAGGTAAGTTTGCGCAACCCTTAACTGAAATTCACTTTCACTGTGGACATGAACGCAACTGATTCATTTCTGAGGGGGGTATCAACATTGAATTAAATAGGTGGTCCTTGGGCAAATGGAGATGTTTGATCAGGCCGTCGAATACTAGAATAAATAAAAATAGTTTAACGAGTATATACTGTCTGCTTCTTGCTTTTGGATTATTTCTAAAATATGATTAGTGATCGAATGATATTCATTTCCTGGCCTTCCGAATGCCATATTTAGTGGGATATATACGAATTTTCGAGTATGAAAATTCATGAATATTTCTGTAAGTAGATGGTGATTCAAAAATTGAAGAATTAGGACTGTACGGATTAATCAGGTTTCCGTGATTTTTGTTTAGATTTTTTCAGCATACAGCATACAGGATGCGTGAAACTTTCAGCTGCATGGTTAAAATCTTGTTTGTCCAGTTGGTATATTTCGAACAATTGAAGTCAAATGATTGAAGTTTATGCCTATAGTAAATAAATAGATTACAGGTAATTACTTGAGTAAGAAAATGCCATGCGTTTGTGATGAAAGTACAATAAGTTGTATGAATTATGCACTCTGCATATTCGTGATGAAAAATTATAAAAACACTACATGTAATCCCGCATACATATTATTCAGTTGCTTGAAGAAAATACAGTCAGCAATCATCGGAACTCAATGTCAAAATAGTCAGATTTTTATCTCAAACCTTGGGAGACTGAAAAAAATACTGCAAAAATGTTGCAAACGTGTGTTGATGAATCCTTTTGAAAAAATTCCGTGATTGGTATAAGAATGTCGATTGCTCTATCAGTATATGTGTGAATGTCAGGTGTATGAATAACATAGGAATCATCTGGGCGTTAATGGCATCATTAGATGTTACGAAAAATTTCTGGAAAGATATTTAATTATGCATTCGGTATTCAATAACAATATGATGATTCACAATAATTGAAATATTTTTTGAATGACATCATGCATATAAGATGCGAGCAAAACTATGAAGCATTGTGTCCTTGAATCGAATGTAGATTCACTGTTCTATCCAAAAATGCAATGTTGCGAACTCAATAATATCAAAGGTGAATTCAGAAAAAGACATAACCATACTCTTTCGAATTTCATATGGTACATTGAGAAAATATTTTAAACCTTGCATAAAAACTACTTACTTATAGAGGTTGGACAAATGAGAAAAATGATTCACAGTATTTCCCGATCTGAGCAGTTCATTAGAAACTGTAAGTCATACATCAGTATATGCAGAGCATATTCACAGATTCCGTTATATCAATTCAGTGTCTTGAAATACTTTTTGGGAACCAAAGAAATGACAAACGTTTATAATGGCAAACATTTATTAGAAACCTCAGCAACTGTAGTAATACTATTTTTGCTCTAAATTAGGAAGATCAAAATCAAAATAACTTTATATTTTTTGAGACAACATAGGTACATTGTATAAGAAAAGTCACGTCAGATGTGGATGCCTTCGCATGATGATGCGACAGGTAATCAAGTACAAAATAAAGCAAAAAACAGATAAATAAAAAAATATATAACTTTTGATGACAGGGAAAACTTTCCCTCCAATGATATGGGGCTGAGATTTTCCAACTAATATTTTTTTCGAGGATGCCAAACCACAGATCAGACAGTTCCAAGTCAAATATATACTAAGAACGTTCGCAGCATAATTCTAATCGTTATTTCAGTACTGAATGAAAATCAATAAAATCTGATTTTCTCGTAACATGTAATATAAGAGGCACTTATCATGCAAAACGTATGTGGTAGCAATTCAACCTTACATAATACTGAATATACAGATTAGGACAGTTTGAAATTGAACATAGGCTTGATTTAAGTGGAAGAAAGAACTATAAAGTCGAGTGGAGTGAGCTGAATATACTTTCTTTGTTCCTCTCAATATATTCTGTTTCTTGTCCACTTATTTTGAGTTTCCTATGTCCCGTTTTGAAGTGTTCAAATCTTTATAATGTTATACAAATCCGGGCCATAATGTTTGCAACCGAAATTTTTATGGAAAAAAGGAAAACAATTGGTATTCCGCAGGACAACGTTCTTGCTCTTGCTCTTGCTCTTGCTCTTGCTCTTGCTCTTGCTCTTGCTCTTGCTCTTGCTCTTGCTCTTGCTCTTGCGCTTGCGCTTGCTCTTGCTCTTGCTCTTGCGCTTGCTCTTGCTCTTGCTCTTGCTCTTGCTCTTGCTCTTGCTCTTGCTCTTGCTCTTGCTCTTGCTCTTGCTCTTGCTCTTGCTCTTGCTCTTGCTCTTGCTCTTGCTCTTGCTCTTGCTCTTGCTCTTGCTCTTGCTCTTGCTCCTGCTCCTGCTCCTGCTCCTGCTCCTGCTCCTGCTCCTGCTCCTGCTCCTGCTCCTGCTCCTGCTCCTGCTCCTGCTCCTGCTCCTGCTCCTGCTCCTGCTCCTGCTCCTGCTCCTGCTCCTGCTCCTGCTCCTGCTCCTGCTCCTGCTCCTGCTCCTGCTCCTGCTCCTGCTCCTGCTCCTGCTCCTGCTCCTGCTCCTGCTCCTGCTCCTGCTCCTGCTCCTGCTCCTGCCCCTGCCCCTGCCCCTGCCCCTGCCCCTGCCCCTGCCCCTGCCCCTGCCCCTGCCCCTGCCCCTGCCCCTGCCCCTGCCCCTGCCCCTGCCCCTGCCCCTGCCCCTGCCCCTGCCCCTGCCCCTGCCCCTGCCCCTGCCCCTGCCCCTGCCCCTGCCCCTGCCCCTGCCCCTGCCCCTGCCCCTGCCCCTGCCCCTGCCCCTGCCCCTGCCCCTGCCCCTGCCCCTGCCCCTGCCCCTGCCCCTGCCCCTGCCCCTGCCCCTGCCCCTGCCCCTGCCCCTGCCCCTGCCCCTGCCCCTGCCCCTGCCCCTGCCCCTGCCCCTGCCCCTGCCCCTGCCCCTGCCCCTGCCCCTGCCCCTGCCCCTGCCCCTGCCCCTGCCCCTGCCCCTGCCCCTGCCCCTGCCCCTGCCCCTGCCCCTGCCCCTGCCCCTGCCCCTGCCCCTGCCCCTGCCCCTGCCCCTGCCCCTGCCCCTGCCCCTGCCCCTGCCCCTGCCCCTGCCCCTGCCCCTGCCCCTGCCCCTGCCCCTGCCCCTGCCCCTGCCCCTGCCCCTGCCCCTGCCCCTGCCCCTGCTCCTGCTCCTGCTCCTGCTCCTGCTCCTGCTCCTGCTCCTGCTCCTGCTCCTGCTCCTGCTCCTGCTCCTGCTCCTGCTCTCGCTCTTGCTCTCGCTCTTGCTCTCGCTCTTGCTCTCGCTCTCGCTCTTGCTCTTGTTCTCGCTCCCAATGATGGGAGTATTCCTTTAACTGGTATGCCTGTTCAACACTATTAAGTTGAACACAATTTTGGGTTTGCAGAATTCTCATGTTTTTCAAGAGCATGTTCTACTTCTAAAACAAACAACTCCCCAAGCATTTCAAGATTTGGCTGTAAAAGATTTCTTTGATATTGAGGAACATAAAACAGTAACGAAAACTTTTTAACATTAGAAAAATAATAAAATAAAAAAAAATTAGAATGCGGTTAGAGATAACGAAGTGTGTAACGAGAGTTTATTTGGTTCAGCCAAACGAGGAAGTAGAGAGATGATATTATCAATAAGTGATGGTTCATAAATAAATTTGAAAATAACTTAAAAATCTTCACATATGCCGTCAAAATCACGTTGAAATAATTTAATCAGACAAAAAGCATTTGCCTTTTGATTACAAGAAGCATTTGTCTATGGAACATTGCACAAATATCAAATATCTATCAATGTCAGTGTTCGTCATAATATCAGTCAGTCACATATTACCCTCATATTCCACTTCGATGGATTGGTTGGATAGAAAGGTATTTCGACATAGTCCGAAATTTTTTGTTTTATTCACGTATGAAGATGTGAACATCTTTATTTATTCATCGGGTGTCTCCACAGTAAAAGTTGAATCGAAATGATCGCCATTTCATTGAAAGGGCAAATCTGTAACATAGTTTTTTTATATCGAATTATATCATCATCCAAAATAAATAACTAAATTACGCTTTATGGTTTCATATTCTACGTCCATGGCCTCATCCTGCAATAAAACTCGGTAGTTTTATGACAAACTTTTCATTTCAGATTCCTCATAAAGTGCCGGCAAAGGAAGGATAACAATATAATGCTGTCCACACAAAACTTGGTTGATATGGCCATTCAAATGCTTCTGGGACTCATGTATTTGCATGGTCAACATATTTGCTATAAGGACGTTGCAGTGAGGAATGCAGTGTAAGTTACTGTTTGAAATATCTTGAGGAGGAGGAAAAAACTACAATATATAAAATACATTGAATGAAAGTATTAGTCTATAGCATAAAAATCAAAAAAAAATCACACTTGGATTGGAGATAGACACTGAAAAAAACTTCTCTTATATCGTATATGCTTCTGTGATATTCAGAAGAGTTAGTTTTCAAGATTATATCCAATTTTCACAGATCGAAACCGGGAATAATTGTTAGACTTGACAAAATTGAAAACTAAGATTTCTAAATTGGTCTCATTTTGTTCGAAAGATTCTCAATTTTAACCAGATTTAAATGTTGGTGCAAAAGAGCCGCACTGTATAACACGTATAATACGTATACAATTTTTTCATTTTTATTTTGATGTAATTTTTGATATTTCTTGTATCCGTTTTTTGTTTCGTTCATGATACTTATTTCTCATATTCTTTGACAATCTTAAATGTAACTATCATAACTCGGGCTAATAAATTATTAATACTATTATTATCATTATTACTATTCGACGAACGAAAAAAATCAATGAATTTAATTTAGTTTTCATTCAATGTTTTCGTCCTAGAAACAAACGCGATAATATTGAGAATAATTTAAATGGATAAAGAGTCAAATTGAAAATGGAATTATTGACGAAATGGAACAATATTTCCCGAAAATCAATGAAATTGTTTGTAATCGAATTAAACGACCCATTTTGAATATCACGGCATCACAGTATTGGATTTTTTGTAGCTATTACTGTTCAGAACCAGACAATTTGAAAGCAATTCCAAAAAATTACCTACTATTTTTATACATATTTCAGTTTTTAATAATCAAATTCCAACATGAACTACGAGTAATAATTAAAAATGGATCACTTAATCCAATTTTTCAGTAGTATCCAACAGAAAACAGCTACTATCCCCTACGACTGTTGAGTTATATCTGTTGAATACTTGACAAAGTTTTCTTCAAGAATTACTTTGCAATGCTCTGTAAATATCAGTTGAAATAATTTTTCGATTTAATTGAGGGAACACCTACGTACCGGTTTCATGGTTCGTGCCACTTATCAGCATAGAGTAGTTCAACCCAAATAAATCGAAAAATCCTTTCAGTTGGGAATCCCTAAGATGAATACTGAAGTATACCCGATGTCCTAGAGCTTCTAGGCCAGCACACATTTAAGTTATTTGCAGAAAAAAAAATTGAAAGAAATAATTGTCGTAGGACTATAAACTCTTTCTTGCACTATCGCCAAATCCAATCCCTAGCAAACAGCCCCCAAGAAACCACCCCCAACATAAGGTTTTTTCAATCGCAGCGCCCATGTTTGTTGTTGTTCAACTTACAGCCCTATTCATTTCTCATTCAACGACAGATATATCATAATATGAAGTTCTATAAATGTACAAGAAATAATTGTTCCACGATGTAGTGACGAGAAAAAATGGATGTTAAAAAGAAAAGGAGACACTGATATGTTAGAACTTTTTGTGTTTGTTTTGTTTTATTCGTACGGTATCTGGATCACAAATAGCTATCTAAAAACTAAAAGTTGGGGGGGGTTTCTCGGAGGTTGTTTGCCAGGGGGTGGGTTTTGTGATGGTGTATGAAAGAGTTCATGTTCTCCTACGACATTTTTTTTTTCTCTTCCACAAGTAACTGAAATATCTGCTGGCCTAATATCCTTGGGACAGTATAAACAGCGCCATCTTTAGGTTCCAGACCTACTAACTTTAAATTCTATTTGGTTTTTATTCCAGTGTCGATGAAAAACTACAAGTGAAAATAACAGACAACTCACTGTCCCGTGATCTGTTCCCAAATGATTATTTCTGCATGGCGGACCAAGAAAACAAACCTGTCAAGTGGATGGCACTCGAAAGTCTGGTTTATAATCAGTACAGCGCCCCTTCCGATGTGGTAAGTGTGACCAACTCTATTTTCTATCAGATACGTAAGTAGTGATTCTTTCATACATCTATTCGCCAGACAATAATTTGAATAACTCAGTCTCGTGTGTTTATATGTGTAAATTGGGTACTTTCTTTAGTATCAGTAACATTGACAAACTTATTCTAACGAAAATGCACTTAATTTTTATCCGCTAATTCATTTACACTACGATTGATACTTCACACTGACTTATTTATCTGCAACCAGTATTTCATGTAAATTCTGAGACTATGTCTATCACTAATCTTGAGCGTTCGGCTATATATTTATTATATATCGGTGTAGAGTTTTTCTCGTGTCCAGATGGAACAATTCGGAAATTTGGTGTGTAGGAATGCGATGTCATGCGATGTTGCCCTGCGTTGTAAACAAGCTGAGGTCGACCATCTAAACACAGGCAGTCAGGTCCGATTAAAAAAGTCCGGCTCCCGCACGTTACATTATTATCGTGAAACTAAGAGAGTATAAGAAAACAAAATGAATTTTCTTAATTTTCACTCACCCAGCACACTCTTGTCCTTGCTTCTTACCATCTATAAGCTGTGTAGTAAGAAAAACTATTCAGACGATTTTGAATTGTTGTATTGTTAAGGGTTAGTTGCCATTTTCACGTGTTCCGGATGATACGGTAAGAATTGAATAACATTCCTTTCCGATATTCAACTTTGCGATGGTATTTCTTTTTGACGTCCATTTTAGTGACTTGTAGGAACAGCCGGGTAATGTTCATTGCTTATATCCATGCAATATACAGGACTATTCAAATTCTAGTCTGTATTGGGATATCAATAATGGTAAGAGATAGTGGTGGTAAAATGGGGGAAAAGTAGCGTTTTTCAGAGGTCCATGATGTGGATAAAAAAAAATTCATCCAGCTTCTTTGGTTATAGAGTTATAAACCAAAAATAAAAAATTCAAAATATAGAAATAGAAATTTTTTGTAGACCATCCAAATATATGAATAAAAGTTTTATACAAATGATCGTACACACTGGGCGTATTTTCAGCTAAAATACATAGAGTCTTCGAAATATTGAATTATCACCAGTGAAATCTCGAAAATTTGATTTTCATTACAACGGTAATTGGAATTCTTCTGATATTTTTGGATAGTCTACAAAAAGTTATTATGGCAAAGAGCCAGTATTTAAAAAATCTTCACAAAATAAAAACATATATAACATAAAATGAAGAATATCGATTTATTTGATTAACAGAGTCGACTTCTGAAATGCGCTACTTTGCCCCATTTAACCACCTCTATATTTTCTACCGTTACCGAGATACGAATGCAAAGTTCCGCATAGCCCTGTATATGGAAGAGCGGTTCCGGCCAACTCATTAAAAATTTTGTTCAAATTGAATTTCCTCATAATAAAGACTCTTATTACTAATTTTATTCAACCTCTAGCCGTTGGTCAAATTAAATTCGCTGACCATGCACTAGTATAGGATTCAGAAAAGGTCTCGTATATTTGCAGGCGAAGGACGGGATGGAAGCAAGTTTGGTATAATGGCAGTTGTGGTATTAGATTTTTCTCAATTCTCAAAATAATACCTGTTTCACTTAAACAACACATCAATGTGAAGGAAGGTTGACTTCGCCCGACCATTAAAATAATTACCATATGTATATATCCAGAGTGAGTTCGAGTTTGAGAATAGTTATAGGATTTTTTAAAAAAAAGGAGACTAAATTTTGTTGACAATATATACAGAATTTCACCCAGTTAAATTTATTTACTTAATGATTATGTGAACTCAGCTAAACCCTCCGACATTTCTGATTGTCAACAAAAACAAAGATAAAAATTATTTTCTTCACTCTTACTAATGTGAATGAAGAATTACTAAAACCCTCCTGACCTCGCAGACTGAGCAGAAAAGGGGATGACTGTACAGGCTCCATTCTGTACCAATCTGTTATTAGACACTCGAAGCTGAGAAGTCCATGGCCTCGCCGTTGTCTGGGGAAGCGGAAACGTGGAACAGACGATTTAAGATGCAAGCTCCTATGGAGATGTATTCATTTGCGAGTTTTCACTTCGCGTTGTCCCAGCTCTTCCTAATTCCATTTCATCACTACAAAGGAGTAGAGTAGAATCGGAACGGCAAGCATATTAGATACATCAACTTTGTTCTTCCCTGACATTTCTGATAACCGTATCTGCCGAAGTTTATGCAGAAAATTGCTGCGGAGAGAGATTTTAAAAATGGTTACCTATTAGAGCGGCGTTGTTCCACCCCTAGGTAAGTATACGTCTCTCCGGCATCAATATGTTGTAGGATGATTCTCTCTACGAGTTAAACGTCCTCTCCGTATTCCTCGCATCGTTCTCTTTCGAGATATTCCGTGGCACATTTATCAATCCCAAACTCCTTTCCTATAGCATACGTGTACTCTTGCACCACCCTTAAGGACTTATGAAGATACTTTTCTCCCGAGGCATAATATATAGTTTGAGGTCGTCCATGTGAAACAAATGGGTGACCTTATGCCTCCGGTTGCTGGGGGTGCCGCAGTTGTATCCGCGGGTTTTTCGTAGTGCAACGGACAATGTGGCAATAGGAAGATTCAGAAGAGAAGAGGGCTGAGGTGAAACACGCCCTTCTAAAGATAACCTGCTCTGTTTGGACTCTGACTTCACCAGATCTTAGGGTGAAGCGAGTCCTCCAGAGCGGCATAAGCTGTCCAATGCATCTCACTATTTGATCGAGTACCGCGAGGCATCTGAGCAAATGAATGATAAGCTCATGCAATGTTGTATCAAATGCCTTGCGATCATCGACCCAGGCCATTGAAAGGTTACGCTTATACTGCACGGAGTCCTGCATGATACATGAGGCGATGAGCAGGTTCTCTTTGCATCCAGCGACCCCCTTCTTTGACCCTCTTTGCTCATATCATTCATGCACTGGATCAACTCCGGAGAGTATTCGCATGTATAAGATGCGCATAAACATCTTGCACCACCCTTAAGAACTTATATAGATATACTTTTCTCCCAAGGCATATGTAGTTTGAGGTCATCCATGTAAAACAGGTGGATGACCTCATGTCTCCGGTTGCTGGGGGTGCCGCAGTTGTATCCGCGGGTTTTCTGTTGTGCAACGCACAATGTGGCAATAGGAAGATTCAAAAGAGAAGAGGGCTGACGTAGTTTACCTGAAACACGCCCCTTCTAAAGATAACCTGCTCTGTATGGACTCTGACTTGACCAGATTTCATGGTGAAGCGAGTCCTTCAGAGCAGCATCAGCATCAGCATCAGCATCAGCATCAGCATCAGCATCAGCATCAGCATCAGCTGTCCCAATTCATCTCACTATTGAATCGAGTACCGCGAGGCATCTGAGCAAATAAATGATAAGCTCATGCGATGTTGTATCAATTGCCTTGCGGTAATCGATCCAGGCCTGCACGATACATCAGGCGATGAGAAGGTTCTCTTTGCAGCCAGTGACTGCCTTCTTTGACCCTCTTTGCTCATATCATTCAGGCACCGAATAAAATGCGGGTAAACATCTTATAACACGTGTTTCACAAACCAATCCGGATGATTGGAAATTATTTCCATCAATAGTTATTCAGCCCATCAGCGAAGTTCGACAGATTCGACTTTTTGCAAGGCTGGAAAATCTGTTGTTTCATCCCTCTGTATTGTAAAATGAATCTAATATGGTCTAGTTTCTTTAACATGACACACAGTACTGCCATTGTTATGGCATATAGAGGTATTTTTTCCGAGTTTTTTTTTTCGGGGGTTTTTTTCAGTTTTTTTTTTCCTAGAGACCTCTATGAGTGTTTATGGGGGAGTATTATTATTATGTTATACGGTTCAACTTCACATCAGAAATTGATATATATAAAAATCGTCAATTCAGTAACCGCAAAAAAATAATAATAATTCATATAAGAGTATATTGAACAAGTTCATTAAAATGAAACTTTATTATTTCCCACCCTCTTGGTCATAATAAGGTAATGAATCTGACTGACACTTCGAAGACAAAGTTTTACCAAATACCGTCGCAAAGCCACACTTATCCTAGTTTTAGTCATCCGACATATTCTTGCTCTAACGTCAAAATAGCTATGGAACGTAGCATTCAGGATTAGATGGAGAAAAATTATTTACAAGAGTCTGTTGTAAGGTAGGTAGTTGAGTAGATGTTCTACTCGGATTAAAATGGATTTATGAGTTATTTCTGTAGTAGGTATTCTACTACATTCTGCAGCAATGAGAGTTTGTGACGCAGCAGCAAACATATCATGAAAATTCCGAACCCATAATTCATCCTGTTTCTTTTCTGGAGAACAATAGTGAATGAGGATGAAAGTACATATGTCAAGAAAGATACTAGAAAAATCAATACCTTCGGTTTCTCGTTCCGACTGCTTTGCTCTTGAGAATAAATTAAACCTCAAATTACGTTGACATTTATTGGAAATGTGACACAAGCATGATAAAAATAAAGTAATAATGATTGTGCTTGTATCAAGTAGGTTGTTATTGCGTAAAACCGAATTCCCAAGCGATGTTGTTACTTTTTATTGCATTACTTTTACTATTTGAATTCAGACTGAATTATTAACGTTGTGGTAATTACTCTGGAATGAATAATGATCAATATCTATAGTTGACTATCGATTATATAATCTCATTTTCAGTATTTCTCATGTATATGTTCGCGAAAACATATCTATGGAAACATGTTTTTCCAACACCAATCCTCTTTGAGTTCTTGACGCGCATTACGATGATCTCTAACGAGCCACTAAATAAAACGAACAATTTTGACAATATGGAAATACTCTTTCCTCCTAACATTATCGCAGGGTGGGAAATATGGTGCAAATATCAGAGTTGGCTGGGACACAGATAACTCCCTCCAATGTTGTTTGACCTAATCTGATAGTGACGGGAGCCAACAACCTGTGGGTCTAGTCAGTAGGTGGGCATTCCACTCGATTGAAACAAAATCCATTTCAAAAAGCACTTGCAACAGAGTCTTACTTGAGCCTCACGCTTCACTCTTGCCGAGTTTGAGTCACCTTCTTCAGTGTCGAAAATGTCTATAGTGCACAAACAGTTTGGACCTGTTTCTTTCCTTTTCGATCCATTTCTTGATACAAGCCAAATCCAGAATCATTCCATTATGTTATGTCCTTGTTGTTGTGGAAATTAATTGTTCAGCACAAACTTATGAGAGTCAGAAAATTTTTAAACTTATTCAAGTTCAAGCATTTTCTATATACAGTGCGGCTTTCAATAGTCTCCCTCTTCTGTTAACTTTTGAACGGTTTTACGTACAAACATAAAAATACCGTTAGGAGGGTATTACATTACCGATAATTATATGACTAATTTGTCATTAAATTGTTTTTTTCCTCATCATATCGACTTTTTTGTCACTATATATAATATAAATTTAAATCGTCCTAATTAAAAAAAAAATGGAAGTTGTGGACTATTATATTGTATATCACTTCTTTTGGAGTGTCAGTTACAAAGAATACACTGCTTTTTGTAATGTTTCACGATCCGTGTATAATTTTATCAACGGTGAAGAGATTATTAAAAATAATGGAAATAATAGTTTACTCCGTTGCAAGAGGTTTGGGACTTCATAACAGAACACGTTGAGAGATATGGACGATTTCATGGCGATTCGTTATTACAAACAGAAATTTGGAAATCATATTTTAATATTTTGAAAATAATAATTTCTGTATCAGAAGTAGGAAAAGACCCCGAACAAGAAAGTATTCTACATCAGGACAAAATTTCTTGTGCCATTTAGATTCCTACTACAAACTGACATCACAAAGCAATGCAATTAAGGCTGCAATTAATAACTACTTCCGATAGTAGTTTGGATACAAGCAGGTAGAACTGTTGGTGACAGAAATTTCATTTACTCATTGTATTTATTTATTTATGTAGTACTCATAACACTGGCAGACTATCCAAAGGCATATCCTGTGCAGGTAGAATTTGGCTATTATTATTATTGGCCGTGGCTCTCCAGGATGCAAGCAACAGAGAATTCGCAATTCAATTAATTAAATACTGATAAAAAACAGTTTTATGAGGAAGTTAATATATAAAAGCCATTATAATGAGAAAAAAAGTCATCATACGGGTCTTCAAAAAAAAAGTGGACTGGCACCAGGTTGCTTCCGTAATAATAGGTCAAATAATTTACTTTTCGAATGTTTCAACTTAGCACAGCTCGGAAACAACGGCAAACTATTATTCCTTTAAATACAATATTGAATACCTTGGGGTCATGATAGATACAAATATGAGATGGGATTTACAATTGATTTCCCTTGTAATGAACGACGAATGATTTTATAGGAATTCAAATACTTAAAAGTACAATACCATTTTATCATCTAAAAGTGCAGTATGTTTTCGTGCGAAAGTAGAAAGTCACAAACGTTATGGTGTTGTTTGATTGGGCGGGGCCCTAAGACAGGTGATCTTAGTCCACTAGAAGTACACCAGAAATAATTCCCTTTAGAGGTTCAAGCTATTCATCAGACAAATACACATACAGTTTTGGTAGAATAATACACTGGTCCTTCCATCCTTCCATACTTGTCTCAAACTATTGACTGAGATCTGACAGTGTTCCAAATAGAAGTATGATTTACCGTCCCGAATGATTTGTGAACAATTCAGTGTCTACACCAATGATCAGGATATGTGTGATCAATAATGCAAAAGAATGAAGGTATTGTCCATTTTGCTGCATAGGCTTCATCTACAATTTCCATTCCTCACATACATTTCCTGTACTAACAAATTCAAGTTCGGAATTTAAATTTGGCATCCAATTGCTCAACAGACTACCTTATGTGTGAATGACGCATTATTCAAGGCCATCAAGGTTAACAACCTTGAGTGTGAGTCGTCGTAAAAATAAGATTCAATTTTTAAATTTCTTTGTATGCTCAAAATCGATGAATACCTATAACACTAATTCACTTAAAGGTCGACATTTACCTAAAATTCAATTTCTACACCGTATCTCGTTTTGAAAGTTATTAACGTTTACGGAGATAGTTGAGTACCTTGAAAATGGACATTTTTATTTTTACATTTCCTTTTTACTTTGAAAGTGAATGAAAGACACTGATGAGAAATAATGTTGAAGGTACCTGCTGTTGTGAATAATCAGGTTTATTTTTGTTCACGAGCATTGCAGTTGTGGATGGCGACTTGTCAGCTTAATTATCCAATTCATTTTATCGCCTAGATGGATGAAAATAGGTTGTTGATTAAAAATATCAATACTACATTTGGGATATTATAGATTTTTAGAACGATTTCAAATTTCCAAAAACCATGAAAACTATGTCACAGGCGGTTCACTACTTATTTCCGATGAAACAGGTATTTCTTTTTCAGTGATTGTTCTTCATTTTATTTGAATTCATGTTGAGCATAGTTTCATCCAAAAACGTGAATTTGGATGAAACTTCATGTCCATAACTTGTTTCTTTGTAGCCCAGGAAAGATAGGGCAAAAATGGATCTCCTAAAAATATGAGTTTGCGACGGTTTCTAGGTTGTGCTTCAGATTTGTGAGTTGAATTCCTCGAGTATAACTCGTAAAGTACGTATCCTACATAAAATGTCATTCTTTTCTTTTTCAAAGAACATTGTCGAACGTCAAATGACTTTCAAACATCCTGAAGTCACTCGTCAAAGATAGGCAATTTTTACCAACTTCGCTGAAAAGTTGACAACCCTCAACTACTAACGCCTATAGATCAGAGATGACTTCTCCGATTAAAAAATGTTATGGGAATACATTTGCAGAAAATTTAATTTCTAATCAGATAATTTTTGAAATTTAGATTGTTAGGGAGTCGCTCATTCCAGTACTGAGATATGAATTTTAAACCATTTCGAGTTATACGCGAAATATTAAAAAATATTTCTACATAAAATTTCGCGGTTTTTAGGCTCTCAAATATGGATCACAACCTAGAAACAATCGCAAACTCATAAATCCGTTATTCAGGACCCTCAATAAAGATTAACACGATTTCCAGCTCTCTAGAAATTTTTAAAGGCTAACGCACTAACTTTCCTGGACTATTGTAGATATTAACCAAATTGTTTCCGCTTTCAACAAAGAAACGAATGTTGAATGACATTACAATCTAACCATTGAAATTCTACTTGACAGTAATGTTCTGAAACAATCTCCTGTACACCAAATGTTATTTTTCGTCTTTTTATTTCTGGAATGATACCAATTTAATACTCCCAAACTATTTAATCGTCCTTTATGTCGCAGTGAAATGAAGAACAAGAATCATCAGCTATGTTTATGTAATCCAACAAGTGTTGCTACATCTCAAATTTTTTTTGGTCTCCACAGCTTTTTATGTTCGAATGTTTCTTCTGCAATATCAACAATTTCATTGTCCAGCAATGAATAAAATGGCAACAAATCACATATCATCAGTTCATTCCGCACAGAGAACGTTACCTTGAAATCGTCTGATGCTGAGTAAAAGCACCTTCTAGAAGAAGTAATACGTTTGAAAAGTCACCCAATTTTGCCTCTTAAATATCTCATTTACATTCAATTATATATAGGTAGTTTGGAATTCATTCCCACAAGCCAGTTCAAAAGAAAAAAAAACTTCGTTGCTGAAATATTTAATATAGATGTATTCAGACTAATCGTGTTTTAACTATAATAATTTTATTCTCAATGTTATTTTTTTTATAACAATGTACCCAATTGTGAAATGTCCGTTTTATTTCACCAAAATACTGCGTGGATGAAGTATGTCATTGAATAATTTGGTAATGTTGAAATTTGTCCTTTTAGTGTTACTATAATCACAAATGTACCGAGGTGTAATTCTACGTTTTCTACTAAAATTTTTACTTTGTAAATATACTTGATTCTTTAAGATTATATAGGTAATTTCAACATTCAATTTTGCTTTAACCAAAAATTTATTTTCACTCTCTTATACAGATTAGATTCTCAAAATTTTGTGAATGATCGAAACAATAATAGACTATTTTGCCAGACATGGTATCACAATATGGAATAGTTCATTCTCTATAACCTCACATAAAGAATCGTATTGTGTGAAGAAAAAAATTCATAGTTGAACTCTAGTTTTTATTCGATTTTGTGAAGAATGGCATTCCACAAACTGTCCGTTATTATGTCTGAAATAAACCAGTTACCGATGAAATACTATTTTTCAGTGAAAACGTATAGCACGTTACAACACTTTAATATATAAAATGCTTAAACTATCACTAGCCACAGAGGGGATAGGAGGAAGTTATATAGCATTTCGCGGCGAGGGGTTTACTCCTGCGCTGCTGAGCTGTCAGCGGGCGGCCAAAACCATCTCACACCTGCCCTAGGTCATGCCCTACGCTGATATGTAGGCGATATGCTGTAGGTTCTAAGTCTCGAAGCTGTTAGACTTCCGCGTCTCCTCCAAGTTTTGCGGGCGGTATTATTAGCTTATATGTAAGACATCGGGCTATTGGATTCATGTATGATAGAGTTTTCAGTGGGCCCCCGGAAAAACGCCGAAAAAACCGAGTTTGACAAATAAACCCGTTAAGCATACACCAATATGCATGTCAGCATTGTCAGCCTAACAAGTCAACAGATCTCAGAAGGCTATAAACAAATTCCTTGATAGATGAAGAGGTAGCCATGACAACATTTTATAGACGCACATTTACGAAATGCGCGTTTGGGAATTAAATCACGTGTGAGGTGAAGTGGAAAACATCCTTTTTGTTCTTAATAGAACTTGGCATAATTTCAAAAGAAGTTGCTCAGCCTAGTCATTTTCATTTTCAAAGAGAACCTCTTGCTTCAACCACTCAGAGGGGTGCGTTATGTCGTAGGATAATTTTCTTCATATCTACAGAAGCCGTGGGTATTCATTGTGCAAAAGGTGTACAACCAAAACAAATGAAAAAACCAAACAACGGTAATGAATAATTCTCTTCTATCTTCATTCGGCGATCGTATCATGAGACAACATTGCAGAAGCGTATGTGTGCGAAAGAATAGCTGTTTTCAAACAATTCTCACAATTCAGTGGCGTTTCTGTGGACGTTATCTACAAAAAATTTCTTAAATCATCACACAGGTAGCCCTCACACATGACAGACCAGTGGTAGGACAAAGCATAGATATTAAATTTTTGATAATGTCCTATACAACTTTCTCAATCATCCTCGTATCCATACTGAACATAAATATTGTCTACATGTTATTCTTGCTGATTTTACAATAAATTTATACTAGCACAGTGGTAGGTAAATTGTCGGCTGTTGAAACTTCTGCTAGCGATGGGCCAGGTTCGATCACTGAGTGCGGTATAATTTTATAAATAAATAATAAATAAATAGAGGTTTATTTTACAAAGTAAGCTTTTCTTTCTACACCAGGATTTATAAATTCATAACTCCCGCACACAGCAGCTCAATCTTCGCCCAGAGGGCTCAGGAGAGGAGAGGTTCGGGAGGACGCACTGAGAGCCGCCTCCCTTACTCCGCAGACATTGCTGGCTGCGGGGCGAGGGAGCGCTTGTGCCAAGGGGTACACAGGGTCCCGACAAAGGGGCGCTGGTAGCCTCCCCCGCTGGTGTTGGCGGAGGGTCGAACTTTCCAATCCATAGTGGTGGTGGTGCGTATGATACATGCCTCCTGCAACGCTCATGCATGTCGTTCGAGTTGAATTCAATGTAGATAATTCTTGTGTCTGAGTTTACTCGGAGGTGGTTGTTCGCGTGCTGTCCCGGAAAAGGCTGATGCAAAAAACCGGGTTAAGAGAATTGCGCCTAGAGGCGGCTTAATTCCCTAGGGAATCGGTTCTGCCCATCTTTCCTGAAAGATGGCCAGCGATTGATAAATCAGCCCACCGTGTTTGCGGGGCTGGTTATCATGGATTCTGAGCCTGGTAAGGTCTCTGGTTAACGAACTCTTGGGGAGGTGAAACCTGTAGAATTTATCTGACAGGTTTTTAACATGTGTCGGGATGGAGTCGACGCCAGCAAGGGCGCGCAGCGCATCCAGACGAATGTATCTGTCGCTGTTAGTGACTATACGGAGTACTTTGTTCTGCATCCTGTCAAGTCTCATAAACGGAGTCTTGGGCAGGCTGCAGAACGCTGGGCAGGCGTACAACATCGCCGGCCGTATGATCTGTTTGTATATCATCATTTTGGCCTCAAGCTTCATATGAGAACCCCTGGCTATCAGAGGGTAGGAGCGTTTTACCGCTGCCGCGGCCCTCTGTATAGCCAAGTTTATATGCTTGTGCCATGTTGTACGCTTGTCCAGCTGTACCCCCAGGTATCGCACATTGGTCCGTGTATCCAAGACTTTGTCCTTGACCTTCAATTTCTGAAGAACTTTAGAAAATTAAAATTTCTTCGAGAAATTGATTGCCGAGTTTACCACAATTTTATTTAAGTTTTCGGATTCGCTAGGCGGAACATGTCTTGCGAGTGTGTTGTGAGTTGCATAGGTGCCAACTCGATATCTGGTGCATTCTTAGAGTGCGCACCGACTACCCAGGGTGGTGCTGTAGGATTTCCTACCACTGAAAAGTGAATAGGTATGCCACCAAAATTCAATAAGTCGCCACGGAGATCCACGGCGTATATCAATAATGGCCGTCCTCTACCAGCATAAGCTATGCTTTTGGTTTTAGTCTACGCGTGTGCATGAGAGAGTATTATGATCATTAATATCATTAAAAAATAAAACAATTATAGAAAATCACTACGATGTTTGAATCTAGGACAACCTTCTGCATTTGTCTGGCTGAGATTCCTGCCACCTTACGGCATGCCGATATAATATTAATATTTCACTAAGTACCCCTTCGATCAGAACCACCATTTTACCAGAATAGTTTGGGTTGAACCTGCGAAGGTCAAAGGGTAACTATCTGTTTAAAGTATCTTCTTGAACTATAATATTTATTAGAAACCAGTTATTTGCGTTGCCGGTATCACTGTTCAAGTCACGAATGAATTATTTTAACTATTTATTTTTTTCATACATTATCTAGTCCAGCACTTTATTCGAAGCCTCAATACATGTAGAGTAACAGATAATGGGGTCCGGGAATCATGTGCCCTGAACAGACGATTGAATCGATTGAACCAGAGGCGACGTCTGCATTCGTCTGGTTAAGACTTCTGCCAAGAACACTTATGATCAGAACCACAATTTTAACAGAATGGTTTGAATGAAGCCTATGGTGTTCGAAGACTGAGGTTGATATTTAGTAGACTTCATCATAGGCTTGTATTTGTCTGGAGGTGGAGAATAAGTAGTTCCGATAGATTTGGAATTTCTCCTTCCCCATAACGGACCCAATATCCTACGAAGCATACAGCAACACGGGAGTTCCATCTATAAGGGTCATAAATGGCAGTACAACACTCGTACCACCGCGTTATGCATATGGGTAAAGGCTGAGACCGCATATGCATGACAAGCTGACAGTAAATGCATTATGGTTTCAGGTACCCAACAACTTGCTCTGCATCTAGTTTGCAGGACCTCTGTGCACATTACGTGACTACGGTAGACCAGGTTGTTGAAGACATCATCCTGGTAGACCATTATGAATCTGTCGGTTTCCGACCTAAGCCGAGTTGAACTGAGGAATGGAAAAGTAACATTTTTGGATAACCCAAGATCTTCAATGTTCTTGAAGGAGACCCACGCACTGGCTTATCCATGTATGAGGATGTATGAGGATGTAGGAGTATCTCAGTCTCTGTAGCTTTAATGTGAGTTTGGGTCACCTCTTTCAATGTCGAACACGAGACCAAGTTCACCGGCTCCATGGCCTGCTGCCTTAAAAAGAAATGCTCCGATTTCTGCTTTCTCATGGTCGCAGGCCATGCAAAGAAAGGGATCTGAACTCCTGATGACACTTTACATTATCCGTCCAGTGCCGTTATGTAGACACTCGAAACTCAAGAGTCCACGGTCTTCCTGTTGTCTGGGGAAGTTTTACCACGGAACGAACGATTATACAAGCTCCTTTAAAGATGCATCATTTTGCGAGTTTTTACGTTGAGTTGTTGCAGCTCGTCTGGAGTCATTTTCTGTAAAGGAGTAGAGTACAATCGCAACGGCAAGCATATTAGTTGCAGCAACTTTGTTTTCAACTGACAGTTCCGTTGGCCAGATCTGTCTGAGTTCGTGCTCATACTTTCGGCAAGAGAGTTTTTAACTGTGCCTTGGAAGCGGCGTTGTTCCACCCTAAGTAAGTATGCGTCTCAGGCAGATGATTAAAGTTGCTTTCGTCTACGAGCTGAATGTCCTCTCCCTTTGCATCGTCTCTAACCATAATACATTTATCGATCCCGAATTCCATGGCGATGGTATACGGATAGCTTTAAGGATTAATGTAGATCCTTTCCTCCAAGGTATTTAGTTTGAGGTTATACATGTGAAATAGATTTAAGCCTCCTTTAGCTAAGGGTGCCGCAGTTGTATCCACGGGTTATCCCGTAATCGTTATTATTATTATTATCATATTTTCAAAAAATAGAAACTATGCAAATTTCTAACACAACCTTAGTATTACTCGGCGCATATTTTGCTAACAAAGTTGGCATCCTCAGGTCAAAAAATGCGTACCTACTAACACTATTCTAATTTTGTTTATACTACTTATCTGAGTGGCTAATGGCATTTATATTTCCCTAGGACCTACAATACACCTGTCTACATTGAACTCTATACCTGCTTTGATTATTCACCCATTTTTTTTCAGCTCCCGAGGATGCCAACTTAGTTGGAGAAACGCGCGTTGAGTGATTATCACGTTGTTTTGGTGTTTTTGGGTAATTTCTGTGTTTTGAATTTTTTTCGCACAAAGGTTCCATCATTTTTTTATTATCATATTTATATGAGTAACGCATCTAATGAATAATAATCATTTTTGGTTTTTTTTCAGTGGTCCTTTGGGGTGGTGCTCTGGGAACTGACAACAATGGCCCAACAACCGTACTCGGACGTAGATCCTTTCGAGATGAGCACTTACTTGAGAAATGGATTTCGACTCGGCCAACCACTGGGATGTCCCGATGAACTGTAAGCCAGCTTATTACATTTCTCACTTTCTTTTTCGTCATGATTACTTTCGTTTTCTTCTCACATAATGATGTTATTCAATATACGAACATTGTTTAAGCTGTTCGAGAAATATATTCAAGGTATTATGCAAGGCTTGATATCCATATCAGGCAGTGGCGTAGTGAAAGGTCAATCACAAATATGGTACGACAATGAAATATTAACATGAGTAATCATTTTCGATTGAAAATATAAAACTTGATAAACCACGAGGCTCCAATATATTTAAGTTATATTTTTTTCCTGTTATTTCTTTGCCCCTTCTTATTTTGGTTTTCTACCAACTCAATTTTAATTTCCACCCTCTAGCTTCAAAATTTCTATCAACTTGTATTAATTTTTTTTTATTCTCGTTTGTTTTTCTATTCCATTGTTTCATTCATATTCTTCAGTTCATTGAAAATTCTTACCAGAACTGAACTTGATTCGTGCATGATTTAGGAGCAAGTTTGAATGAAACGTTGGCTCTCAATATACTGTGTTTTTCCCATTTCTTCGCTTCATTTCTATTCTCTACGTCACCACAATTCTGATTTCCACCTCCAAATGTAAGCCTTCAATTCTGGAGCTCTCATGGCTTTGGAATTCCTTAATTAGATAAGCTCATTCATGAATATAGGGATGCATGGGTTTTCCTGCAACTGAAATGTGAAATAATAAATAATATTTGAAAATATCTTCATCGTGAGATCTAATCGGATTGTAACACATCCAAAAGTAGTACTGAGAATATAGTCTTTCAGCCTATACAAATCGTCTGGACCATATGAAATATTTACGGTTACTTTAACACGCAATAGAAGATCCAGCTCTGTACGCAGTCTGTACAGAATGAGCCTAGCATTTGGCTGGCTACCAGGAACCTGGAAATCTGTGAATGTAGTATTCTAACCTAACCTAACCTAACATAACCTAACCTAACCTGATCAGGATAACGCACACTGTCCTCAATAACGTCACAACTCAAAAATGATGATTTTTCAGAACGAGCACAAACAAATTCCGTACAATTGTGAAAATTATTAAAAGTTGGGTGGGATGCATAATATGAAACGTCCAGTTACATCATGTATACATTTCTCTCCAAGATACATGTGGCTTATAAAGATGTGGTGTTAGGAAAGGTATCATCTCATAATTTGCTCATTTTGAGTTGTGACGTTTTTGAGGACAGTGTGCGATAAGGATTACAACCCAATCAGCCAATCACTGTTTTTTCCTGAAAAGAGTGGACACATTGATAGGCAGCAACACACCGAAAGCATCTCTTCTGAAGCGGCTTTTACATGCAAACTAGCATGCAAAACATACAGGAAAATCGAGCGAAGTGGCCTTGCACCAATTGGTTTCAAGGCTCGAAAACACTCTGGCGAATACAGAAATGAATAAAAATTTCTGGGCATCGGCGAAGCCGTCAATGAATTCTTCGATAGAATAAACTTGGCGACCAGGAGACGAAGCATTGACGAAACCACCTGCAGGTGGATGCTCTCAATGCTTCAACATGTTTAACACTCCGTGCAGCTGAGAATTACCATGGAATCCCACAGGACGAGATACTATTTTTCATATTTTAGGACAAGTTAGTAGACGAATCGATGGTGTTTTAAAATAGTCAGGGATACTACTCTAGACGCGGTCGACATTGTAGTCCTCGGACAGAGAAAGGCCGCCCGAATAATTTCTGAGCTGATGCAAAATGTACTGAGGACCGTGGTGGAATGATGTGTTGGGAAAGGTCAAACCCCAGTAAACCCACCACATATTCCCTTCACAATCAAAATAATTCTGGAGGACATTAAACTGCACAAAACCTCCGTCGAACCACTAAAAGTTGCAGATCATATCAAATACGTAGGGCTATTCTTAGATGAGAAACTAACCCGGAATATACTCTTGCAACATACAATCAACAAAAACAAATCATCGTGCATGAAGAGTTTTTGGAGAAACATGGGGAAAAAACCGTATGTCATGCACTGGAGAAAAATTCTTGCGGTCTCGAACCTGGTCCGATGTGAGCAGAAGTTTTAACGGACGAGACCTAACCCGCTGCGACCAATGGAGATATAGAAGATAATTAAAAATGAAATCAACCTACAAGACAATCATCAGCCATTCACAATCCCAGGAACTGTGTTTGGATTTTTCGTGAAATCATAAACGATGGAAAAAACAAAACGCCAAATATGTTGGGACACAGCACTGCCATGAGCCTCAAACAGTTCCTTGCGATCAACATAAGAGAGAGAGATATTGCGAACTATACGGGTCATTGCTTGTGGCCAATAGTGACCTGATGCCATATCCCTTCCTTGCAAAAAAAAAATTACAAATTAAGGCGTAGTATTTCATTATATTCAATCACAGGGTGATATTATAGGGGCCAGTATTTTAATATTTTTGAATGTTCCCGTCTTCGGGACTTACAGACACTTCCTATATGACATCATTAATTTTTCTCCAACTCAATTTATCCTTGTTCACAAGTCTGGTGGTCGCAGTTATCTATTTCACCTACCCAGTCCATATTATTTATGTGTTTGACCTAAATAGAACTGGGGCACGCACTCTCGTTAGCTGTCATGACAGGTCATGCCGTTGCCCAGGATTCACCACGTAGAGGTGTGAAAGTAGCGTTGGGATGCCCGGAATCCAGGCACCCCCTTGAACCCGGGTCGCCTGGGTGAGAGGCAAACACCACGATCACTTTGTCTATTTTTTTTTTCTAACCAATCACCGAGGTATTCGGAGAAAACCCCTCAAAAGCAGAGCTGAATTCGCGAATCACGTTAGCTCCGGGGATCAAACCGGGACCGCATGAGTGAGAGGAAAACGATCTAACACCACGACCACTTCGCTTATTACATGATATGATGTTGGCCTTAAATCTCTGTTGAAGATGTAGTCTTTGTATATTTCTACGAGAATTTAACTCTTTTCGGTATCCATTCTCTTGAAAAACATCAATAGACAGGCACAACATCAACCAAAAACGTAGGAAAGACTGTGTATTGTAAAAGTTGGCCCCAAAGCACACGATGTTATCATCTAGACCAAACTGCTTAATCAGTAAAGAAAACAAAGTAAACATTTTACTCGCCTAAAAATAGGCTGATTTTGGAAAACTTCATTAGTTTGTCAAATTTAACAATTTTTTCGTTTCCATTATCTAACTCAATTTTATTTCCTAAATAAATCCTTTCAAGAAATTTCCATCGTATACCATGATCTATATATACCCGATGTATGACATCTAATGGGTTTCATTGATTTCTGTTAGTCCATGTTATATTTGAGGTAATTTTTCGTCAGCTCAATGGAATACGAAGAAAAAAGGACGGAGATGAATCTATATAATAGAACCATAATAATCCCCTGAAAATAATTTCGTCAACAAAGCTTTTTTTCCAAATCAGTTATGTACTCCTCTGATGAGTTCGTCATGTGGTCAGTAAAAATTAAGGTCAGTAATTCGCAATAACTCATTCTTTGAAAATTGGCATACTAGTTTCATTATAATGTGTTACGGAAACAATTATGAAATGTGATATAATTTCTCCACCATGCTCGACTAGAAATATCGTTTATCTTCACTTGAAGTGAAATTTGTTCTCCGCAGTCTCTTTGCCTCTTCAGAACTATCAGATGGGATTTTTTTTCGCATTTTTAACTTAGTTGACGAAGGAAGATAGGTATTTATAGTTGAAACAGGTAAATAAAATTAGTGTTCTCCTTGGTTGTAAATAAGTTTTCACTACGTTTCGTTCGCTCATATTTCTCATCATCAGGTTAATACTAACAAGCTTAGATACTACTTAGTATCCGTAGGTCTGTCGATACAGTAGTGGATAGCCTCTATATTAACGTCCCCGTGGAGTAATTCCTCAAGATCGTCACGTGGAAATTCGAAAAAGATATTCATCTTCATGAAACTACACGCATCACTGCACCGAAAAACCTGTAAATACTGAGTAGCAGCAACTAAGCTTGTCAGGATGATGATTGCAGATAGGTAGAAGCAACCGGAACCTACAACCCATCAGTAAAAACGATTGATGTACCAAACGAGGGTTTTGAAGTTACCGTACCTTCGAACGAATTATATTAAAAATATGCAATATCGAAAACTTGGGTGAAACCGGTTATTGTTTTCTTCAATTTTTGAAACATAGATTAATAGTCCAATGTGAAAACCCTTCTAATTTTATATGTAATGGATCAATTCATTTCTATTTATATGATTTCTCTTAGAAAAAATAGCCTTCGGTTAAAATTTTTGAAATTTTAGTATGTCGGAGTATTTTATCACATTTGATTCATTGGTCCAACACGATCATATTACTAGTTCACCAAGCACAATTCCATTATTTATTTTCGAATGAGTCAAGGATTTTTCCAGTAAACTGTGTAATTGCAATTTCCACGGATCTGCCTTTTATGTATCCATGCTGACTTGTATTGAAAAACTTATGATGTTTCATGAGACGATCACACATTTCGAACAACTTTGAGAAGGATGACAAGACACTAATAGGTCGATAATATTCGAATGGTTCATAATCACCTTTTTTATGAATCGGCAATTTTGAGTTGTTCTGGAAATATTCCATATTGGAATGAGTTGTTCATTATGTAACAGAGTCAGCTTGCTATTGATCCTAAACATAGTTTTACCATACTAGTTGGAATATCATCGTCACCACAGGTATGCTTATTTTTCAGTCTATTTCCTAAACATTACTCGGTTCACCTTTGAATGCTGAATCTGAAAATTTCTGCTTCCCTGAAATTTCATTGTGAATACTCCACATAGTTTTTATTTTGTTATGTGAGTTAGTGACTTTATGTTCATAATTATCTTTTCACATGATTATATACATATTTAAGTGGTTGTTTGATATACCCAACCAGGCATTCAATTTGTTTCTGTACTCTTCCATTTCAGAATCTTTCCGCGGTGGATGATTTTTTACTTCAGTTCGTTTTATAGGAAAGCATTTATCGAAAATGTTTGTGAAATATCTCAGGAATTTCTCCCATTGTTCATTCACTTCATTTTCTTTGAATTTATATATATCTGACCAATTATTATCATCCAGTTTTTTTTATGAAAATGTTTTTATTATCTTCTGAAAAGAATCTAATATTTTTAAAGGTTCTACTTCTTGATTTATTTGTATTAATTCGAACAAGGTTCGAAAAATTATGCCGGAGAGCATCAATAATCCTATCCTTGCTCAAACCATTTCTGCTACGCTAATGAAAATTGAGGATGAAATCTTATTGGGAGTTATTGGACAGTAGATGTGCGACTTTCTGAATTTTTTTTCGAGTGTACCATAAACATGGGACACCACATTTCTCCAATTTCATTAGCCTAGAAACAATGGTCCGAGAGAGTAAGACCACCCTGTATAAGCATAAATTTTTCTCCATGATCAAAATAGTTTATACTATTTATACATTATTGTCACAATCGAGCCCTGTATGTCTATATACATATAGGTGATAATCTGATATTATTGCTATGTCGGAAATGGTAATCGGTGTGAAAGAGGTTGTTCTAAGACCAAGGACCCTCAAAATACACAATGTTTAGTTTTGAAAATATTTGAAAAAAATTGTAGTTTCGGATTTTGCTATTCCACGGATTGAAAAATCACTGCCTCTCTTCTATTGTTTGCTTGAAACCATAGAAAATGTTTCTTCGCCATTTTTTGGAGTAATCTAGCCATGACTTATAACGAAATCTATAATAAAATTTTTTTCCGGCTGAAAATAGTTTAGATAATTTTGAAGGTTTTAATAACAGGTACCTAACTTTTTTCACGTTCAACCTCTTCCACACCTATCACAGTTCCCGAGCTAGAATGTTAGTTAGCACAAAATAAATGGAACGGCCTCTAGAGTGAAAGTGAAATGAAGTATATTAGTTCTTACTCTCTTCAATGTAGACATTCGTTTCTCGTTCTTTCGCTCAGCGATTACATTTCATACGCAAATTTCAATGTGGGCATCGTTCGCTTTTATATCCGAACCTTGAAACAATTACCGACACTTACCTACTAACTTTTATTCGTTTCAGGTTTGCCGTGATGACATATTGTTGGATGAACTGTCCAACAGAGAGGCCACAGCTGAATCAGCTCTTGGCTTATTTACAAGATTTTTACACAGCTTTATGCAGATTCGTCTGAACTTACTATTACTGAACGATTCAGTCATACAGGGTGATACAATATTGTCGTATTGATCATTCATCGTCACGATATTTGAATATGAAAGCGTTTCCAGGAAGTTGGATTTGGCTAAGAATGATGCATTATCAAAACCAAGTACCGAGTTATAACGAAAGTTTGAAGGTATATGGTACTATATTGAAAAAAATTATCGAAGATTGTTCAATAAACTGGAGAAAAACAACTAATCATTGACTTATATCGCTTGAAGGACGATTAAAGTCGAGGAAGCTTATTTTCCTTGATTCATTTGTCAGCTTATTCGCTTGTGTGTAGGTAGGTAATAACGTAATCACAAAGAAACAGTAGAGATCTACTACTCAGTGTGTTCGTTAATAGAAACATTTGCGATAACAAAGGTAATAGTTACAGAGTTGGTCAAATGTATGAGCCCTCATTTTTATCAGTTAATAAGATTTATTGAGAAAAAGTTCTTATGAAAGTGAAACAGTATTTTACTGTGCATCTTTTTGTGAATTAGAATATTTTTTCGATGTGTTATTGGTGTTGGAGTTACGTCATCGACAATTTTTTTTAAATTGAAGTATATGTCATGGTTATTATCGTTAGGAAGCTTGTTTTTTCTTCATTCCAGTAGTACTAAAATTATTTTAACTCTCACCTCTGTAATTCCTTTACTTATTGTTTGATTTGTTCAAAAATTCACTCAGTATCCATTCAGATATTCTTCCGATATGGCAGTTTGAATCAGACAGTGGCGTACATTGGTATAAATTTCCGAGTTAGGTACTTATTTTTCGAAAAAAAATACTAGTTATTTTTTTTGAAAGATTCACCAGAAAAATTCGTTACAGAATAATCCAAGTGCCCTGAATTTTTCCTGAACAGAGGGTCATAGAGAGAACAAAAACAAAAATAGTTATTATTTTCATCATATTATTATTATTTGTTTCATTAGTTCAGAAAATCACTATTTCTGGATGAAAATTAAGGTTACCAGGCGAAGTATCTAGAACGGCTATCTTATTCATAAGTCCTGAAAGATATTTTACATTTGAACCCGTGTCCTGAGATAAAAAAACGTAACGTCTTGAATGGATGAACCATTGTCGGAGAATTTGAAAATATTTCATAACCATTCGAGACCAAGAGCCAGCAATGTAATTCGAGTTGTCGTGAATATTTTGGTATTGAATACAATTAAAGTTAATGTAGCATATAATAAAAACCTTTTTTAATTGAAACTCATGTACGCCACTGTCTGATTCAAATTTCATTATCGCTGGAATATATGTCTGGCTACATTCCCCAATTGAGTAAATTTTTCAACAAATCAAGCAATAGGTGAGTGAATTACAGAGGTGGGCAGAAAAATTCGAAATAGTTAAAAAAATATTGGTACCTATTGCTGAAATGAGAAAAAAGCGGTCCTTCTAACGATACAAAACATGACATGGCTCCTTTAAAAAATATTGTTGATGACGTCATTCTTCAAAAAGTTTTTGAATCCACAAAGAGATGCAGAGTGACATATACCATTCAATTTTCTTACGAACTTTTTTCAATAACTCTCACATTCATTAAAAAAAATAGGCGGGTCCATTTATTTGACTGACTCTGTTTATATTCGAAACAAAAATTATCTTTCCTTTTTTGTCATGAATTGCAACGTACTTCATTTTTCATTGTAAATATATTTCAGACCTAATAATGATTAACAAAAAAGCATAAAATAAAATTTCTCTTTATTTTTGATTACGGACGAATATGTGTGAAAAATAATCAGTTAATTTTTTAAAGTAGCTACTATTTCAAAAATATTACTTATCAGGTCCGATTCGATATCAATCTTACCTGGAAAGTAGTTTTCTACTTGCGGACGCAAGTATTTCGTGAGCACCAAGGAAAAGAATTTACGACTTTCGAACGTTGGGATTCTTTTTCTATGCAGTTGCTTCTAAGCATTGCCGTCTGTCGAAAAAACTAATCTTACAGTGGTGTTCTACAAGTCTTTATCTAGATTACCATATAAAGGGTGACAAGGCTGAACTCGAATGTCCATGAAACCGTTAGCGTTGAAATTTTTGACGATGTTCGACGATGAAAAATATCAATGGAAAACAGACAGGTATTTTTCTCTGGTGCTCCAGAGAAGCAAGCGAATTTGTGAGCGAGGCATCATTTATGAAAAGAAGAAGTCGGAAAATATTCCTTTGGCAACCACACGTCCTTCTTGTAGACTGATTTCCAAATTGTAAATGGGTTGAATACATAATGTTACAGCATTCAAAGTGGAATTACCACACAATATTATCTAAAGCTTTATTCTGCGGAATTGTCATTAAAGCCCGTATACCTTCGAAACTTTCAGATTGTATTACAGTGTCATTCGGAACCAAATATCAACATAAAATAAGATCAATTGTCAAGCGAAAAAAATTATTTTCAGAGTAAATATGGGTACAGCATCAAAGGAAGCCTAAGAACTTATATGAATATGGTGATTGATGATTTGTCATCTTGATATTCGTAAACATTCTGTTTAATGTAGAGTTACCAATATTTTTGTATCGAATGGTGAGACTGAAATTTATAAGGCTTAAAATAAGTATTATATAAGTAGATATATGTTTGAAATATTGAAAACTACTAACGCTGCTCCAACATGTTTAGTAATAGTTTCTATTTGTGTTTCGTTTGTGTTTCGCAAACAAAGAATATATTTAGAACTCTGCGAAATGATCTAGATGAAGTGTTTTGACATAACGTACTACAGTGGTATGTGTCCCATTTTATTTATTTCGGCACTGCTCAACATCTAGACTTGTTCATTGAGAAAAAATATTGTGGCATTTCATCGCTCGTTGCCAGACAACGTTATTCAAGTGTGTATACAAATATTAAAATGAAACGTGTGGAAATATTCCAACTCATTGCTGTATTAAATAACGATGTTTTCATATTCTATGATTTAAAATGTACGATGTACGATGGCTCTGAAGGGACATGGTAGATTTTTTTTTTAATTATGAGTTAGTTATAATGAGATAGTTAACTCATTATAATGACATATGGTATCTGATAATTATGAAATAATTTAACTCATTATAATGACTTACGCTTTCTCATAATGACATAACTCATTATAATGACTTGACTTATCTCATAATAATGACATAATTCAAGTCTTTATAATGAGTTAACTATCTTATTGTTATGAGATTACTAACTCATAATTATGGGATAGAAAAAATCTACATCGTAAAAATGCATACTCGGTTGTTTGAAATTTTACGTTGAATTTGAATGATAAGGAACACATACTACTTGCACTGCAGTATTTGAAACTTTTGATGAAGTAATTAATGTACCTACTGGGTTATTACGTATAAATTATCTGATATTTTGGCTTATTTAAACCTGCCTTATTTAAATTACTGTTTCCTCGATGGAAATAATTCATTCGGAGAATTTTTTTTCGAATCGAGGATCTGCACTGAAATGATAATCACAAATCCATTCCTACGTCTTTTTATGGTAAGTGGGTATATTTTTTTTTTCATAAACAATATTGAAAAATTCAACCATTCGAAAAATCCAATAGCAAACTTCACACATTATTTTAAAATCGTAAACGCTGGTAATTTTTTTTTCGAAGGAAGCATGATTTAAGCGTATTCGTGATTTTGAGCAGTGTTCGATGAATATATGAATGGTGATTATGATGAATAGTCTAGATAAACATGGTGCTTGCAGCTTAGTTTTGAACAAATGTTTTAGTATTATGGGACATCATCATAGACTATATTTTAGTTTATCAGTTATATAGGTTATGTTGTATCTTTATCTTGACTGTGGAAGCGGAATTTTCATCCCTAGAACTTCTATAATACCCATATCAGTCTAATCGAAATTTCTTATTGTTCAAGTTTCATGTCGAAAACTTATCGTGATTACTACTACTACTACTCGTTTATTTATGGTAATTTTTTAAAATGAATCGCCTCTAAAAATTCTGATTGGAGTTTATACAAATACGTGTACTTAGACACTATAAAATATCATCCATTCAAGGGGCCTAATAATGAATAAATACTCGAAATATTTAAACACAATTTTGATGTGATACGAATAGAAAGGATGTACCGGCTGTCAAGCAGGTAGAGAGATTCCTGAATTCATTTACAATATCCCAGTAACTTATAGCAAATATTTTGTTTGTATTTATCCTAAGACAACACAAATCTCAGAATCTTAAGAGTCTTTGTTTTTGTAATTAGAACTGTCGTAAAATTCGGCTCCTTAAGTGGACTCCTAAATAGCGAAGATATGAAAAAGACCTACAATACTACTTGTTGAATTTTGTAATCTGCTATAATCTGCCACAACAAATATTTGACAGATGCTTCAAAGGAAAAACGGAAAATAATATTTGGCGGGTTTGTTTAGTAAACCAATTAATTTTTTTGTGAAAACTGTTATTACACATTTCTGAGAGTGGGCAGTATCATCTGATGAATTTGTTTAACAGCTGCAGTTTCATGAAATCGGAATGTATTCCGAAACAATCAGTGTATAATTTGAAAAACGAATCCTCTATGCCTAATTGAACAGGGTATTAATTTCAGTTAATTATGAATAAGTGCTCAGTTATTATACACCTAACGAACGTGTTGTGTAGTTGATTTTAATGAAATTCTTCATTGTGCAGCAATGAACAATTGATTCGGTGGGTTTTTAACTGTAGAAACTCTCATTACATGATTAAGTGTTACGCATGTCGTAAAAGATTTGTCGTTTTCATATACGTGAAATTCTTATGACACTTGAAACGAATTTCTGTGATTAAAATCTTGAAATAGTGCCCTCATCTTTGAGACAGTTAATAACTTTTTCTCGAATAATATGGGCCATAACTCGTATTGAAGGATCTAAATGGGAATTTAAATATAACATGATTTCTTGAACACTGAAAATTCCGCATCCATAAATTTGTGGACTGCTCATTAGGATATATCTAGCCTAGCCGAAAAAAGAGAGTTTCAAAAGTCACAATACCAGCCAGACATTCAACCAAGACACAAAACTTTACAGTCAGACGGAATATAATGACGAGCGTTGATTGAGAGATATACAGGGCGTTGATTAAGTCTGTGGAGAAACTTATATGGGCGATCTTTTGAGATATTTTATGACGTAAACATACAGTCCACACCACTTGGTTTTCGGGATACAGGGTGAGAATTGTGACAAAAATCAGTTCAAATTAGGCTCAACAATGTGAACGAAGCAAAATCATTCACAGGGCCTTATTTCCAGGTTCTTTTCTTGCCCCGTTTAACACTTCAGAATCTGAATTGTGAAAGGCTTTCGCGATTCTTATTACTTTCCTGATGATTTACCTGGTTTTTAGGCCGACTCGTGTTGGCAAAACGTCACGTTGAATGTCTGAATACCATCATGTAACTTCAAGTTTGTTTTTTCTGATCCTGACAGATTATGAAGAAGGTGTATTCAATGTCGTTTCATTTTCCATCTTTTGTTCTTCTGAAGTTTTTCGTTTACTTGTACAGTTTATAAGCAGTTTAAAAAAAATTAATCGAATCTGAAATAACTGCTTTCCAGCCTGTCGATTATGGAACTACATCCATAGACGTATCAGCCTCGAGCAAACGTTTCCAAAACTGATCATCATTTCTTGTTTTCTGTACAACACCGAAAATAGTTGTTTTCCGATCAAAGTCTATCTACCGGCAGCCAGTCCAGTGTTCTGTCCTAGTTCACCAGCCGGGTTCTTTCTAATCATATCAAGTAGAATTCACTGTTCCGTTTACAATTTCAAACTAGAATCGGTGCGAGCTGGTTTTGATGCACATATTCTGACAGCACTTGGCACAAGTTCGATTTACTGAAGCGAGCCGCGAAATTTTTTTTAGTATAGCGGTACCCGGCACCCACATGCTATGCTCAAAGTGTGATCTAAGTTAGCTGTGGTTATTTGACCTTCAGAATTCAGTTGAGATTAATAATTAATGAAATTAGAGAAATTGTGCATTTTGGGCTATCTCTCTAGATAACGAATACTTAATAACTATGAACTAATATGAGTAAGTAAATAGTGTGAGGTGATATAAATTTTTCTTCGCGTAAAATGGTATTCATACCTTCACAGAGTACCTATTGTTCGCTAATCAACAATAATAATAATAATATCGACATCAGCAAATTTGCTTAATCCATTTCATGTTAGGAAGAAAATTCTGGATTGGTTGTTTTTCTTGACAATTGTGTAAGAAAACACGGGATGAAACTCGTAGGATCATCATCATTTCTAACTCGTTAAAAAAAGTACCACTTTACTCACTTGATACATAAATAACAAAATAACATTTTTGTTTTTCCTGATATATTGTTTCAATATCGTTACAGTTTCACTATTCTGCTGGTATTTCATAATCAGCGTGTTGGGTAAGGAACAAAATCAATAATTCAATCATTAGTAACGGCATTAATATCTCAACACTGCAGAATCTTCTCGAAAATTTCATTTTGCCTCATCTTCCTGAGAACATTCTGCATCATTTTGAAACTTGTTTATCGTAGAAATATTTGACATAATAGTTTATTGTTGCGGAATGTCAATTCATTTCCCAGTTACTACGTTTACTGTGATGTGAACAATGATCCAGATAAAGTAGGAAAAATCAAAACTGTCAGTACCCTTTCTTCCGTGTACCTACACTGGATGTCTAAAAAATTTAATATACATTAAAAAATGCAAAAAGAAGAGTATATCAAATAAAAATAATATATATTCGTAACAAATTATTTACTTTGTTTCTTATCTTAAATGTATTTTCGACTGTATGGTAACTGAAACATTCCGATCAGTAATTTGGGTTCTGATTCAGACATACTTTTCGTTGACACTTTCCTTGTAAAGATTTCATTTTCTCCCTCTCAAATGAGATGAAATAATTCACAATATCACATTTACACTACTTTTGACTGAATTCTAAGCTATTTAAACAAATACGTTTTATTAATGCATCCGTTTTCTAGTTTTGGTCTAGTAGATACGTGCAGTAGAATCTCCAGCATCAATACTTTGAATTGAAGGAGTTATAAAGAGTCCTTCTTATGTTATCGTTGTAAAAAATGTTTATCCATGCCTCATTTATCGCTCGCTTTTGCATTCACTCAAAACTACCAATCCAATAATTTGTAATTTGATTGAATTGTCATTGATGATTATAGAAATAATCATAGAAAACTTTTTCGTATAAAATCTGAAAAGCACCAGTAACATTTTTGTCACCCCAAATGTTGTTATATGGAGATTTTTACTCGGAATAAACTGAACTATCAGGAGGACACAACAATGTTGAAAATAAAGTTACTTCATTCAAAAGTAGTGAGAAAAAGAGAGACAATTAAATGATAAGCGGAAAATATTATCAATTTGTCTATGATACAGCGACCATCACACTGTCACGAGCAAATATATTTCAGACGTAAATGAATCAGCACAAATGGCTCTTACGTAGTCAAATATCTAGGTCTCAGAGTGTGTTGTTTTTGTTAACGTATAAATGACTTCGAGTAAAACAGGGTTAAAAGATGATATTGAATATTAACATGTTAACTATTTGAAAATGTGGAACCAACCATATATGTAATATACGGTATATAGGATTAATAAATGGGAACAAAAACTATTCGTTTTAGGTTAAGTAAATTCACTCTTTCAAAGATCTATTTAAATCTGAAGTAAGTTGTAGGGCCTGAGTGGAAAGTTAATGCATAAAAATTACAGATGAAGCCCAAACATATAATGCGATAAATGAGCGATTATGAATCAAATGAATAGATCTTTCCATTGAGTTTGTATGTAGGAATACTCCTGTCATACAATACGAACAAAAATATTGAATGACGTTGATATACTGGTAAACAGTGAAGAGAATTACATGGGTATTGAGATTTTCTCAGATATACATACATATTTGAATTCAAAACGCTCAGATTCAAGCAATTTTCTTACTTAATATTGTTTCACCAGTAGTTAAATGTTTACTGAGAAAAAGTTATGTACTCCCCTAACCTATTCACCTCATTTACTTCATTGACACCGATAAACGATAGCAATGAAAATTAGTTTTGGAGAATTCTTACTAAATGGTTCAATACAATTGAAATAAACGGTCCTGCTCTGAGAACTACTCGATAATTTTAGCAGAAAATCTATTTTGTTGAATTGAAAAATCTCAAGGATCTGAAATCGAGCTCCTGTAGAATTGTTATTTGAATATGTATTTTTGACAGCATCGTCATGGAACCAAATAGACGTCAACATACCAACGGGAGAGATAAAAATTTTTTTTTTATACGGCCGATAGGTAAATGAGGTAAACAGATATATCTTACTATTATTACCTGTTGATGAATGTTAACTGGAATGTCTATTAACCTTATTCAGCTAAGTATTCAATTATTTTTGAATTTATCTTTAATTATTTCCATACTAACTGAATGTTTTTGACGTTTGTAATCTTGTAAAAATAAAAGATCCCAGAACACAATTTTTTTTTTCATCCTCCCACTCCACCTGAGCAGGGCTACGCCCTGATCAACCCAGTTTGGGTACAAATCTGATGTATTGGTATTCACGATTTTTATCAGCAGATGGCGCTACGTATAGGTCACAACTGAGTGGTAACTTTGAGGGAATAAGGTAAAGAATAATTTTTTTACAGGTACAGTATGAGTGACATGCACTAGTGTTATTATACTTCCAATCAAGCGAAACAAACAAATATTGTAAGTCTGAATTAATCCTTTGCCTCGCCGACCTAACAAACTTCTCGTCCATCACCTATCAGATTATTGGATTCGAATTGAAGTATCCCATTTTATCGGATTTTCAGAAAACTGGTTATTGGTTCAATAAAAATAAATATTTGCTCTACCTGAAAATTTATCAAAATTCCTTCTTTCGTTGAGACATTCGAAGGTCGCATAGATGGCGCCACTTTCATGTCACAGTTTTATACCACCTAAGAGAGAATAAAATGGAGTTAGGTATTAATATTTCATTTAACTAGAGATACTGCGTGATTTAATTGCTTCCATGATATTGTTAAATTATAATATTGGTGCTATAGTAATATATTTCAGGAAAAAAGATTTATCATGCACTTCCACCATCATCATACATTTCATTATCGATATGAACCCAGTTTTTTACTTATTCTTGCGAACTGAACACATTATAGCGATTCGAAAGTGGCGCCCTCTAACGGATTCAGAAAACTTCACATACGTTTTGTACTAAATCAACCAAAGCCCACTGAACGGATTCTCAAAAACCTAATATTTCGATAATTTTCTGCTGTAAAATCACATCAAATTCATCAATTTTCTCTGAACTGCCTTCCTCCGTTGAGTTGTTCGAAGGGCCCATAGATGGCGCCACTTCCATGTCACATCTGTATGCTACGTATGAGAGTATAAAACAGAATGAAGTATTCACATTCAATTTGAGTAGAGATTGTGTGGAACTAGATAGGTTTCATAATATTGTGAAATCCTAATATTGGTGTTTTTTGTAGAGTATTCGGGAGCTAGAATAGTTGATGCATCGGTGGGACGGGACTGATATGGTATTACATTTCAGGACATTCGAGACTCCAATCATTTGGAGAGAGCCTAGGATCAGAACAGTCAAGTTTTATATAGTCAGGGGCCCACCCACCCAGGGGCCCACCCACCTGATGGACTGTTATACCCATCTAAGGCGTAATTTACCTTATTCCTGCGAACTGAACACATTATAGCGATTTGGAAGTGGCACCATCTAACGGGATTCAGAAAAGTTCACGATTTTTGTACTGAATCAACCACAATTCATTCATCGGATTTTCAAAACGGTAATGTTTCTATAATAACGGTCGTAAATTCACATTTTAAGAAACTTTTCACCAAACATAGATGGCGCTACTTGCATGTCACATCTGTATGCTACGTATGATAGCATAAATCAGAATTTATTAATATTTAATTTGAATAGAGATTATGTGGGAGTAGATAGTTTCTATGCTATTGGGAAATCATATTATAGGAGTACTCCGGAATTTGAATAGCTGATGCATTCGTGGGACGGGATTGATACAGTAATACATTTCAGGGACAAATATTCTACACTTCCATCATTTGAAAACAGTCTAGTTTCAAAGCAATCATCTAGTTTTAATACAGTCAGGGGCCCACCCACCCGATGGACTGTTATACCCATCTAAGGCGTAATTTACCTTATTCCTGCGAACTGAACACATTATAGTGATTTGGAAGTGGCGCCATCTAACGATTTTAGAAAAGTTCACGATTTTTGTACTGAATCAACCAAAATGTATGCATCGGATTTTCAAAACGGTTATGTTTCGATAATTATTGTGTCGTAAATTCACATTTTGAGAAACTCTTCACCAAACATAGATGGCGCCACTTGCATGTCACATCTGTATGCTACGTATGAGATTATAAAACAGAATTTATTAATATTTAATTTGAATAGATATTATGTGGGAGTAGATAGTGTATATGGTATTGGGAAATCTTAAAAATAAGAGTACTCCGGAATTTGAATAGTTGATGCATTCGTGGGACGGGATTGATACAGTATTACATTTCAGGAACAAATATCCTACACTTCCATCATTTGAAAAGAGCCTAGTTTCAAAGCAATCTAGTTTCAATACAGTCAGTCAGGGGCCCACCCACCCGATGGACTGTTATACCCATCTAAGGCGTAATTTACCTTATTCCTGCGAACTGAACAAATTATAGCGATTTGGAAGAGGCGCCATCTAACGGTTTTAGAAACGTTCACGATTTTTGTACTGAATCAACCAAAATTTATTCATCGGATTTTCAAAACGGTTATGTTTCGATAATTATTGTGTCGTAAATTCACATTTTAAGAAACTCACCAAACATAGATGGCGCCACTTGCATGTCACATCTGTATGCTACGTATGAGAGTTTAAAACAGAATGTATTCATATTTAATTTGAGTACACATTATAAGGGATTAGATAGTTTCCATTCTATTGTGAAATAATAATAGAGTTTTGAAGAGTACTCCAGAATTTGAATAGTTGATGCATTCGTGGGACGGGATTGATACAGTTTCATTACATTTCAGGAACTTCTAGACTTCCATCATCATTTGAAAAGAGCCTAGTTTCAAAACAGTCTGGTTTTGATACAGTCGCATCCCACCCACCCGATGGACTGCTGTACCCATCTAAGGCGTAATTTACCTTATTCCTGCGAACTGAACACATTATAGCGATTTGGAAGTGGCGCCATCTAACAGTTTTAGAAAACTCCACAATTTTTGTAATGAAAACCAAAATTCATTCATCAGATTTTCAAAACACTAATAATTATTGTGCCGTAAATTCACATTTTAAGAAATTTCACTAAACTGCCTTCCTCTGTCGAGTTATTCGAAGAGTCCGTAGATGGCGCCACTTTCATGTCACATCTGTATGCTACGTATGAGAGTATAACACAAAATGAAGTATTTTCATCTAATTTGACTGCAGACTGTGTGGACTAGGTAGTTTCCAAATTATTGTCAAATCATAATAATTGGAGTATGAATGTTGCATTGGTCGAACTGATATAGTATTACATTTCAGGGACAAATATTTATCATAACACCTTCATACATTTGAAGTAAGCCGAGTTAGTTTGGTCGGCCCACCGTGCCCACAAGCCCGATGGATTTTCAGACGCGTTTATGGCGTCATTAATCTTATAATTTTGAACTGAACAAATTATAGCGATTTGAAAGTGGCGCCATCTAACAGATTTAAAAAACTTCAGAGGTTTCGTACTTGGAACCAGGTTTCGTAACCAGAACTCGTCACTGAGCAAATATCTTGGACCTATATCTTACCTGAGATTGGATTGATTTGGAATCACTAACTTCATGGCAGACGGCGAAATTGAACACGAGCCGTCTTTGCAACCACAACACATTTTTAGTAACAAAAGAAGGGGGACAGTAAATGTAGAAATGAAATATTCAAAATACCATTCTTCAAACATTTATTTTTCGAATAATTGTTAAAAGTACATATGATTTTGGCTTGTGTACGATATTAATATTTGCGGATCTTCTGGAAGTAGTTGGAGTCCGGTTGTGATCTGTAAATCAAGTATATAGATGAGTTATATGTACAAAATAATTGAACCGATTACAGTACACAAATATCGAAAGAGAAATTAAACCAACCAAATGGTCAGTGTTTTTTCAGTTTACCAAACAGAAGATACAATAAGTTGGGGACTGTTTTGAGAGCTGAGTACATAATTCTCAACAATTTTTCATCATTTGCCTCTGAATCCTTGTATAGAGTATCAAAACAAACTTGGAACGAGTTTTGGATCCCAAAACGTAGAAAACTACCCAAACAACAAAGTTTGCAGATGCTGATTTTTAACAAGGTGCTCTTTGAGTGAAGTTGATGCGGGTTTGATGTTCAGATTTCTACGTTTGTGAATTGTATTCCAAAAGTTGTAAATATTCATAAATTTGATGAGAATGAGTATAAAGAGTTCCGCGACATACGAATACAACCAAATCTTGTCCATTTCACCACTAATTCACCTCTACGCTATACCAAGCGGTAAAAGGTAGTACCTGAAGTACAAAAGAGAATGTAAGTAACAAGTCATGCATATTTAGAAATGTATATTAACTACTTGCACTACTCTGACACCAAAACTATACATAACCTTGATTGTTATTAGGTAACACTTGGAATAAAACATTACGAATGTGGTACGCAATCACATTTGTTATTGTTTGATATACATAGAAAGGTATATAACAAAGTGGAAGGTTTCGATATTCAAACTCAGTACTGATAAATATTCAAATGAAAGAGAATGCTGTCAATAATCGAGATTCAGTTAAAATAACTACAACTTTTTTTCAAGAGGAATGGAGTCGCGCTGAACAGCTCAAGGTTCTTTCTAAAACAGAGGCGCAGGCAAAAGTATGAGTAACGTAGTAGTCGAATAGTACGGGACCCAAAATTTAACATAAATTTCTCAAAATCACAGCTGATAAGAAGGAATATGCACATGGTTTTTCTACAAGAAATTGAGTTGAAATTGGCGTTGTTTCAATACTCAAACTTCCGCTAACATCTTCCTATGACTAATGAGTTATAAAGCATTATCATCATCCAAGAAAAAGGTTTGGCAAGACGACAAAGGGAAGAAAAGACTGAAGTCGATCTCGATGGCACTGTTAAGGAGGAAGGATTAATGTTATTTCAGAAAAAGATCAGTCTCAAAAAAGTTTGCCGGCACTATTCCAGATTGAATCAAATCAATATGAATATAAATGCTATTCCATAGAAACAAGCGAGTTTGTAAATCACCGAATAGTCTTAGTGACCCCCATAAATTGATTTCCATTCAGTATATTAGAAACCCCTTGAGATGTACACCAACGAAAGTTTCATTGAGGGTTATAACTTACTGATAAAATCAGTCAAAAACAATTTTGACCTTGACCCTATCCAATTACTCTCAGCTTTGAAAACGTTTAGAATTGCCCTCTTGAAGAAACAGAATTTCACTTCAGAGTTTGTGTTTATTAATCTTATTAATGTGGAAGAACTACTGAAATTTTCATTTTTTTCAATAATGTCAAGTCTGTTTCCTAACTACGGTTCACAGCAGGGGGTGATTTGTTAGAAGAAAAGTTCCTATGAAAATATGTATGTCAGGAGTTGCATTGTTTCTGAGATACGGACGTTGAAATTTGAAAAATAACGGTAATTATAAAATATCACGAATATTCTCGAACTGAGATGTTTGAAAATTGATACATTTATTTGGAATAAAAAGGCGCTCATTTAGCCCTAACTGGATTTAAATTATTATGGCCAGTGGCGTCTCAATGGGCACCACAGCCAACGATATTGTTGAAAAAACTAAGCCACTGACAATGTTCATAGGAATCTCTCTACCAAAAATGACCTAACGAATCACCCCCTGCAATTAGGAACCTCAGTTAGGAAACACCCTGTATAGTATTTCTTCCATATACCAATGAGCTGCGGATATATCTCGCTGTGACTATAAGTATATGATTGGTCCCTATAATTTGCACTTAACAATTTCTTATCGTATTAATGGATTATTGGTGTTATGACTAAATGCTTGGTTATATTGAACAAAAATAGCGGATAATGATAATGTGTGTGAATCGTGTACTTCAACCGACTCTTTATTTACTGAATCTTACTGGTTTTTCTTGTTAAATGCAAAACTATCCAGTTATGGCAGTTGATTGTGACAACTCACGTGCATGGGAAGTCAACAGAACGATTATAAGTATATTACATTTGTCACGGCAAATAATACTAATAGCAGTCGTCTATCTGCACAGACTATACTTTTGGGTAGGTACACTACAAGCTACTCACACTCAACTGTAAATAATAAAGACATTAATGGGATAAAGGGAATTTTTATTATAGGAATTCAAGAAATATTGTTTATTTATTTATTGTTTAAAAATTTCCATATTTTATAGTGAGTGTAATTGATAAGAATAACATTGTTTAAAATAAATTTCTCTTCCTTGAAACTTTTGGTATCAAGTGCTATTCTTAAAATGTAGATGAAATGCTATTTCGCAAATACCTTGTTCCATTCAAAAGTTACAATGGAAGTGAGCCCAAAAATCCTCATACCCGCCATATTCAATTTGACATTGACAGCTTCACCAAACTTTGGGAAAGTACCAGGCTCCATCATTTAGTTCAATACTGTTTGAAATAACTATGGTTTCCATTCTAAAATTCAGAATGTGCGCCGAATCGCCATGTTGACCTTTGGAACAACCTTAATAAATGAAACGAATAAAATCGACAAAGTTGAAGTAGCACCCTTCTTTCCACACGTTTCCCAAACGTGCAAAAATGAGGCAAACATCTGACAGAAACAAATACTTCCCTGGCATTTGAACTACATCTGACAGATATTTGTTCAACGTTCCTCTAAGAAGACCCGATTTCAAGCTAGGTAGGTAGATCAGGCAACATTATAGTTGTACTGTCCCTGCCCAGTGAATGAAAATCAACTGTTCAACTAATATCTCCCCACAAATGAAGCTGCGACTCACAACTAAGTTGGTTGCAGCGCCATCAGTACGGAGAATCAAAAACAAGGTAGAGTTAACTTTAATATTTTGAAAGAAGTTTGAAAATTCGTATTCATGCCGCATAGTCCCCAGTCCAGCAACCATTTTTCAAACTGATAATAACAGTCATAAAAATAGTTTGGATCACTTGTTTATATCGAGTCTACCACGCTGTGAAATTGTCAGAATACGAAACGGGGGCTTTTCCGCACTGCTGGTACGTAAACATGTCGTTCTGGGCGGTTACCTTTTTGTATTCTAATACTAAAAATTTTTATTCGATTTGCAAGATAAATACAAGATAAGTATGCTTGTCCGACAAAATGGCGGGGGCTATTGTCGAGTCCAACATGTCGCTCTAGCGCGGTATGGTTTTCTTGTTGGAGTTTTTCAACTCCGAAGATTTCGAATCTTAGCCTCCTGTACGCCTCACACTCGCCAAGGAAGTGAGACAATGTTTCTTCGTCTTCTTCACACATATGGCAGGTGGGGCTATCTTTTATACCCATCAGTGACAGGTTTGTTATAGCCTGTTAGTATTCCTACAAGGAGGCGTAGTGTTGGCGATCTCTGCCTAAGAGCCACACCATCCTTGATTTGCTAGAGCCGGCTACAAAGTCTTTTGCCTCTCTGCATCCGGCAGTGTTCCTCCAGAGTTCTCTTTCCGCCCAGTCGTTCAGGGCAGAAAAGATTCGACTCCTTGCGATGCCTAGTACTGGCTCCGGCCCACAGAACGGCGCCGCGGAACCGGTTCTGGCAAGTTCGTCAGCCACCTCGTTTCCCGGCACCCCTCTGTGACCAGGAACTCATACCAACTCGACTTCCTTTGCTTCAGCTAATTTCTTCAGAGCGTCTCTGCATTCCTGTACCAGGACTGAACTTGGCTTAGGATGGCAGATGGCTCTGAGCGCTTTCTGGCTATTCGAACAGATAAACTCTCTGCTCGGGTCCTTCTATAACCTCTTGCCTCATAGCTACGGTTAGAAACACTTCAGCTTGGAAAACTTTTGTGTATCTTCCCAGAGCGTAGTTTTCTCCTATACCTCTTTCTTCCAGGAAGATGCCGGCGCCCGAAGCCTGTTTGTCGGTCAGACGCAAACTGTCCGTGTAACATAATAGGCTTCCTGCATGGTCGAAACTCCACTGTATTTCCTTCCCATTGCTCTCTACTCGGAATAGTAAGAGCAAACTTCCTATTCCATCGCAGTCTATCTTGTACGCTTTTCACTCTGAAGGCGGAAATAGGAATCTCCTGCTCCACCCATTTTGCGATTTTCGCATGCCCTATCATCTCTCCTTCGTCTACCCAGACCTCCGAGTCTCGCGTCCTCGAATGGGGTGCCATTGCCTCCTTCTGGATCCAGACTGGATGAGGTGGTAGGCTTAACAGCACCTCCAATACCGCGGTTGGGGTCATTCTCATTGCACCCGTTATTAATAAACAGGCCAACCTCTGGACCTTACTGAGCTTTCGACCTATTGTGCTACTTTGTGCGCCTGGCCACCATACAGCTGACCCATATTGTGTTGATACTTTCCGGCACAAATTTTACACCTCATTTAAGTCAAAAAGTACAGTTTTTTGCCCTATCCAATTCATCGAACCTTCATAATAATATACCAAACGCTTCAGAAGCTAGCTGGGACAGGAATATTCACAACTGCCTATATAAGGTGACACTTACTTCTGTTATAAGTTATTTCTATCAACTAGATTACTCATCATTCTTGATTGAAAATGTCTCATGTCAAATGAATTTAGGTCTATCTGCAAACATATTCACTGTTGGGTTCATATTAACAGTAGGTACCACTGCTAAGGTGGCGTATGGAATTAGTAACAAATTCTACGAATACTTTCGAATAAAGGATCTAGGTCAATGGCCATTCGACACATGTCGATAAATATAATAACTAATACTAATTGAAGTTTTGATGTCACTCTCTTGCTTTGATATAAAAACTGAGATTTGATAACAAATACGGTACCTTCAAAAAAACCAACCTCACATTTTTAACATTTTATTTATCGCATCGAAAACCTATGAGAAATTATCAAGTCTTTAGAGGTAGTGGATTTTCTCAAGAGCTATGACTCATACCGTAGCAGAGGACAAATTTACGTATCGGCAATGAGTGTGAGTGAGAGATATATTCAACGTCATAGCTCTTAAGAAAATCCACTACCTCTACTATCGCTATCGGTATTTCTGACGATATCATCAGTTACTTATACTAACCCTGAAGTCGTATTGTAGCCGTTCCGGAATCCAACTTGACAATCTGGAACTGTGCTCGTATCATTGATGCAGAATGTTGATGCCTATCTTCGATGATGCAGGCATAACGCTGGTCGGCCTCAGATCTGAAAATTCTTGACGGTTATTGATTTTACGCAGACATTTCATCATAGTTTTTATCTTTTCAACAATTCAATATCTGTGTAAGATTTATATCATTTTGATAGTTATTCCATCGAAACCAATATACTACTAGATTTTACATCAAATAAAATTTCTCTCACTTGTATAACACAAATGAAATATGCTCTAGAGGGGCAACTATAATTTTTAAGTTTAGGATAATCTTCAGTACTGAAGAATTTAGAGCAATCATTATCGACTTTTTCACTAAAAACAGAACTGAAGATTTGTTGAGTTCTCTGTAGATTTTTCGGCAGGTTTTTCAAGGCATTGCATAATAGAAAAAAGCTTATTAATTTTCTCTTCTAATTGTTGATTAAATGAAATTTTGCTACTTGTAACTACACCAAATAAACACATCTCTCTTTCATCATCATTTTGCATGTCAGTTGAATAATGATATCATTGTTGAATTTTTCATTTTATGTGACGATAATATCACCAATTCCGAAAGAAATGTTTCTCATTTTCATCTCAATAAATATTTGCTCACAGAGATAGTTTATGCTTCAACTTGAGATTAGTGAATCGGATCTGAAATTGTTGGAGATACACATGCACACATAAAGCCCCGCACCTCGACGAACCAACCAATAATAAAAGTTATTGTCTGGACTAGAAATATTATCAGCGTCCATACTATGGTTCAATCATGTTGTAGATACATCCACACAAATAAAATCATTCACTTTTTGTATCTTGATGATGGAATACACAAAAATCGATGTGTATATCGATACCTAAATTCGCAAACGGGCCAACTCTATCTCCTGTTCGCGAATTGAGGAATCGATTTAGTATTTGAATTTGTTCTTTCATTTTTTGGCTCCAACAAAAAGGTAATGCTATTACGTTCAAATAACGTCGTGAGAATCAAGAAAACGGAAGATGGCATTGAATTTTTTTCTCAATTCATGAATACTGCAAGTTTCTGCAAACGTTTCACTGAACAACGAATTCTACAGTTTTGCATTTGGTTGGAAGAACAAACCCTATGAGAGAGATGTTCGTCAAGTCTCCAAAGTAACTAGGATATTGTAAAGTTTTAGAAGAGAAAAACGGAGTAATGAGATATTTAATTTTTTCAATTCTTCGTAAGAAGTTGATAATCCTTCGATTATACACTAGCTAAAAATCTGAATAGCTCAGCAGCTTACCACTGAGAGAAATATATCCCACTCCACTTCCATTCCAAATGGAACTTCTCTCTAGGCTGAGAAGGCAAGCTGAACTTACGACAGAATGGCTTTTAATGTTAATAAGATGAAAATGTGGGCCAAAAAAAATTAAACAATATTGCAATAAATCAAAAACATGTGGTGAGAAAAAGTTGTAGAACCCTTTTTTTTTTCATTCGCAGGAGCCCCCATAGGAGCGACGCTGTATCACGCAGAAGTTTAAACTAAACATTCACTCGCTACCTTGATGAAATGATAAATATACATTGAAAGAGACAGCAGTATCAGATGTTTCCTTATATCACTATATCATTAGACAGTTTTTCGTTCCCATGTTTATGGTACATAAAAATAATTCCTCAGCTTGAAAAAAAAGACCATAAATATATTCCACGGAAATTACATAATAATTACACGAAATAAAGGTTAACTCATATCTCGTACCAAGGATTTGTTTGGTTTGAATGATCACTTTTGAGGCTATTACTTAATTTTTATGATTTTCTGGTGATGGTTGAAATAACCAAATGTTTCTAATATTCCTTAAATTGTTATTACTGTAAACTATTAAGTTTAAGTATATAAGTACTTCATTCTAATAGTGAGTGTATAAGGTTTATGGAAGCTGCCTTTAAAATAAGATTTGAATGTACCTGCAGTATACCTATATCGATAGTTTCTAATTCCAAAAAACCTTTATTTATTCATTTATATAGGGGAACAGCCCCAACAACACACGGACATCCTAGGTACGTCCCATTCATGTTCAAGGGTACTGTCGCGCATTTGTACGAGAACATATGTGGGATTTCCCAGGGATAGACCGCGGATGATATCCAAATGAAGCAGTATATAATACATTCTTTGATCAACTCAGAAATGTCCTCGGTATATCAATTTATGATGCAACTTCCCAATTTGGTCGATAGGACATCCATGGTCAAAATTACCTAGAATCATAATCAGTTGACAGAAAATGAAATAGCTTTTCGTATGAAATAGAAAATCGTCTTTGAGAAGCACTTTTGACAAGGGACCTCACATTTGCTTTTCCATAAAAGGGTGCTGCTGTACAACGAGAATCGATATTGAGGATTTTACATATGCTTGTGCCTTGTTACCATTGGATACCAACAAGTTGTTGGTCCCCATTCTGGAATTTTTGAGTCGTTCACATTCCTCTCCCGTTATTTTTTGGTATCACAGGCTGATATCGAGTTTGACTATAAGGACTTCTTGTCAAGATTCTATGTAATGGCTTGAGCCTTCAGTTGTGGGCTTTGTTAGCTAGCGTTCTCTCAGACAGGTTTCTCCAGGTGGTGATTGTTGAGAATCTGATTCTCTACATATGAAAGCTGGTGTCCCACAGAGATCCATTCTGGCACCAACATTATTTCTTCTTCACTTCAACGATGTGTTGGGAACCACTTATTGTTCGGTATACAGTGATGCAGGTAATAATAGTACTCTTCACACCGCTTTCTTATCTTGAGCTTGAAATATCAGTCCATTGAACCAAAAATTAACAGGGTAGGAATATGAACCTGGCCAATATACCAGGATCGGGATCCAATAACTTTGTGGAGTTCAACGCCAACTAAATATAAGCATGCTTTTTCTACATGACAGCCGATCTTACACGTCTCTAGTTCATGAATATTTCCGTGACCGATGCTCCTCTGGAAAATCATTAGTCGAATATTTCCATTGTTGGCAGTTTCATCGATATTATTCCGTCGAGTTAGGTCTTTACACCCCATTATCGTAACTTAAGAAACTTGCCAAACAGTTGTCTCCCAGACTAGGTAACGAAACAAAAAGCTTTGGAACTCGTTCCCAGAGGCATGCAGATTTCACATATTCACGAAAAACACTTATTCCTACCTCTGTTTCCTTGATTTTTGCTATGTTATCTGGATAATTCAGGGTTTTCCTAGTTTGGACGCCCGTTCAAGTCTTTCCTTAACGTTTCTTGGTCGTGAGTTGATCTACATTACTGATATCGGATTGACAAGAAAGTGACAAGAAATTTTCATATTGATTTATTATCATTAATTCCGTCGAAGATATATTTTGTCATTGAGAGCAATCAGTTTCTTATGAATACAAAATGCTCCGATTACAAAGGATTAATCAGCTCGTCGAGAAAAAAGTTACAATACGAAATTGCAGAGGTTTCATAAAAAGCCTATAAAATCAGATAAAAGGCTGAATATTACGAATATAAAAAATAAATAAAAAGATAAATAAATTTTTGATGGAAAATTACAGATATCAACTCCGGATGAATTTTTCATCTCGAGAACGATTAGAAAGAGTGGTTATGTGTAGTCAATCGATTCAGAATGACAATATTAGAATTTTCTGTGACTTTTAGGTTGAACGGTGAAAACAAAAAGATAACTCTAAAAAAGTTCAAAGTATACCCTTTGAACTTGATAAGTACCACTAAAAATCATGAATATTACAAAATCATCAGATTGAAATCAGCACTATACTCAACATTTTATGCCGACTCCGAAAATATATGATTTGGATATGCTCCGATGAAGGAGTTACAATAAAATAGGGATACAACGTCAAGAATTTTCTCGAGCTGTCGAATTTTCGAAAAACTCAATTATTCATTTTTCAAAAATTGCAAACTACCCTTATCAATTTATTTCAACAAAGGAATAACAAAATGATGGCAATTTGTTCGTCGGAATCGCAAAAATTGTCGTTATTTCGTTAATCCTCTGTCAAATTTAATTTTTGATTCGAAATCAGCTCGACAAGATACGTTTCGTAAAATAGAAAATAAAATCCGTAAAAAAATCTCTATTCGAGTCGGAATCGATTTCAAATTCGTTAATCATATAGATACAAAAAAGATTGGATTATGTTGAATATAAAAAAACATGGCGGGAAATTACAGCTCTCAACTTCGTATGAACTTTTCAACCCAATCATTATGGTACGAGATAGAGCAATTTTGCGAACGCCATTCGATTCATAATGACGAAATTAGTATACTCTGTGAATTTGAAACAAAAATATTAACGGACAACATTTTCATATACCCTAAAAAAGCAAATTTTTGAACTTTTTTATTTTTCACTTTTATAAGAATCGCAATTCTTCTTCAAATGTATCTCGACGAGATGAATTCGAATTACACCCTAGAATTTCAATTCAAGTTTTACCGAAATGAAGGCAATTTTTTCGTCGGAATTTTGAAAATTGTCGTTATTTCGTTAATCCTGTATCGAACTCAATTTTTGATGCTTAATTCAAAATCAGGTCGTCCAGATACATTTGAGGGAAGTTTGCGATTACTTACCCAAAAAATTTAAAATAAAAATTTACCAAATAAGTTTCCATTCGACAAATAGAAAACGATTATGATATGACACTTTAAAGAGGTGGTCCACGATCTATGTATGCCCGATATTGAGAGCCCAGTTAGGCCAATCAATAGAGGATTTGTTTATAACAAAAATACTAGTAGGAAATCGTCATCACATGAAAATCCATAGTTATATTGTATTACGTTTTGGACTCGCAACTATCATTTATTAATTTGTTATAAAAATTTAAATACAAAAGAACTGTTTTTTAGTGTTCTGCTTATAAAATGAAAACTCATACAGCAATTTGATTGCTCCAAGACAAAAGTTGGGAGAATCGAATTACGAATAAAATAGCGGAGAAAAACTGAACAAACGTGAAAATTTTACGATTTTTTAAATAAATTATAATTCCGCCATTATTCAGGCGCTATATTAAGTATATTCTCATTATGCTCTACAATGCTGCGAAATGGGTGAAAAATGCTTGCAAACATGACTGAAAACGGCCAAGCCCGCGTAAGCGGTCGAGAAGTAGTGAGAGACCGGGAGGTGAGGGGAAGCGTATTATCACGTAATGCGTTCATTAGAAGGATTCCCCTAATTTTCCGGTCTCTCCTACTACTGCACCGATGACTCGTGCTCGGCTGTTTTCAGTCATGTTTGCAAGCATTTTTCACACATTTCGCAGCATTGTAGCGCAACGTTTGTGGTACTTTACTTCTACTTTCAATATCTGTTCGAAAAATTTAAATCGGAATATCACTAGAGCATCCAGGCACGATGCAAGATAGTCCAAAAAAATATTCAAATTGCAATTGTGTCAAAACAAAAAATCCGACAGCGCATCAATAATGGCGGAATTATAATTTATTTAAAAAATCGTGAAATTTTCCGGTTTTTCTCCGTCATCTTATTCGTATTTACATTTTCTTCAATTTATGTCATTGAAGCAACCAGATTGCTGTATGAGTTTTCATTTCATAAACAAATACTGAAACAAACACGTCTTATGTATTTAAATGTCTATATATCATGTGATGACAATGTCAATTTTCTAATAGTATTTCTGTTAAAACATCACTCGTTTTATGCTCTATTGATTGGTGTAAGTGTCAAATAATTCACTGATGCTTTTGAGTTCTAATAGTGAGTAGAAATTGGTCTCATTGGTATCCTGTGCTCGAGCTCAAATATTTGGCGGTTTGTAACTAATTTATGAATATTTCCATGATCATCTATCGTCAATGGTATTATCAGTAGCAGTTCGATTGGGGCAGTTTTTCCACTCTTTTGTCGTCTTTGTGGAGATCTGCAAATCGTTGATTTTCTAGATGCATACAATCCTTAAACATTCTAAATAAACGCATATTTCTCCTTCAGATTCCTTTTCCTCCTTGATTCGACGTTCTATGAAACGTACTGGGTTTTCTTTTTCTAGTGACTGTTACAAAAAACTCAAAACGCTTACCGAAAAACAAAGCAAACAAAGAGAGCGTTAGGTAAGTGCTTTGATTTTCTGGCATTTTGATGAGTCTATGAGAATAATTGAGAGTATTATTCATTGTAAAATGTTATCTTCAAAGTTACGATATTCACAAGTACGTGCGGTTTGCACATGCTCATTGAAGTCAATGTTGTTTGGAGCAATGTCAAATATTTTCAAAAAGAAATTATCACGACACGATTTGACGCTGCTACACAACTGTTTTTTGAACAATTCAACTCAGATTCATGCAGTTTGATTTGGAGGTATAAAAAACCCATTCTTCACGAAAAGCGATTCTCAAAATAAATGTTTGAAATGAAGAATTCTTCTGAAATGATTAACATACGAATCATTCCAGAAACAAGAATTAAATTTAATATTTTGAATTCCTCAGATTTGAAAAGTTCCAGAGGTGACGAATTCAAACAATATGAATTAGTACAACGTGTATTAAAAATATCCACCAGTGGAACTAGGTATCTATCTATGCAGGAAAACCATCCATTCAAATGGAAATTAGGATTCGGATACATTAATCTACTTCCACTCGAAACATATCTTCAAGTGTGCAGCATATGGAAGTTTTATTTTATTGAAAATTGTTTTTTCCGTTAACCTGTTGTCGTGTCCCCCTACAAACGACAGCCCTCAGAAGTCGAAACTTGTGCGAGTCAAGGATTAACGAGGTCTCACTTTTTAACGTGCGATTCCTAGCATTTCTCAGGCCATCAGAAAAATATACTGCAATCGCTGGACTTTAAAAGCGGTGATTCTAACCACTGGGCTACCTTATATTTTTTTGGGAATTTAGAAAGAAGCTAAAGAACAAGTAGCTCAGTTTTCAATTCTTTACCTTTTCTTCAAATTTTTACTCTCTACTGTTAATAATAAATCGAACAAAATTCGGAAAGTGTGTTCGGAGAGGATCAACGAAATTAAAAGAATTAATTCCGACCACGGCCGAAAGTTGTTTTCTGTCAAATATTTGTCTAATTTTTTTCTACTTTGTGGAAATGTGTGGAGAGAAGGGTATTTGCGGCCGTAGTTGGAATTATTTCTTTTGATTTCTCTACTGTTACTTCAACTTTTTTCCAGATTTTTTTTTATTTTTCGAATCTTTTGCCCTACCGATTCTTACGAAACATGATTCAAATTTCATAATTCTGATGAACACAAGACTTCAATGTCATATTTTGCACAGAAATAATCCACATTGGCCTGTTATCAAAAAAATATACATGCACCTCTGGATTTTCGTCTTTGTTGATGCAAATTTCATCCAGTTTTCCCATTACATTGTGAAATGGATTCGGATATTCAATGTATGGACGTTAATATATCAGTGATCGATTAAACGAATTTGTCTTCATTCTTATTACACTCGTATTTATTTTTAGAAGATTTGTTTCCCGTTAGCTGCAGATGAGTTGGAAATATTTTGATGTAGTCATAACCAAATTGACAAAAAAACATCGTAACATTCATTGATTTATCTCTATTATCTTATAAATAAACCGAATTCATTGTTTTTGTATGCTGTCCTTCCTGTTCTATAAAAATTATAATCTTTTCAGATTTTGTGGCAATTCTAACAAATAGGGGATTTATGTTAGCACAACAATCCCGAATGGTATTCTCTAGATGTTCTTTGTTTGCAAATGGTCTGTGCTTATACACTTTCTGTTTCAGATAACTCCATAGATAAAAGTCTTTTGGATATAAGTCAGGTGATCTTGATGGCCAATATTTCCAATGTCGTACTATCACTACCCTAATAATGACATGAGTGGATCGGTTCACTGTCAAGATGATACCACTAATTTCGTCCAACATTTTGAGACTGATTATCCAAAACTTCAGAAAACTGATTCATAATGAAATATATGTACATGCCTGCATTCAAATTTTCTCCATGAGATTATCTGAAACAACAAAGAACATTTAGAAAATACCATTCTGTAGTGTTGTGCTAACATAATTCCCCTATTTATTAAAAATGTCACAAAGTCTGTGAATGAAAGGACGAAATTTTTTTTAGAACGGGATGGAAGGCATACTGAATGATGAATTTATAAGATTATTGAGATAAATCAATGAGTGTTACGATGTTTTTTTGTGAATTTGGTTATAGATAATTTGGTTTAATGTATTTTACACATAAAACGGTGAAAATAATGAATGAGATTTATGAAATTTAGCCAAACAATGTTGCAAAAAATTATTATTTGCTCGAAAACTACTTCTAACAGTTCACATTCAACAGGCACATTGTAAGGTGTAAACTACATCAAAATATTTCAAACTCACCTGCAGCTAACGAAATATAAATCAGTTAAAAAAGGAAATACAAGTGTAATAAGACTAAACAGAAAGTCATTTATTCGATTACTGACGTATTAACGTCCATATATTGAAAATCCCAATCAATTTCACATTCAAAAAAGACAAATTTCTGGAGGCCTATTTTTTTTCTGATTACCTGCCAATGTGGGTAATTTCTGGGCAAGATATGACACTGAAGACAAAATTATGAAATTTGAATCATGTTTCGTTCGAATCAGTAGAGCGAAACATTTGAAGAATGAAAAAAATTGGAAAAAATTCGAAGTGTTAGTAGGGAGTTAAAACTTGGGGAAAAGGTATTAAATTGAAAACTGAACAACTTTTTTCTTTGGCAATTGACAAAAGAAAAGAGGCTGTTTTCTTCATCTTTTTCAAGCACAAACCAACTGCGAAGTCAAACTTTCATTATTTCTATTAATAAAAAACCTTTCATATGTTGCGAACTTGTATGTCATCACTCATCTTTCATTTCTGCGTCTAACTTTTCTTACCATCCGTCCATCCGTGACAAAGAATAATTCTCAATCCATTCGGCAATCACTTGTAAATCAAATAATGGATTTAAATTTGTGATTGAACCACGTTCATTTTTTTTAGGACAAGAATAACCATAATAAAAGTGAAATTGGACCGTCGGCCATTTGGTTATAAAACTTTCAACCAATGGCAACTGGGCCATTTTATCTCAAATATTTATGGACAAACCATTGTGTTTACTTTTATGATTTGCAGTTGTCCCTCCGAAACGATAACAAAAAGTGCATTCAAGGACATTCCTACTAAAATGGCTTCACTTTCAAACGAAAGGAAGATCTTAGTCAAATGGAGTTACGAATTCTTTGGAATTTGTTACAGCAATTTGGTCAATTTATAAAAAGTTCAACACTTAAAATTGAAGAAATTATGAATTGGCCATTTTAAATAATACAGCAGGATTCAACCAATAGGCTTCAAAGATTCTTCAGTTTTAAGTAATAAATCGTTGAATCCTTTTATAAAATGACTTGGGTTTGTATAAATAGAAGGAAAACGATGAAAATTGAATATCCTGCATTGATTCGAATACATAATAATGATTCAACATCTCCAAGAAATATGTCTCATAATTCAAACATATCATGTTACAACCACATATGTTTAAATTAAAGAATGGGTAGGTACATTTTTGATCGAGTATTTATCTTGTAGTTATTTGGAAAAATAAGCATGGAGAGTTGGCTTTGCTTCCTTATATTTCAAAATGGTGAGTAAAAATTCCACTGAAATGAGACAATTAGAAAAATCAGTTATTCGAATTATAGTAGTTCACCTTCGACTTGGGACTTTTTGGTGCAACTGTATAACTGGAAAACTAATCGGAGACTCATTCTCCCTTAATTGAGAAATGAGTAATTGACTTGATTACTGAACCGTGTGTTGACAGTAGACACTTATGAACAAAATCATTTAGAATTATAAGTATAACAATGCGTTCGGTACATTCGAACAAAATTATCTTTGGTGAAACAACTACATTTTATAACAAAGAGCGATTGAATTTTGAACTTGTAATTTTCATTCAAGGTTGAATAAGCCGAGAAATTAATCTCGAATGTGACATTGAACGTTATTTTTCACAAAGAAGAAAGGATCGGCTATTATTAGGTATTTATAACAACACGTCATTCAACATTTCAGCAAGTTTCGTTTTTTAATTTGTTCGTTTTTCCATTCCATGACTAAATATGTTGAGAAAAATAAGTTGGCTGTTGGGTAAGAATGAATCATGCTATATTTGAAGTTTACGAGTGGACGAACAATAAAATAGAATATTTTCAACAAAAACTTATCCTTTCTTTAATCTGAAAATACACATTTCCCACAATTTTTGCGACTTTTCTTAGAAAATCTAAACCAACTAGTTTGGCTCAACAAGTGTACCACAACAGAAAACCGAATCTTGTCTGGAGTTGTTCTAAGATAGAACGTTTTCTACAAAATATGATTTTTGTGAAGACAATCATCAAAAACTTGTGGGTCAATGTTTCCAAAATTTCCTAATTTATTTTAATGGAAATTTCAACTTTCTATACAGTCCGTAGTCTGTTAATATTTCCTCAGGAAGATGGTCATTTGGTTACTGAAACAAGTGTCGAGGTGTATAAAAACAAAGATTTGGTTACGAGATACAGAGTGTTGAAGTTGTAAAATGTCACTTTCAGGCCATTATTGACTGAACTTTCTTGGTGGTAATATCACTAATCAATCTTTGCGTTTTTCACCTACACTCCAGTATAGCACTTGGCCAGTGCAACAGTATGCTTCCTGAGCATTTTTTTCAAACAATATACAGGGTGAATCACGACTTTTTCCAAGTTACGGAAAATGAAAATAATTTCAGAATGAAGCATCAAAGTCGTAAGTCGGATCGTACTAACATTGAAGTTTCTGTATTGGATATATCCGATAAGATCGGCCAAATTCAAGAAATATGTATTTTTTTATATACACAGCGGTGATTGAAAGTATACGTGCCTCTGTTATATATTCTTTATTACGTGATTTGATCAATCCAGTGCCCCAGTTATATGTTCCATGTGGCCACTTGACAGAACGTAAAGTATAAATATTATAAAGTGTGAATCAAGTATACACAAGATTAATATTGAGTAAAATTACAGAAATGCCCGGTGTAGAGAAAACGGATCGGGTAAGTTCCCTGATTTCTTCTCATTGTATACAGAGGATATATCATATGAACTTTTGTGGGAGAAACAAAAATTTTCTATGTCTAGGTTTCGTTTAACATAAAAAAAATCATTACCTTCGAGTTTATGATTCAAATACCAATAAACTGTATTCGAATCTGATGAAATCTTCGATTATAAAAAGGTGATAGGTCAAAGAGAGCCTTTTTCAATAATTTAGGTCTAAGAACTCTCCCCGTATTACTGTTAGCATCAATCAATATGTTCATACTGATGGTGGCCTTGGTGTAAACTTCATATGCCTATATCGTTATTTCATCAAGTACTGACAATCCCGTATTTTCAACAAATCCCGCATATCCATAACCTGAGAGTACTTGCAGCAAGGATAAAATGTGGTGCCATTTTGTCAGGAATCACTTTCAAATACGCTTCAAACCAATAATAAACGATGTTTTGGTTGGTTTCCGGGTTTTGCCGTGGTCTTCTTTCGTTCAAATCTCCAAACGTTTCGACTGCAACTGCGGCAGTCATCTTCAGTGGCGTGGTCGAAGTACTCTTCTAGACGTATCAACTGAAACTCATTTTTTTTTAATTCAGCAGAACTTACCGAATATATTCAACAGAGAAACTTCAATTCTCGTACGATCCGACTCGACGTTGATGCTTCATTCTGAAATAATTTTCATTTTCCGTAACTCTGAGAAAGTAATGCTTTACCCTGTATATTGTTTTAAAAAGGCCACTAATAATTTTGTAATATTACCACCAATGAAGTGCAGTTGATAATGGCCTGAAAGTGACATACTTCAACTCTGTATCTCGTAAACTACATATACAGGGAATTTTTGTGTGCCCACGGTAACTTCTGTTCAGAAGCTCGAATTCAACAACATGAATATTGAAGTTTTCCAAAAGACTTTTTGCATAAGAAGTGTGCGTGGTCCGTTGTCAGTGAGAAATAATTTCATGAAGTCTGGACGAAACTATACTTGATAGAAGATCTCAACTGATAATGAAAAATGTATTAAGTACTCATATTTAACAGATAATCAAACAGTCGTAACTTGCCGACGACCTATAGGTTGATGCCAAATATGGGATTACCAAATCCCTCTCTCATAATGAATGAACTCTGTAAAATGTAACTTTTTATTATACTTCTACTTGAAAAACAATTTCCGTGGTGTTGTAAACACATAGGTAGCCTGCGAAAACCACTGAAATTAAGGTTTAATCTTAACATTTTATTCTTACCCTCTCAGTCTACAAGAAATTGTAGATTAGGAACATTTGCCTTGCATTTGGGTTTTGTACCACTTGATTGATAAGAGGTCATTGATGAGCATCTGCAGTAACGTCAACCGACGGTATCCCTACTTGGAAACATCAGGAATATCCAGAAGATTTTTGTCAACTTCGTGTGACGTGGGCTTTACCTTTCAATGTTCGGACAAAGTTATTTTTCATGTTTTGTTGATTTTTCACTGCCATTAAACTTGTAGCCCAACCAAAACATTATTTCCCTAGAAAAAACTAAGAATGAATTTTGTGTGATTTATCGATTTCCCATGAAACTATTGTTTTTGGGTGTTTTTATATTATGTCATATTGATAAATTTTTCAATGTGAACATCCAAAGTAACCATTTAAATTTTGTTTATATTATCGCACCCAGGTTACAAGAGGAACTCTTTAGAAATTATACCATCAAGGCCACTATTTATTTATTGAGAGATCCGTTTCAAAAATATACAAATGAATCTAATGATCCTGATTATTTTAATATTAGGGTTCGTGAACTTTGTTCAGATTCGCCCTTAAATTGGAAAATGTCTATAGAATAATATTACATCGAAAATTTTGGATCAACAGAAATATTAGTAGGTACGTTAAATAACGTCTTTTCTGTTGGCATCAGTTAATGATAAAATAGGACAAGACATATCTGAGTCTGAATATATAACAGAGAAAGATGAGTCATGCAGGTATGCTGTGGTAATTCTAGTTGAATGCAAATTATTTTGTGATAATTTTTATCTACCAGTTCATAGACTTCTGTAGCACGAAAAAAAATGATGCTCATGAATAAAAAACTTACAAACACCAATTTTATAGGCCAAGTTCCAAAAAATTTTTTTTTTGCCTGCAATGCCTCCAGAGTCACAATACAGACGCATCCACGTAGGAACAAGAGTGCAAAATAACAAAAAAGGAGTATGTTTCACGAATGTTCCTGAAATTCTACCTGAAAGAGTACAAAAACTATATATTTTATGCATGAATTTAGAAACGTCCTGTATCCAAATCACGATATTGTTATCAAAGGAGAAATAATCCCGCATATATATTTCAATTTTGCGACTTTATACGGTCAAATCAATTCATAATTTTTGTGAATAAATTGACAGGTGTAAATGGAAAATGTCAATTTGTACTTGACAAATATTTCATGAATTTTATGGAAAGTTTCAGTAATTTGGATTTTTGAGTTTATTTACCGATTTATATAAAAGATGGAATATCGATGAATTCCATTGGACAGTATGTAAATTCGCACCTTTCTTTCAATATTCAATCAGATCAATGGAACTTATAGGTATACAATATTCTTCATTTCGATCAATTGGATCATGTTATGTCACAAGAACATTTATGACGAGTCAAGACCGTAATAGAAATACTTGTCGAGATAAATGTACAAAGAATTATGTTAAGATTAGAAACATCAAAGAACAATACAAAAATAATGTGAATAAATGAAATTGTCAGTAAAAAAATAAAATTATTATGTATACTGATGATTATAATTCATATAATGTTGAAATTTTACTGGCTGGTAATAGCTCAATATTTCCAAACACTCTGTAATCAAGATGAAAATACTACGCCAATATGAAACATGACTCTTAACATTTGAGAAAATGCAATGAAGTATTTGAAAATAACAATTAGATTCAATTGAACACAATGGAAGTTTTATATTTTTGGTTTCAATTTTTATAATTTCAGATTTTATTTTAACACGAAACTGTCATTGCCACTATTATTTTGATCGCGCACCACAACAATTTTGTTGGTAAAATTCAAGCTTAATTTTTCGATTCTGTTTTGCATCCTGTTTTATTCGTAAAATTTATATCCAAAACCAAACTCAAAACTATTACATAAAACTTCCATTGTGTCTACGGCTATACTCTTTCAAAGTTGATATTGCTTCAATTTCGAAAATCAAAAGCTATGGAAACAATTATTTTTCGAAAGGTCAGTTGTTAACACCCAAGACTTTTATGGACTGTATCCTAGCCAAGCGAAACACTGAATTAAAGTCATTATTTCATTACAGGAGAATATTCATATGGACGAAATTGTGTTAATTGTTCAAACAATAAAAGACTTTATGCAAATCGATGTTTCATCCGTTTTGATTTAGTGAATACTCCACTGATTCGACCATTTTGTGAAGTTGTCGTCCCTGAAACTTGCATTTAATTATATACATTTTCCTCGCTTTGTTCATTTCTATATAAATTATGCTCTTATCTGAGTTATCAAAATCTTTCAAACAATAACAACTAATCATTGAACACCCTACCTACACTACTCTGAAATCATTCTTAATTTACGCATAACAGTAAATATACATATCAGAGAAGTAGATATTCAACGTATTTTTTGACAGAATAGAAGCAAAACCCCAAAATATTATTTTTTTCAGTTTGAACTGAGATTGTTGAGTAATAAGATAAAGAGTTGCAAAGGCCCAAAATGTTTTATTTGGTTTCTTATTTACTTAAATGATAGAAATTTGTGCAAATTTTCTTACAATATTCAAACAATAAAATAAATCATTTATGAATTCCTACGAAGACGCTGTAAAAAATAACTTCTATAGCGGTATTATTCTCAGTGTCAAAAGGAATGGTTGACACAACCAGAACCGGTTATTTTTCAAGCATATGCTGAGTTGCGCCAGAGAATAATAAATAATATACTTTATGTCAGAATGAAAGAGGGAGAAAGATGTTATTTTCAGTGTACAGAAAAAAAATTATTGACGCAAACAAAAAGTGGTCTATCGACAACAATCATTGAATTTCTTTAACACCCTTGATAGTTCATATTTCTGCCGGAGAAAATAGAAGTAGTGTCATTGACAAACAAGAGTTATCCATATGGCTGTATGAAGTAATTGATGTCGTTTATGTAAATTATAAACAGAAGTGGCCTCAATACTGATCCTTGAGGAATACCATGTTCAGTGAGTTTGATATTTGAAATGTGATTATTGCTATTTACTGCTTGATATCTATTCGTCAAATATGATTTAATGAGTAATAGAAATACTCCCCTGACGCCATGATAATACAGTTTCTCCAATAATATATCATGAGAGGTGCAGTCGAACGCCTTGTTGAGAGCGTAATAACTGTTCGCATAGTTTACTCGAGATTATCAACTACTTCAATCACCACTAAGAATAGCCTTTGTCGTAAAGTGGTCTTTACGAAAACCAAACTGAGTTTCGTTAAATATTTTATATTTTTCAAAGTACCTCTGCGGGAAAATTTTGTCTGATAATTTTCCCAATTATTTTGTTGAATATGGATACGACTGAAATGGGATGGAAAATGTCAACAAGAGAAATGTCATTTTTTCTGAATGAGGGAGTAAGTTTTGATAGCGTTGGGATATATACCAACATTTCGCTGCCAACATTTGATAGTTCCTGGATGTGACAGGCAATCGGAGTAACACTGTATCATTATATGGATCTATGAAGATTACTCACTTCTTGATCTTATATGTAAATCAATTCTCATACGATTCATATTTTATTTCACCATTAATATTACTAAAACCACATAATTGCTTTCTCACAATCGATTCACTATAGACCCTAAGTGTCAAATATTTCTGAAATCAGCAATCCAAGAAAAATATCTGAGTATTGAACAATATATGGGAGGTTCCATTTAGAAAAGTGGAATAGTGAGCGGCGGGAGTGAGGAAAAGAATTAAACCGAATATGAATGCGCATAAAGGTGTCTCCCTGTATATACTTTCTGAAGTGTTTTTTGGTCCAGAAAAAAGTCATCAATAGTTATTAAGGGTGCATGAATCGTTTTCATTAAAATGCCACTGGGTAAAAAGTAGTTAGGAATCAACACGTGTATTAATAAAGGCGATTAATGATCGAGATATTTCCAGGTTCCAAATCATTAATCGCATTTTGATGTACGAGTTGATCACAATATTTCCCCATCGACCTAACTCTTATTGAAATAAAGAAATTCTTGGTTAGAAGTTATTCAATCAACCAAATGAACAGAAGATACAATAAACTCTATTGAACATTAATGACCATCTATAATTATTAGAATAATTCATTTATATTAACATTTGTGATGATAGAATTAGAGAAATTCAAAGAGGGTACAGAAAAAGTTCACCTGCAGTTTTGTATCCATCAATACTCATAAATCAAGGACTACTCTCAATTTCATTGACAAATCCACTGAAGAGGATTGGGCCAAGATGAGATCCGTGAGGAACACCAAATGAAACAAAACATTTTCTTCATTTAGTATTATTCGAGGCCACATATTGGTGGTTGTCAGATGCGTATGATGTGTTAAAAGCCTCATCAAGTAGCCGTTCATACCGAAATTAACTAGTTTCTTTATCAGGGTAGGATAATGTACTTTATCGAATGCCTTAGAGAAATTAGAAAACACAGCACGAAGATATCTTGTACGAATGGTATCCAATTGGTCACTGCACCCCTCTTTGTTATTGTGAAATTTGTTTTTGAAAACCCGCCAAAAGCAGAACTTGTGCGAGCAAGGGAGATGCGGGACCTACAGCTTATGTACAAGTGGATTCTGAACCACTTTAGCTCAGTGGCAGGCGGAGGGGATTGAACCCGGGCCGCCTGGGTGAGAAGCAAATGCTCTGACACCATGGCTTATTGACAATCAGGTTTCAGTAACATATCACTTACCGAATCGCAGCCGGATAGTCAAAACTTGTCAAGGTCGTCCATTAGATCTTCTATAAACTGCGGAATGACTCGGGGATCAACATTAGACCCAGTTCTATACTTTTATTGTACTCTGATGAAGTGTTGCATATCAATGTATCTGGAAAAGATAACACTTTCTGTAGAGATGACAGCACAATGTTTTGGCAGGAGCGTTAAACTTCGTTACAACTATGTAAGAAATGAATCGGCTTATGCACGATTATTATCGAATCTTGTTCAAATCAAAAAAACCATGTTTTTGGATCACCACAATAGAAGTGAAATTCTGCCTCTATACAATAAAACTATATGGAAGGAAAAAGTTGGAAATTAGTAGAGAGATCGAAAATTACTTTGAAAAAACAGCTATTTTTACTATTCTGAAATTACAACTTGGTATAAAATTACATTTTAAGCAACTTTTCCATATGACTTCATTCAATATATTGCCATCTTATAGTTTTTGCCACTTCATAATAATTTCAAATAATTAACTTAATATTCTTTTTGGCGGGCACTGTATATAGAGACGACTAATTTTCGTGGAACATTGAACCTCAGTGTCCTCGCAAGAATTCCTATCCACAACACTTCCTGGGCTGCGTTAATAAACTTACTCAGAGTAAGGACTGCTTACTATGAACCGTTCGTTAACTTACTCTATCTGTATGCATTGACAATCATTCAGAAACTTACTTCTAGTAAACTCTACTTACTCAGAGTAGTGATATACTCTGACAGTAATAACAATGACAAGGAACTTTTTAGATAGTTTGTGTTTGTTATTGTTTGTATGTTCACGTTTCCACGTGCATTCAAAGTAAAAATTGAAAAATACGGAATTTTCGACAATTTAGAGATTATATTCCCACGATATGGATTTTCATGAAGTATCAATTGGCAGATATTCTTTCATTCTCAAAAATAAAGAAATACTTCAAAGTGTAATGAACAATATTTCAGATCTGGAAACCCTAACAAAGAGTTTCAATATTTTGTATCAGTAAATGGGAGAGCTTTGTGAAGTTCTCAAGTCTCAAACAAAACCAAACACAACCTCAATTTCATGAATCACCATTATCAATACTGTCATTGACACTTTGCCCTCTTTGCAAAGTTTTTGAACGACTATACAAGGAGAGTTCGGCAATTCCATCCGTGATGCGACGGATTTTTTCGTCACGTGACCTAGGATTGGACGGATTATTTGAATAAACGAACGCTGAACACTCATCGCTGTCCTGTCAAATCTAAGAGACAAGTGTCAAAAATATTTAAAATATTTGTTTTTTGTTTTTGCTGTTCAGAATCAAACAGTTCCAGCTCATGCATTATTTTCATTAGGTCAAAAAGCCGAAAAATTATCCAATCTGAACAAATAAACAATATTCAACCATCTTGGTCCAACACAACCTCACAAATTCAGATTGATCGCAGGCCTCGGTCAAATTACTTCGAGCGAATAAATCTTCCTCCGATCGATCTGATTTCGCTGTCCGAACGATCGGGATTTAGCTCAGACACATCCGATTGCAATAAACGAACGATACGGTATAGATCTGAGTGGTCCAATGTAAATACCGAACGCGACTACAGGAGTAATGATTGACATGTACTTCTAATCACGTGACCATACTCTTACTCTACTCTCATAGTAAGTTTATGAACGCAGCCTCAATAGACAACCCGCATGGACCAATCAAAACTCTATTTTAGTTGCGCCTGCGTGGTGTGCAATGTAATTTTAGGTTACGTTGCGGATCAACTTGGATATCAAGGTCCAGTTTGGTTAGATTAGATCATGTTCCCTTCTTTTATGGCTCAAACATGAAAAAAGAAGGGAACATGACCTAACCTAACCAAACTAACCTTGCTATCCAAGTTGAATACTTGGAACTACTATATCGCTTTAACTTCGATTCAAATATACCGCCTTGGCCAGGATAGTTCTGATTGCTTCATGCGGATTACCTATAGGAAAGTGTTGTGGATAAGAATTCTTGCAGTGTCCTCAGTACCTATTTCGCTGTGTACATACATCTTTCATCGCTGGCCCGTATACACCCCTCCCCTCAACAATTTATCCATTACAATAAATATTCTACAAGAGCCAGAAGTCGGTGCCTTTCCTTTTTTATGTGTCTCATATTTTTCGTATTTTTTATGAATAGAACAATTCCAAACTTATGCAATGGACTGTACTTCGTTTATAAAAATTTGAAATTAACAGGTACCAGAAAAATTTCTGGAAAATGCCACTCACCGTGTGTATATAGGATTTCTTGATTTTGATAGTCGACAGCAGAATATTTTGAACAGCGAATAATTCAGAACAATACTTTAAAAATTCTTAGTTGTAGTAACTTTTTGTAAACCGATCACAGAGAGAGTTCCGACGACACAATCTTTCATTCGAGATCCTTTTCACGCAAACACATTAGTTTTTGCATAGGTTTTTGCACTTGAGCGCCCAGTGGCGTACTTACAATCCCATTGCCATGAAAATATTGAATGTGAAGTAAACGGACTACTAATTTATTAAATCTCAATGATACCTTGACATTTATTTTGATCTGATAATAAAGCCATAGTATATGGACAAAACAGGATTGATCTTATACTAGATCAATCACAAATAACATTGGAACATTCAAGAAGCAAAGCGGCATTTAAAAGAGAACGTCATGATTCTCAGAAAGACTAAAAATTTGAAAATGTGTTTCTCAGCGAACAAAAATAACAGGGTTCAACTAGTTTTCAAAATATTCACATTGATAGCTCTAATTCTTGAGGGGCTGACTGGTTTAGGTGAGTCACTATAGACATATTTTCTGAAAAGGTAGGGGCTACGCCTTCCCTAGCTCGCACAAGTCTCTCAGAGACTTCTGAGGGTTGTGCTCGTAACGGTGAAGCCGGATGACGGATATAACAATTTTTCCAACTCTGCCTTTGAACGCTGTCCTGCAGCAACCTAATTTCCTAATATTTGGCTTTCACGAATCACCCAAATTTTCAGAGAAACCCCTTTGAAATCAGAGCTTGCTCCAACAAGAAAAATCTGGGATATACAGCTTACGTACAAGTGGCAGACGGTGGGGATCGAACTTGGGTCGCCTGGGTGAGTGGCAAACGCTGTAATACCACGACCGCTTCGCTTCTCTATACTATTTCTACTTCACACTAAGTATTCCCACGTCCAGTTTACATCTTAACGGATAATATAATTTTTCATACCGGTTCTTCTTCCAGAAACCATAAATGAATGGGAAGGAGGGAACTTTTTATTATATTTTTGGGAGTAGTATGTGGAAAAACTATTACCAGTTTTGGTGCTGCTGTTGGCGGAGTTCAAATGGCCATTGTTTTCAATTGTCTACGTACTCCATTCAATTTTGCATTGGCACATTCTTGTTCGCTACAGATTCATACGTTATTATTGGTCATATAACACACGTACAGTCAATAGGCGACATACCCAATGTCCTGCCACATGTTCTGTAACATGTCCATAATAATAGGCGCTCTTCCGGACGGTCTTTCACTCCCAAATATTCCGCTTCACTTCCAAAATGAATTGTTACACCATTGATGGAAGGATGTATCAAACGATCCCGATTTATTTTTCTGGTGAACAGTACCATTAGCATTTTGTGGGGGTCAATGGACGTTCCATTCTTCTTACACCATTTGTGTATGGTAGGTATTCAGTATATCTAGAAGGATGCAGGAATTAGTCTCTTCGGATTTGTTATTTATAACTAAGACCAGATCGTCAGCATTTAATTACAGCTTGACTTCCCAGAGCGAAAGTATGACCAGCAAGTCATCAATCAGCAGTGACCACAGCAGAGGAGGAAAAACCTCCCTTTGGGGCAGCCTTTGGCAGCCCGGTAGAAATGTCAGACTGGAGGGATGTGAGCAATATGAATATGGACCTGGCCATACTTAAATGAGGATACACCAATACGGAAGAATCCAATGCAAAATAGTCTAACAAAACCAGTCCCACAGTGCCCAAAGTAATTATATCACCAGTCACCATACCGATTAAGTCGTTCGTTCATGCTCGGTATTATCATAAGTAACATTAGTACCACGAAAATCCAATGTACAGAGAACATCGTGAGAACCGAGGGAAAGTAGTAAGGAATTGGTGTTCTTGAATTTCTGCATACTGTATGCCTCAGGGAACAGATGGATAGTTCCATATAGCTTTGCCGTTCGTTGGAAGAACGAGTCCTGCGAATTGATGCCCGGGAAGGTATATAGTCCTCTAAGGATTAAACTTTGGCTGTAAATCCAAGTTTCTGAGTTAGTCACTATATCCAATCTAAATTCAATATCTCTAGAGTGATGACAAAGGGACGTGTAGACTAAGTTCAACGGGTCAGTCTCGATAGAATCGCTAACTGTGTAACTATTGATGATAATTCAGAAGAACATCGCCTATGAAAATATCTAGGAAGCAGAGACAGATAGACAAATAGGAACAATATTCCAAGACAAGTCGGATCTGTACTTTATAAATCATAATTAGTTGATGGGGAGTGAAAAAACTTTTTGACACGAAACCAGAAAACCAAGTTTTTGCGAGGCATTCAAACTATCCACTGTGAGATCGACCTTTCTAGACAAAAGACCTGCATGCGTTTTGTTCGTATTGAATTTCACCAAGTTGTACCATCCCTATTTCAAAATTTCTGCCAAGTCCATATTTAAATCGTACATCACGTACATTTTATATTCTTTTTTGTTTTCAAAGACTGATATCGAAGCCTTTGAAGAGAAAGCGGTCTAAAGGATAATATCATCCCTAATGCTGTGCACTGGGCACGATGTAGCTCCCAACAAATCATTAATGTGAAGAAGAAACAGTTTTGGTGCTAGAATGGATCATGCGGCACCAACATTAATAGACAGAGTGTCGGATGAAATTCCACCAACCACCATGCAAAGTGATCTGTCTGAGAGAAAGCTAGATAGTAAGAAACATGTTCTCGAGCTCCCAATCAATAATATTAGATTCCATTCGCTAGAAAACAGCAACTTGTTTCGTCGGCGATGTCTCGCTCTCAATCTTGCTTACTTTTCTGGAACAGTATCTCTTTTATAGACATTGTTGAGACCGCAGTTCTTCACAATTGCCATTAAATGTTTCACCATTAGCAATATAATCGAGATTAACTCAGCCACTGCAGTCTACACACTCTGGAGACATGCTAAATCCAGAACTTCAGGCAAAACACCAACTCCTTTCCGGAACTGTACAATATTTTCATTTTCACCAAAAACTGATGATAAAATATAAGTCACGTACTGAGAAAGAACTTTCATTGAACCTTCGTGTCATTTGATTATATGAAATCTTGCAATATTAATGATTGAAATGTAGTAGAAAATATTTGTTATCTAATTCGATTGATCATATGTTGAGCAGTTCAATCCTAAGTAGCGAATTGATAGATAAAGTCATTTACTTACAATTAACTTTTTTATAAAAACAGTCATGGTGATGAATCGGTGATATCATGAGTTACCGCAATTTCGGGATTTCGATCACAGAATGATCATTTATAAATTCGAATTTCTGTTAACTACATTGCGAACTCGATTCTCAAGCAATATATTTATCGTAAATCAAAGAATTTTGCAAGAGTATCATCGAGAAAGGTAGGTACTTCGCTGGCGAAATTTTCAGCTTTCCCTTATGGATGAACGGGTATACAAATATGTTACAGTTACCGCCAAAATATTACGTAAAAAATCTTGCATCAATTCGGTTATATAACAATATGCTTGACATTATTCCAATTTGTAGTTATCAATAATTATTGGAGATACTTCACAGTACCAGGTCCACGATTACGGTAACTCATGTAGGCGATATGCGAAAATTTGTAGTTTAGACTGAATTGATATAACGACGGTGAGGACTGAATGATTCCCACTTGAAGAATTGAAAAAATTCAGAAAAAAAATTTCAGTACATAAGGAAAATTTTCTTGAGAGTTTAGACATTTCGGAACCAGACTTGTCTAGCTACTTAGTCCTCATTAAAGAAATATTTTAATTTTTTCAACAGTTTATTGACTTATACATTTTTAATCTCAATAGGTAGGATTTTTCCCTCTTGCTGGAATCTCGAATATTAATGCCATTGCATAAAGATTAGCTGTGAAGAAGCAATCCGACAGAAGCCCAAAAAAGGCCTGTATCGAAAATTGCAAGGACGTGGACAAATTCAACCGGAGTGCTTCAACTTTTATATTCGACTCCGTAAAAGAAGACTCCGATCTACCTATTTGTACGAGTTAGAATGCAAATGTCACTCAACTGCTGAGGTATTCTAAGACGAGTCAGATTAAACTTACACGAGTCGTTAGCTCTAGATACAGTCTGAAAAATATATTTCCGCTTTAATGAAAAAATCGGTTTCTGTTGCTACTTTGGCATAAGAGGAATGAAGAACAATTGATGCTGATTGGTACACCACAATTTGTTTGACAAAAGTCATTGACGAAATTGAAAAAAAAAACAATCAAAAACAAACAGTGCCAGTTCTCACACAGCTCACATAAACTCCAGCGGGCACTCTGGAAAATAGAACCAGAGGAACCGAAGTTACCCCCAAGAAACCACGCCTGAAAAAATCTCCAAACCATCTCCATTCAGCTGAAGCCAATCATGTGGGTGCACAAACTCGCCCATCCGCACCATGATGGAGAAGAAGTGTTTCCAGAATTGATCAGAGAGTATGCATAAGTGTATAGATCTCGAAAGCGAATTCCTCAAAATACAATACAATATACTCTGATTATCTGTTGTTGGTTTTCACAATTTCAATAAATGCTCTGTTTTAGTAGAAATGGTTTACAAATGATACTGAACAAGGGGCAACAACGAATCCAACGTTCGTCAATCGCATCTAAGAGGAGGTGATCGACACTACCTTGGCAACGATAAAACATATTAGAGGACATAACGGTGAGGATTATGCCAGGAAACAATTCAATGTCACATGAGCAAATGATAAGGTTCAACATCAAAGTTAAAGTGGAGGATGTTCCCTTACACAGATACTCCAGACTTACTAACGGTGACGTCATCTTGAATGAACTCTCAGGGCTCAAGCGGGATTAGGCAGTGGAAAAATTAGGAAACGCAATAACCAAGGCATTTGAAGAAGCGTGTCCTTTGAAAGTGTCCTGAAGCTCCAGGTGCACAAGTGACCTTCAACAAAGCATTCCAGGTGTACCACGAGTGAACGTAGGGAGATTACAGAGAAAACGTGAAAGATCTTACTAAAATTCTACTGCCGGAATCCACTTCCCTAACGAAATCCGCCCGAAATCCGGGGCAACGAACGACGCGAAATATACTATAACAACCTCGAAAAAACTAAATAGGACTTCGATAACATTCCCTAAGGATTTGCCAAGACACAGGTTCTGCTGACACAGCAAGTCCCCCAGAGGTACTTGCAACAAGCGGAGAGGGTCGTTAAAAACTTGGGCAGAAGAACCTGACCGAATTTTATCCACAATGCTATAGAGGGACATATGATTTCTCACCTCGAATAAGAGGGAGGATATTGCGGCTAGTATAGCACTGGGGTACGTACCAAAAGTTTGGGAATGAGCGAGAGTAGTCTTCATTCCTGGAGAGAAAGAACTAACTGGAGACCCATCAGCGAATCACCGTTACGACTTAAAGCACTCGAAAAGGTGGTGGACCGATTTCTGCTAAAGGAGTAAGATGAGAACCTTTCATAGAAATCAACACCCATACAGAACAGGAAGGTCGATAGAATCGATCCTCGATACTGTAGTGCGAAGGATTGAAAGAAAATTGAGGTATTTGAGGAAGGACCTCACACTAGGCGCCATGGACAAAGGGGGCTGCCCTCAGGACCTCTGTCTCTCCCCACCTATGGTGCTTGATTATAGATAAACTCGCAGCTGGGGGATTGAGGAACAGGCGATCGCGGACGATGTGCTGGTCCTAGCAGCGGGCGAATCATCGAAGTCGTCTGCGACCGTATGCAGGTCGCCTGCAGAAGGATTGAAAGATGATGCCGTAAAGTAGGGCACTCTCTGAGCCCGACAAAAGATGATCCTATGTAGCCCAACTAGAACACAAAACAACGGATTCAGGGTGAGGGTGAACACAACGTTCGGCCAAGAGTTAGTCTAGCAGGTTGAATATTTGGAGGTAGTCCTGGACCTCAAACTTTCTTGGATGCTGAACGTAGAGAGGATGAAATCGGTAGCAATAACGGAAAGCTGTAGGAAAAAATGAAGTATAACCCATAGCTTATGCGCTGGTTGTACACGGCAGTCGTAAGACCAACGATACAATATGTGTCAGCTGTATGGTGGCCAAACTAAACGAGGTCTAGAAGTTGGCCTACTTATCAATTACGTGAGCAGTGAGGGCTACTGCAACAAATATTCTGAAATCCATTTTTCATCATTTGTACTGGTTGGCTTATTGGCTGCATATCATTCGGAACCTTGAATTATTTTCTACTGATACTGGGTATTAATTAATTGAATTGAATAACTTTGACAATGTAGAACAATGCAAGTCATGAAAGTACCAAGGAGTTATTTTCTGTTACACATTTCACGTAAATTTTTAAGAGAGTGATTTCGAAAAGCTTTCTTGACCGATAAATGCAGCCATAATCATTTCAAATATGCACGGTTCATCCATTTCTATTGAACTGTTTTGTAATATTCTCGAATTCGATATATCTTCTCTATTCTGTTCTACTTTCTGTCCAATCACACATTACATAATTAACGCAAACTCTAGCGAAGTCAGATGAAAAAAAATTATTGCATATATAATAAAACTAATAAAGTAATTAAGAGAAAGTGCAGTAATACCTTTACATATTACATAGTTGATTCCTGAAAATAAGTAAATTCCAATTATTTGAAGTACGGTGAGTTGAGTGTAGAGAAAACGGCAGAAAATCTATGAATGGAATAGTTTATGAATTTCTTGTGATTGATCAAATGAATTTTGATGAATGGAAACTCTCGTATATAGATGAATGTTCCAATGAATGAATGAATGTTTTTTCGCATAAAACTAGAGATGCCGTAAATATGGATTCTTAGTGACAAAAATTCCGGTTGAATTGTTGCTCTTATTTCTCTGGAATATAGTTGGTTGATTTCATGATTAGGTATGTACTATTCGGGTTGAAATGGCAAAATGTATATGTAATTGTTGTGGAATAACATCTCGCTAGGCCAAGCTAAAATAAATTTTAGTCGAACAATGCTCAACTCTTAACGATCAACTCTTTACAAGAAAAAATTTTGGAATCACTTCTTATACAAGAAAATTCAACTGGTCCTATGTACCTTGCGATGTCAGATACTTTTATGAATCCATGTCCAGGAAACAGAAGAAGCCGAACTATATGGTTGAACGAATACATTTTTGATGTAATTCGACAAATTATAAACGCTGTCAGATGGATTGATCGTAGAAAATCTCTACCAAAATTAATATATTTTCATTCTATCTTTTTCTTTCTTCGTTTTCATCCACTTTTCATGTTCATGACACACTCTTAAGAAAATGAAGAGGAAGATTTTTTTCAGAGAGACATGTCCCCAAAAGATACTCAACTACTTTCTGCTTTTTGATGTGAATGTCTTTTGGAATTCAAAGTTGGTATTTTTCGCTGAATTATTTCCATACATAACGCAAAAGAACATGTCGTGATTCGAATTGCTTCCACACGATTAACGATATATTGAGATTGAAATCATTTCACAGATACAACCTTCAATTGTTTCGCGTACTATCTCTTTAAATAGTTCTCGATAACTTCCACCCACGTATCGAATGATAAAATACTAGCTCTCTTATTGAAGGAGGCAAGTGGTCTGAAAGAATTTTCAATGGCAGAATTTTCAATCGACAAGCCTATTAAAAAATTATTAACCTTCAAAATGATGACATAATTTCGCAGGGTAAATACTTTTTAATGAAATTGTAAAAGTGCATAAACCATTTTATGAAATGCCAGCTTCAACTTCCACCAAACCCTAACCAAAGACAGTACACAGCTTATATAAGAGGTGTGTGCATATATGTATACAGTAATTAGTTTTGACACCAATTCGACAGTCACATTGAAATAATGTGCCCAACATGCTCTATTCCGTTATATGGCTGTTTTGCTTTCATTTGTACAATAATAATAACACTCCCTCATTACTACTCCTAGAGTGTACTAAAAAGCAAAGTCTGTGCGGATAGGTGAATGCTATTATTATTATTTGCCGTAGTGTTCCTATCATCTAATTGATTCCATCATCCACCTTGAGTTAATTTGAAATACTCTACGCATACTCAATATTGCTTTTCAGAGGTTCTATATCTACCATCGATACAATTCATAATGGCCGTTACTTTTACACACATTATGTATATTTAGCTGAGAGCAATACACTGAAAAAAATCATTGCTCATTTGAGTTGTCACCCCGGCCCCCCAAACCCACTGTAGGCCGCACAGGAACTAAGTCGAATACCAGTGCCCTCAACACCATGAAAATGCCTCAATAACTCCCATGACCTCCTGTTATGGGTAGCGTAGACGATCAGGAAGCGGTAAACAGTAGGGTGCAAGGAACGACCAAGCATGTCACCCTGCTGCAAATCCAGAGGTCAACAACACTCCTAACAAAGCAACCCCAGAGAATCGTACCGCCAACAGCTATGGACACACAAGATGAATTAAACGAGACATACAGCAGAAAAAGGCGATATGTCGATTCAAAATACCAAGTGGGCCTTGAGGAAACTCATCCTAGATCAGGATATAAATTCCCCCTTCAGCCACTCAAACGGTGGATCCCAACACCTCATAATCATACCAGATGAAGAAAGAGATTCTGCTATATTTAATAATAGGAATAGAGAGGAATACTAGAGTCCATCCCTGAACATCATATGAAGAGAATGTCATAGAATGACATCACGACAAACCCAAACAGTTCTCTCTCTGCTTCTGGTCGGGATCTCAAGAAAAAATAAGTAAATCTTTAAGGTAACCACCCGCATGGACCAGGAGATCAAAGTCGAGGAACAAGAGACCCCAACAAGGACAAGTGTCCCAATACTACAAATGCTGTCACTCAACAGGAATGTGTGCAAAGTGCGCTAGTTCCCATTCTTCACCCGAGTATGAAAAAAAACAAGGGGTGCCCAAGTATTCGTAAATTCATGGTTACGGGCAGCCCCAACCCCAAGTTATCAGACAGCAACCTGCTCCCTCCGCTGGGAGAATATGAGACCCGCAGGAGCCGCTTCCAGCCCGAACTTGAAACTCAAGCCCCCCAATGGGTCCCCTGAACCAAACAGAAGCTAAACATCATACTATACGCGTCAACCGCATGGGTGCCAATGCACGTTCAGTCACAAGATCCAGACCTTCTTCAACGTCTGCCTGAGGATAGCAACAGATGCACCCAGGCCCAGATATATGTCAAAGTGGTTCACAACGAGACTATATAAACAACCTACTATGCAACCACGAGGGGGCTACAGTCGAAAGAGTAGAGACCATAAATCCAATAATGACCGACCAACAAGAGGACATACGAGAGGACAGACGAGAGAACGACGAAGGACAGACGAGAGAAAGACAACAGAGACAAGTACAGACGACCAGTCAACCAGACAGGCAACGACAGGAAGTGAGATAAAGGGAGAACCTTCGGCGATGTCACCGACAACCTCAACAGGACTTGCGAATAACCATACCTTATGTTTTTCAGCTTACAAACTCAACTGTAAAAAATAAGAGCCACCAGCCCGACAAATATCTACGGTGGTAGTACCACCGTATATATGAGTAAACAGAAGTGAATTCACTCCCAGTCGGTGCCTTTGATGTATCAGGTTGATATTTGATTTTTTCTGGCATGCGTTGGGGCAAGACGGGTCGGCTGAAAGCTTTCCTGTCTCACTTAGTCTCACGTACGGTGTCCAATTTCAGATTCATTTAAGTGGCGCCGTGGGTCGGCTAAGCGTAAAATTCGAGGTGGGGATGTCAACGCAAATATGGCGACGAGTGAATTTACTTCTGTTCTTATCTTCGGTGGTGGTTTCTCCTTCCAGGCCTCAAACCTTAGGAAGTCCAGTGCATGTGGGGCACACATTATGTGATACTCGTGACTCAAATTAATTTATTTATTGTCAGACTTTACGCTTACTCCCTCTCAGGGAAAGTTTATTCTGTAATCATTCAGTTCATAAAGAAGGTTGAATGGATTTATAAGATTAACTAGCAATAGCTTTTATAATATTCCATGCTAGGATCATTCTATTTTTCTTGTTTATACAGACGAAAACTCAACTATAAATTCTGTAAACACAGCACCATTTCGTTTCAATTATATGGTGTTCCCTTACGAAAGCTGTGTTACAAACATTTATCTTTATTATCAAATTTGGCAATGACCCAAATACTTCAGAGACCTCAGGAATTCGAACAGCATTTTGGAGTTGTTGTAAGAAATTATGAAAAAATTACAAATTCAGACTTCCGCCGACGTTGTCGACTATAAAATAGCTACGGGTAATACCGAGCAACGTTTAATAAATGATAACTTATAGAAAGTATGAATAATGCATGAGATAATTTTTTTCTAAATCCCGCTTCGAAAGAAAGGGTTCGGTACTCAGGAAATTTCAGTGTACGCTAATGAAACCAAAATGAATCCATTCATTCATATTCAACGTTTCTTCGAAAAATAAAAAAAATTATAACCGGAATAAATAGTCTACCTAGCATTGCTTTGATGTCTGTTATATTCAAGGTCATGGAAACAGCCCGCATCTTCGAGCTCATGAAATATCTGGAACGGTGAGCAATCGTGAACAATCGAAATTATGTTTTAGGTCACTAGACTAGTGCTTGTACGTCTTGCACATATCCGAGCTATCCATGTACAAAATATGTCTTAAACTCTGGCCGCGGCATGAGACATCTCCAAAATCATATTTCCCTTTAGTTGTGTACCCTGCTATCGACTTCTTGTCAAATATATCTTGACATGTGAATGCTGGTGTTCCGCAAGGATCTATTCTAGTTGCAACAGTTTTTCTACTGTACATTAATGATTTCTTGTAGTAGTAATCCATTTCGATTTCGATTTGACTTCGCTGAAACGAAAAAAGGTTTCGAAATATGACAAGAAAAAGTTGAAATTATAATATGAAACTGAATGCAGTAACTGAACACAGGGCCTGAACACAGAGCTCAAAGTTCTACTGGGAGTTTGTTAGATAGATAATACAGTCGTTGCCTACCGAGGCTACAGCATAGAGCATTTTGGAAAATATCTTTCATAAAACAACTGTTTATCTGGCTGATACCACGACCGGAATTGAATTATATCAAGCCGGTTCTTCTGAAATGTTTCTCAGAGTAGAGCACACTATTGCAAGTGTTGTTTCTAGCCAACTAGACTAGCATTACTCATTTTATTTTTATTCGGACAATAGGACCCATGCAAATAAGTATTGAATCATCACAACTTTTTGGAAATTTCACCCCACCTTGTTAGGAAAGCAAGAAGCCATCCGAGTATGGGCCGCAGTGGTGTGCAGGTTGAGTTCTCGCCTCATAAGCCAAAGAGCGTGAGTTCGAATCTCAGCATTGCCACCGGTCTCGTGCATGGCATCGCACGTATTAAAAGGTAAGGGCTACGTCTTCTCGTAGCTCGCACAAGTCTCTGACTTTTGAGGGTTGCACGTAGGGGTGCAACCGGTTGACGAATATAACAATTTTAACAAAAAAATAACAATCAGGGATCGAAGAACTCAAATGTCTCCTCGTTCGTTACAAAGAGCACATACTATAGTGTACTCAAATGTATAATATCAAAATTGAGGTAGAGAAGAATAACCTTCTGTGGCTAGGTAACTTTCAAACCTTCAATTTGTTGAACCAATTATGAAACTATTTCTGAGTTCAATGACGTTTGTATCAATTTGGCCAAGGGGGAAATTAGTACAAGCGAACCAGCACAGCTTGTTCTCCGAGACTTGGATGCGCCCTAGACGAAACATTTCTATCTTTCTTTCCAATGGAAATCAGAGGTCAATCTTTGTCTCACACTTCCCCCTGCGGAGGCGAAGACTGACACCTTCAGAATAAAATGTCTGTGCCAATGGGACGGCACAGGGAAAGAAACTTCTGAGATGCCGTCAGACATGGTCAGTCCAATCTACTTCTTTGATGGAACATACACTAACATTATACAAGGTGGGGAAAACACATCAAGGGACTGTCGATAGGGCAAATTTGGAACAAGTGTTACCATAACACTAGCAATGAATGGGGCAAGTGCTGGGATGTACAGGCAGACACCGCGAGGCAGAACATTACTCTAAGCCTTGGCACTCAAGCCTTTATTCCAAGCAGATGTAATGGATTTTTCCCTTTCCACAAGATAGTTTCTAAGGACGGGTCCTACAAACCAACTCATAGTCCTTCTCTTCGACAGTCGAGTGGCAATAAAGGCCCTGTAATCGAACAGGTTTATTTCCAGATTAGTTTTAGAGCCACACAAAAACCTCAACAACCTAGGAGGACAGGACAGGGTAAAATTCGTTTGGGTACCAGGTAACAAAGATATCCAGGGATATGAGAGGGCAAATGCTCTAACAAGAGCAGGGACATTAAAAACTAATGGGGCCGAAAATTTCTCAGGAAGATGGTTATACTGAGACTGCTGACAGGGCACTGTCACCTGAGGGAACATCTACTTGTGATACATCAGGACTCCATTATGCATGTTCGAGAAGATGAGGAAAAAAACATTCTCCCACATATTGGGTCGTATGAATAAAAGCTAGCAAAAGCTTATACTTCATACTATAGGTTTGACTCTCTCATAAGTTAACAAAATGAGTAAGTCTGTTTCAAGAAATACGAGTAAAAGCATTTGCCCAAGGTTTATTCATATGACCCATTGTTTAAATGCGAAGCTCTAGCTCGCTTGAGGAAAGATATCTTTGGATACTATAGAGCAAATGATATCATCCCACAGAAAACCTTGTCAGAATAATGTCGAGGAGTCCAACAAAAAATCGGAAGTACGGATATATCTGACAGCGGGGAACGAAGAGGTTCTACGCAAAACTACCTGTATTTCGGATAATGGTCAGCCCCACCGACCAATAATAATAATGATAAATACTATCTATTTATAATTTGCTCATCTCAAAGGCCAGGGCTGTTTTGAAAAATACATGATTTTTTCACAGATTGAAACTCATTATTGTTAAAATTGTTGTTAAAATTGTTATATCCGTCAACTGGTTGCACCCCTACGTGCAACCCTCAAAAGTCAGAGACTTGTGCGAGCTAGGCGAAGACGTAGCCCTTACCTTTTAATACGTGTGATGCCATGCATTATATGCAGCTACTCTGTATTGGTATGGCTAAAGACCAAATTTTCCCATGAAGGATCACTGGATACGTTCCTGCACGAGACTATCGCATATTCCATGACGATCTAACATTTTTGACGGTACTAAATTTTTCGTAATGAATCATTTAGTTGGCGTTATTACCCAGACCATAACAAAACAAAAAGCAAACAGTACTAACTACCTCATGAAATATGATATTGATATGAGCTAGCTCCTCGTGTTCTGCGGAGAAAATTTGATATCTCACACACTCTCAACCAAATGAATCATACTAGGTCAGTTAAGCATACATTCGTAAATATATGCTTACTAGAATGAAACTCGAAAAAAATTGTGGTAATGCGCCCAAGATAATAATGAAATTATTTACATTAACCGCAATTTGTTATCAGGGATAATACGTTATTTGTCATGCAAACAATTATTTTAAGAAAATAATAATGAACACAAAATGTTATTTATAGCTACATAGAAAAAGCTCACGCTGCGAAGAAAATTGTGTCAATGTTAAAGAATTATGAAACTATCGTGTGTTTTGGGCAAGCTACGAAATTTAAGTAATTTCTATAATTATAGCCTGGCCCCTATTGAACATTTGTTTGTAATATGTGATTTTTCCATCATCCACAAATAATATATTGGTACACCATAGTGAAACTTAGTAAGGAATAATTTTGAAACCTAACAATTATTATCCATGTGAATGTATTATGTACATTGGCAGTTCTGATGATGGCGACACTGTCTTATCACAACTGTCATTGTCAATTTTAATCGACAACTGTTGATCACAATACTAATTATGATTTACAATATATAAATCTTCAACATCAAATTCTGCAATGATCTATTTATATGCCAGCGCCAAAGTGGTGAAAATCGAACCACTTTCGTGTACATTCAGAACAGAAGAATATTCATCATAAACAGGGCTATTCAAATTCGAGTATATGCATGCGGATCTCGGTAATGGTAAAATATAGAAGGGTGGTTGAATGGGAGCAAAGTTGCGTATTTCGAAGATCAAATATGTGAAACAAAAAATCTGATCTAGCTGCTTTGGTTCAGGAGTTATACAGGAAAAATCGAAAATTTCGGAATTCTTTTTTTGCCTATATCTTTTTATTTTGTGAAGATTTTTTGAAACTGTTGGCACTTTACCGTAGCAACTTTTTGTAGACTATCCAAATATGCAATTAAAAATTATATACAAAGTATCGTACAACTCGGGCCACACTCAACTTTTTATTTTCTAATACGAACCTGTATTTTATTTTCAACATCCTCAATATGAATGTAATATATACTTCTATAAACTACAACAGATCCTGGGTATTCCCAAAGAAAAGAGAGAAAAAAAATTAAGTCGGAGAAATAAAAAATTTGCTGTAAAGACTGCGAGAAGAAGTATACCGTCAGCTTAGTGTATTAACCTGCTAACTCCAGTTTGTGATCATTTGAAAATTGTAATATTTACCATGAAAAAGAGAGAGAAAATCTTCATTTACTATGAAAAACAGCTAAGTTATTAGTAAACGGATTCAGTGATTCTTATGGATACGTAAAACCATTCTATTCTATTTAGTATTGAATATTATTTGCAGATTTTTCCTTTCCTTCTAAATTTTACTCAAATGGAGTTAGCAGGTTAACACACTAAGCCGACGATACGTGAGTCAAACTAGAAGGACTATGGAAGTACGTTTCAGAGAGTACATTGCTCATATTCGATTTTCGAGACCATTCGAGAGTTTGAAAATTGCAAAATGTAAAAATGGTATGAACGTTGCTACGGGACTAGATCGACAAGCAGATGAGTGGACGAAAATTTTGTGAGTAATCCATACCGAACTTCGTGAGTTTAACATTTTTTTTTTCTCATCTTTCATTGATATAAGTCATACACCATTCATTCCATTGGTAGACTCTGGACTTGGGTCAAGATTCAGATGGTAATTAAACAAACATTTACACCAACAACTAGACAATGAAAAATTACCCAAAAAGTATTTAGTCTCTGGCTTTCAAGTGCAAAAAACCCATACCTCGCCATAATAACGATTCAACCATGAACATTCCACTAGTCGATTGCAATCGATTGTTCTTATCTGTAGTCGACAATTCGAATTTATCAGATGAGAGAATATATTGAGGCAAAAAATCACTCACTACTGAAAAGAGATATCTGAACTCTATTTCTAATATTCTTACCTACATTTTGATTTGAATGGTGTTGCTAGAGACAGATATAATAGACAAAGTTCGAGTACCCATCTCTCCACGCCTGCAGACATGCATGTTTCGAGGTTTTGACTCTCATCAGTGCCCGGATAGGTCGGACCAACCCTGGCAATGACGAGAGGCAAAACTCTGTAGGTGGTCATTCCAGCCAAATGAAGGATAATCAGTTTAATAACAAGACAAGCACTTGCAATTTTCTTGGAAGAACGTTGCACAAATATCTGTCAGATGTAGTCCAATGTCCGTCGTGGTACTAGCCAGGGAAGAAGTTGTTTTCTGACAAATATTTGATTTATCACCCTTACCTTCGTCAATATTTCTATTGCCTGCCAATGAAGGAAGAGGAAAAGGGATAGTGAAAGAGATTGAGGGACAGAAGAGAGAGAGAAAGGGAATAAGATAGAGGGAAAGAGGTAGGGTGAGTGAGGTGGAGGGAGAGATACGGAGTGATTGAGGAGGAGGGGAAAGGACACAACAGAAGGGGGGATGAGAACGGAAGAGGGATCCAGAGAGCGGGTGAAAAGAGATGAGGGAGAGAAATGAACTCAATTTGACAAATAGGTACAATTCTGAAATTCAGTACCGTAAAAAGAAATTCCAGTGACCTGAAACCCCATAACTTTTAAAATGAATCCCGCATTCAACTCCTCTCCTTTTCTATCTGTTGAGTTAATTTTTTTTCATGCGGAAACACAAAATCAAAAAAATTGTTCAGTTTCCCACAACCATATCGCGCAACCCAATGGAAAGTTTCATAGAAGCTCGCACGAATAATTTTCCTGGAAAATAGAGCAACAAAGCAATTTTTGAAGAGACACAATCCTTACTTGAGATTGTGTATAATCAATCAAATCTCAGTATTCAAAATAGAAGAAAACAGTGAGCTATCAGAGAAAACAGTCCATTGAAAGAATAATGATGTTCACTTAATTTGATATACTTACCGCTACTTTTCAAAGAGTTTTTTAATTCCACCATATACCTATTAAACATTTATTTATACTGTCATTAAAGAATTTCGTATACTGATACTTGCATAATGATAAAATCAACAGATTGTTGATAAGAATTATGGAATCTCTCACATGTAATATTTCATTATTATTTTTAATGAGAATGAATGGGATAAATTGTCAATCTCTATATATTAATAAACGTCATATGATGAGATATTCAGATTAGTAGAATGAAAACATGCATATCAATGTTATACCAAAAGAGAATAAATACATAATGAATATATTCGTAATAGCTTGGAATTCCGCATTAAAGTGATCTAGAAGTAGAACCTACGGAGGTCGCCTGATGAATTGAATTTCTGCACGAACAGTGACGTATCACGACATTTGCAATTTGAGAAAATATAAAAAAGGTTCGAATTATTTGATTTCATCTTTGGTTATTGGTACCATGCGAAAAAAAATGAAGAAACATAGACTATTTGAAAATCTAAAATCTAAAAAAAATCAATATATATATATGAAATTCTCACAAGTGTAGGAGAACAAAATAATTGTTCGTTCTTTTGAAAACTTATCGTATTCAATAGACAATTCTCGTTTTCAAATATACAAATTTTGCAGTCTTGTCAGTCTTGTCCGACTGCACTTGTTTAGATTTAATTACAATGATATTCAGTTCCTTCAAGTTCAAGAAGATAAAAACACAAAAAAAGTGCCAAACTAAATTGTTTTCTTCACAAAAATTACTTTCAAACAAATACTGAAATTGAATTGAAAAATTGCTAATATCAATATCTCCATCGTCAAACGTCAAAATCACGTGTTCTGCAATTGCCGATTTTTTATCCCAATTTTCAATTTCTTCGTTGCTCCTGAGTATTTTTTGTCGTTCCATGTAGGGTGGGTGCATGGTCAGTAGTAATACCACGAGTGATTGAATTTTCGCGATAAGTCTGTCGATTTATTTCTGAACGAAACTGAATTGCTTCGTGAAAACACCATGAGTCCGCAGAACGAGTGGTGTTTTCTCAAACAATTCAGTTGAGTTCAGAAATAAAAGACAGACTTATGAGATAAATTCAATCACGAGTTGAATTTTATTAGACTATTTCACGAATAAAGTTTCTTCATTAATATAAATACGAACAATGTATAACAGTCATAAACAAATTATTGAAATCGTCAATATTATAATGTTTCGTTTCATAATTTTATTTGAATTTGCACCGAAGCGAGTCAGTTTGACACAATCAGGTACAGTTAATATTGATAGAACTGCCAAACTTTGTGTTGCCATGGTTAGGTACGTCGTTGAAAATACCGAAGCTGATCCTCCAATCAGAATTGAAAGACAGCTGGTGTTATCGCGATAACACGAGTTGTCTTTGATTTGCGATTGGTCAGATTATGTGAGAATTTTAAGATGAGTGAAATAGTCTCTAGTAGACTCCAGCAACCAATTTGAGGTGCTTTTAGTTTCAATATTGCCCTGAAGTTATGCTTATTCTAGACTTTTTCGAGCCTGTTCGTTACCAAGAAATCAAGGGTGTTCGAATAAGGTAGTTTTAATCCTCATATGCAATCGATTCTACCTAGATACACTATATTCGTTCGATTGAGAAGCCAGCTGTTCCATGCTCTTGAAATAATCCTGAAAGGGCAGGTTTTTTCAGGCCTGGTGGTGGTGATAGCATAGTGAATAATATTGAATTTCCTATATTGATAGAGGTGTTCCTCCCTTGAATTGAACAATTATTGTCGTTATAAACAGAATGACAATAACATTTCCTCCATTTTTGTCCGACCTCTCAAATACTCATGATTATTTGCGGTTACTGTCTCGAAACTTTCTTCAGAAACGATCATCTATCTTTCTGCGGTCTGTAACGCCACTGGCCAAAACCACAATAGTGATAAGTATATTTTTTACCTGTGGATCAGCTAAGTGCAAAGTGATTCCCGCGAGGAGACGGGGAGAGCGGATGTTCAAAGTTTCAAGGATATTTTGTTCCCGTCCCAGTCTAGCTCATTATTTCACCGATCACCGACATACCCAACAATTACCAAGTGACTATCGACCCATATCTGATTATGTAAGAACGTCATTCATTGTCATACACAATCCCGATGATTTCCAATTAGGATTGGATTAGTTTCATTACAGATGATACAACAGTATCCTGTATCACAAGCAGGATATCATCGGAAACAAGAATCGTAAGTTGGTTTTTCCAACGGTTAACGAATATGTTACCATTGAAGGTATTGATTGAAACAAGCCAACTGTACTTGTCCTACTGGAGTTTTCGAAAGCGTTTGATTTGATCTTTTTTCTTAACTTCACTTATTGAGGCTTTACCAAATCGCTTGCAATCGGACGCCAACGTGTTATTCTGGATGATAAAACTCCAAATTTTGCTCATGTGTGCAAAAGTTGAAAATCCCAAAAGAACTGAGAAATTGTACAAACTGCATGAAAAATTAAAAATATAGCGATATGTTTCGCTAACACATGTGATAGTACTTAAAACAGAAGTTTGTGAAGATCGAATCGTTTGTACAAAAAAAATACTATGTATCCCCATCAGGTAACGGCCGAATCAATTAGAAAAATAACTGAGAGAGCTGATATCAGTGATGGTGGAAATAGAGGAATTTAATATTATTGAAGGAGTAAATAAGGGTGACTCACTATCAACGACGTTATTCAACATAAAATTAGAATATGTGCTGGGAAAAATTAACAATAGAAATCTTAATACAGGAGAATGAAAAATTATTGCGAACGCTGATGATATAGCCATACTCATCAAGACCATGAAAGTAATGAAAAAAATGCTGAAAGAAATTATAGAACAAGGAGAAATCATAGAACTGTCAAACTATATAAATATATTGAAAGAGTTCGAAGAAGTACGAGTTCAAATAGCTAGAAGTGACGATAACTAAAGCGAAGAAAGACCAAACTTCCAAGAAAAAATATCATAATAAAATAATTATTTATTATATGGGGCAGAGACGATGACAATGACAAAAAAGGATGAGGAAGACACGGGGAAAATCAGAAAGAAAAATTTAGAGAGCGATACTGGAGAGCGATTAAGAATTCAGAGGAAAAATACAGAATAAGGAGTAGGTAACCTAGATATTAGCAATGAATTAAAAGAGAATATAGTCAACAGAATAAAACAATACAGAATAAGATGGTTGTAACATGTATAGACGGGGGGAAAAAGAGAAGTAACTCATTCAAGGTTACAATGGAACATCGGTAGAGGAAGGATAACAGGAAGACCGAAATCAAAATGGATGCATGGAGTTGAAGAGAACCTACCCAGAACAGGAGTGACATAACCCAGAACAGAAGTGACATACTGGCAAAAATAAACAAAGCCAGATTTAGATGGACAAATATAGCCAAAGGTATGGATTAATAGTGGTAGTAGATAACTTCCAACATGCGATTTCAAATTGTTTTAATTTTTTGCCCCTGTGTGAAATAACACAACACTACGTTTCAAAGATTGAATCTTCCATAGAATAGAGAACATTCCTGTAGTGTCACACCTGAGATTTTTATTATGTAATAGTAATTATTTTCATTGAACACTTATCGTAATTAACAATAAACGTGTATGAATTTAAAATTGAAATTAATCCCCCTCGTTCAGCGGAACACAACCTGCATTTCTCATTGAAACCGATTAGCCACTTATTGAATTGGATTCATGCACGTTTGGACAAAATCAATCACTCAAATGTCCATCAAATTCAAAATTGTTGGACGAATTGAAAAGTTTGAAGAAAGGTACCATTTAAATGAATTGGTGTTGTTCCAAAGTGACGATTATTTATAATACTTCAATCAATCAAGTAACAACGTGTTCATTAAAATAATTAGTGGATTTCAGATCAGTAATAAATTAGTAGTAAATAGTAGTAATTGTATTTATCGACATGTGTGTCGAATGACCATCGACCTAGGGCCAAAAGTATTCTTGTATGCTTTGTTGCCAACTCCATATGCCATCTTAGGAGCACTACGAGAATTATTGATATAATTTACTACTAGAATTAAATGTAAAAACTTTGCCCCAACTAGGAATCATGACTTGGTTGATTTCAGGCGATTCACTGGTAATAAGAATTTACATATGGTTAGAAACAGGGTCGATACAATGGTTAGTAAGTTTTAATGAGTTCTTGGTTGGAAGGTGATGATCCATCTTTCTGTTTTGGTCGGGACTCCTTTCATTCTGAAGTTGATCTGTGCTCTCCTAGGTCATGGTGTGCTGGTTCACACCCAGTGGAAGTAGTTTTCCTTTGGTTGTTTGTGGTTGTTGATTCAGTAGCATTCAAAGTATCATTGGATCGGAAATATTGTACTCAACATTGATTTTCACCAAACCATAATCTGAAAAATACGTTGAAACTTCTTGTGTGTAGCATTTATTCGTGTCTATAGCCAAAAGAAAATATTGGCTCAAACTCAAAACTCAACGACACTTGATAGCGAAGGGAAAAGAGGTCCTGAAAATGGTTGATAAAACAAAATCTATATTTTCAATCAATATTCATCAGCATTTCTCCAGTCGGCAGAGGTTCAAGGCCATCTGAAGACTGCCATGTAATAATTCACAAAAGAAGGTTAGCATACCTTGTTCGAGATTTCTCGAGAAAAAAATCATTTCGTTATATGAAAACTGTACGCATCTTTAAAGTAGTTTTTACTACTCACCTTGATGTTTTAATGTGTAATAAAATATTCATTAATATCTTATTTATTGCCCAAATAAATCCAACTTGAATGGAATTTATGATAAACGTATAAATCGATTACAAATAATGAAAAGCCAAAATTTGTATATCCATGGATAGCGTCAATTTGATGCCCAGTTGACATCCAAGTCAAAGTTAAAGCGTGCCTAACTTCATGAACCCATGAGGAGTCACTGTACTAAGAGTTCCTATCAGTATTGATATTAATTACAATTTTTACCAAGTTTCTTTTGATTTAATCATATGAGGTGAAATTATTCATACACTATTTTCTCTGCTCCAATCACAGATATGCGAAAAAAAATTAATATTGAAAGTCGATGCCGCACTTGGAAGTTTAATATTTCAAGATACTGTTGCAAAAGGTTTTTGATGAAAATGAGCTTCTCGTTACAAACTATTGTCAACTCAGGCTTGCCTTGAAACCTACTAAACCCCTATCAGATATACTGAGTGGTTTTCAGTTTCTTGAGAAAACGCATTTCTCAAAATTATAAAGATCTCAAAAGTTTCTCAGAGCTTTTATTTTTCGTAAAATAAGTAACATTTGGATGAAATTCTCTAAGATCTTTGTTGGAGGTCATTAAACAATTTGAATTTTTTGTGAAATTCTACAATAATCAATTTTTTTTTATTTTGAATTAATGCCCTATTCCGTATTAGTATGACTTTGCCTACGTATTGATTGGCATAACCCTTGAAACCTCTCAATTATTCCTTTTCATTTCACAATTAATTCAGAAGAAAATGTTGTGCAAAAACGTTAGGTTCATGTTGCAAGGCACTTTTTTGACAAAATAACCTTCCTGTTTCCCATTCAAATGGCTTGTAAAAACTCCAAGCGATCTCTGCCAATGAAATACAAACGCAAAGATCGTGAAAATCTGCTTTACAATTGGCTACAAATGAGGGATCTTCGTAATTCCGCGCTTTCACAGCTAGGTTAATATGGCTATGGATTTTTTTTCCTTTCCGAACAATTTCTGCAATGTCCATTGTGGTATTAGCCAGGGAAGTAGTTGTTTCCTGGCAGATATTTGTCTCATTTTTCCATTTGGTGGAAACGTGTGGAGAAAAGGGTTCCTCGACTTTGTCCAGTTTATTCGTTTCACTATGTTAATACTTCCGGCTCAAAATTTCGAACTTTGTTCGACATCAATTTTATCATGAAGAATATTTAAATATTTCTCATGTGGAACTAGGAGTACTTGATGACAGGCAATACATTCCAAAATGGAATTTTGATTACAAAAATAATCCAGCCTTTCGCATATTTTCCTATATACGATAGGATTGTCGGCAAACGTCGAATAGAAATAATTTCCCCGTAAATTTTCGTTGGTCATTATACTGTTCCCCACAATAGTAACATTTTTTTCAATTTAATCGTCTTCATCTGTAAGGGTTTACAATATAGCAATGTTATTGCTAAAAGAAACGGCCTGTAGATATACAATCCACAGAACTTTAATTGTGAAAATTTTTCTACCTACACTGCCTTTACTTTTCTTCAAAAACTTTTAAATTAAACACCCATATTCCTGCTTATTTGTTTTTGGTGAATTAAACACCATTGTTGAGAATGTTCCGAATATGCTCATATTGATGTCATCGGGTGATTTAATTAATTGGTAGTTTCGTGAGAAGGGCAAGCCATGCGATGGTCGTAAACATGTTGATGTGGGGTTCATCGAGAGGGAGGTGGGTAGTGAGCGGGTTGGATTGGCTTTTGCCGCGGTGGCTCGCATCGCACGGTGTCTGTTGCCGTGTCAGTTCAAGCAAGACCACTTTCACTTCCCTACAAAGCAGAGACCTTGAAAGTTTCAAACAGGTAAAATCAGTCTCGAGGACAGTCGAACCAACACAAAACGATCAATTACTTAATACAACGCTCGCCTGCATTACGCCATTTGTTATTTATGAGCACATCACCTCATTTATATTCATTCATTTCATATCGAATGCTCCAGAGAAAGATTTCTCGTCATGACAGTCACCGATATTACAATAATTATTGGTAGCGATCGCTGGCTGCAGGATTAATTAATTGTAATTGTCGATAGGTACTTGGGTAATAAAAGATCGAAAATGTATCAAGTGGTGCGTGCCGAATGGTTTGGCGGTTGGGTCTATCGGGGGTCCAGCCAGACAGACGTTACGCGATAGTGAAAGTGTTATAGTATGGCTACTTTCCCTCGCTCTCGTAACGTAATTCTAACATAACAATGGATTACAAGTACAGAATGGAATGGCGATGGCTAGAGCCAGCTGATGATGCCGAGGCCGAGAAGTTCGTACCTAATTGAAAGTAATGTCGATTCCAATTCCGGGCCGTAAAAAGCTCTGGTTAGATGTAAATTTATGCGATACAGCAATTGATAAGGTCAAACGAGAATATTAAGCGAGCGCTAGGCTGGAGCAGAGATGAAGGAGGCTGCGGTAAATTGGCCGTAATATAGATTTAATTCCAGATGCATTAGATCTTTCTATTCCCAGCATAGGTCTGTTATTGCATCGGTATTATACAACAGTTCCCCCTCTCGATGCGGGTATTGTGAAAGTCCGGTTGTGGCCCCAGTTCGGGCCCCGTTCGCGACGAGTCTCCTTGGCGAAGTCGGTGAAAGCAAATGAAACAAACGCTCCGAATCGGAATGCTGTCCACTGCAAGTCGCGCAGAGTCGAATCTCGAATCGAATGCAAAATTACAGCACTAGTTTGTAGCGCGTACGGAAACCAAAATAGACTCTATACTGTGGCGAAATTACGCCACGGCTCCGCTCTGCCAAATAGTACACAGAGCAGCAAAAAGTTACTGAATATCGCGCAGTCGCCTACTCTTTGCGACCTTGAAAGTAGAGAAAGATTTGTTGCGAGTGAGCTAGCTATAGGAAAAAAAACTTGTGCGCGCCGGTAGTGGGGCCGTTCAAAAGAAAAGAGGGGAAAGTAAAGGGAGAAATTAAGAGTTAAGTAGTATTATGAGAGATCCCGTGAGCAAAGTTGATGTTGATGATTTGCACATAATTGTAGGCTCTCGGGGGTGGCAGTGTACCTACACGATCTGCGGCGGCCGAATCTCGACCGGACAAATCGTTTTCAGGAGTTCAGGAGACTTGCTCGAATACACACACCGTACACTCCGACTTAGTTGTGAAGGCTTGCATTCGTTCACTTTTACTTTCATTTGTGGCGCAACCCAGTGTTGAAAACTCGTGCCCCAAAAATATAATACACTCGACGCGAAGGCAGGACAGCGAGAAGACGCGATCGAACGCGGTGCACACTCTTTGGTGACGACGGCGGCAATTCTCAGAGTGGTAGTGTGGTGGAGCTATGGCTCGGTGTTACGGTGGTGTCTTCTCTTCTGGTGCTCGCGACTTCCCCAAGGATATACGAGTCGCGGGTGCCCTTTAGGACTAATCATTTCTCCGGGTAAGCACCTACAACCCCCAAAACATATATGGATACATGACACCCTCCTCCAACCTGTTGCCTGTTGCTCCGACTTCGCCGCGGCCGATCGCAACACCCATTACGTGAGCGATTATACCCGCGCATTGTTTCGGCGCGCCTCGTGCAATTGCTGGACTGCTTTCAGTTTCTATTATGTAACTCTCATTTCTATTATTTTTATTACATCACCATTCATTAAATATCACTTAGCCAATAGGAAACTTTTCAAGTCGCTCGTTTTATTTCAGTGAACAGCGTCGACTTGTGAAGTTTTCTTCTTTATGGGTCACCAGTCTGTTTCTAGGTTTGCTCGCTGATGACCCATTTAACTCAATGCCATACTCGGTATCTCGTTACTTGGAGAAATTCGGTGGGAACACTCATTTAGGACGGTTGCCATATGTGAACGAATACCATAAATGTTCTAAAACAACACGGTCCGATGAAACAAATTCTGATTGATATATTTTGACGAACCAATTTTATCAGAAACTCGATAATAATGCTGAATATTCTTTAATCTCCGGATTCCAAAAGTTTTTCAGTGATTACAAAAACATCAGAATTAATTAGGTCACGGGAATATCCTTCGCCAAAAAATATATATTAAGAGAATTCAAATATTTTTGACTACCTATTTGATTTCAGTTAATCCATTCAGTCAAATGAACATACCTATTCAGCAAAACATCAAATTGCCTCGATATCGTAAACATCATGATTGACAACAGTTCTTTTTTTGCAAAAATATAAAATAACCAGAAATGAAACAACTCAGGAGTAAAGGAATGTCTTCTTGAAGAATATCATTCTCTCATCTCTTCAGGACAGACGATGATGCATAAGAAATTAGCATATTTGCATAACATGTGGGGTGTATTTTCTTCTTAAAAAGATGGACGTCTATGGCCAAAAAAAAATAATCATATCTTGATTCTCAAAATAGACTAATAGACTGTGAATATTTGAAAATTTCATGTTTTTTCATTTTCAACTTCCACATTCCATATATAAACTTAATTTGATCAACTATGTGACAGATGGTCATCCGTTGTTCTTATAAAATTATGATTTTCATATGAAATTGTTAAGTTAACGACAAAAATAACAGATTACTCATATTGAGCTGACTGGAGAAATTAACTATATGAACTTTGAATAGGCTTCCTACTCTTTCATTCCTGGATTCAAACTGAGAAACCTGATAATTTCATCATCAATTCACCTCATTTCAATGACTTTGTGTAGCTAATTTGTGGAGTACCGCTTGAGAAATATCCGGTATACCTCCATCTCCAACTTTCAGATAAATACAAATTTATGTAAACATATGTTTTTGAAGTTATTTTTAAACCAACATAAGTTATTCCAAAATAGGCATGAAACTTACGATATTCAGTTTTTCCAATTACGCAAAAATGTCCAATATATTCCATCCTGCATAACGGAAACTGACACGAATAACGAATTTATCATCGCAAGTATACACTATAACTTTCGAAAAATAGCCGAAAAGTATTGCATTATGTCTAGGAATTCACATTACAAATTGTATAGCACTTTATCATTATTATTTCGTCTTTTATATACCTTTACTTCGAACTTGTTATCGATATATATATATATATATATATATATATATATATATATATATATATATATATATATATATATATATATATATATATATATATATATATATATATATATATATATATATACATGTTTAAGTTCTTCAGTGGATTGAACTTCTTTAAAATTTTGGTAATCTAGGAAATTTCAAAACATTGTAGCATGAAATACAATTACTATTATTGTTCATACTAAAAATATTAAAAAAAAATTGCTCACTACTACTACTGCAACCTTACTTTCTCCGTATTCAGATATTTCATAATCATCAATATTATATGTTCCATGATGTCCGCGGATTTAAGTTCATTCAGTCAACCTCACCTCACTCAGGTACGTCATTAAATAATTTTGTATATCATCCAAAACCTTTCGAAACCCAACAACTGTTTCTTAATTAATGAATCCATTGCATCGCACTTGAAAGGCAATAGCCTCGTCTTCCCTAGCTCTCACAAGTATCTCGAAAACTTCTGAGGATAGCTCGAAAGGGTGCATCATCACGATCGAACCTTAGGACCAATACCGAGACTACTTTTTCATACTCAGATATAAAAACCTCCAAACATATCATTTGAATCTAAGGTGTAGGTACCTAATCCTTTATAGGTTTCCGATGATGAATTGATAGTGACATATACAGAAACACAAAATTGAATTCAGGACAGCAAATTTAAGGTTGAAAACGAAGATTTTTGGTGTGACGACGGACATAGAGTAGAGTAGAAGTAGGTAACTGGTCTCCGAGCTGATCTCATTGCAAAACAACCGAAACCGAATCACATAAGTCATCCTAAGAGGCCAATACTTTGATTCATTATTGCATTTTTTCAATAATTTCAAGTACGTTCAACATTATCAGTTCTTATGCGTTCGTGAATATGAGGGTACAAAATCCTGTTATAGAAAAACATAGAAATATATTTTCAATAATAATGTCGATTCAAGATATATCGATAAAACTACCGGAAAATGATGCATGCGTATTCCATCCCGACCTGACTCATTTTAATTATGTATCATACTCTAATAGAATAAATATTTGCATGACACACATTAACCACAACTATTACTCCAGTTAGTCATCATCAAACAATAATTTTTTCGTGACAGTCAATATTTGCTTCTGTTTCTCAAGTAATACAGATTAGATCGCCTAATTGTTTCATCCGAGGTTTTATCTTAGAGATGCAACGTTTGCCATTCTTTCCAAATTATTGTGATACTGTTGAAGGGCGTAAGAGACTATTCTTTTCTAGAGAGATGTTACTTTTTGGCAAAAAATATCTAGAAATCGAAACAAGTTCAATTTTTGTCCTACATCTTGACCGATCGCGCCTCAAATAATTCGAATCTCCAATAAAATTTGATGCATACCAATTTGAATTAATTCTGTCAGTACTAATCCATACGTCCAAAATATTCTTTGGTCAATGCCATGCCAATACCACCATTTCTAGTTCACTTCCTGAGTGCCAATTCTACCAGGGTGTACCGAGAGATGTACACAGAAAACTTTCACCGAGGGAAATTCTTCAGAAAATCTGAAATAATGGAAAAATATTATAATGTAATGTAATAGTATTTTACAGTAGTGAGTAAGGCAATTATAAATTTTGTTTATTGTGATCATTCCTTAACAGTCGGTTCATACTAATATTATAATCACTTGTCTCCCAAATGCTTGAATTATTACCGAAAAATTGTCGAGTAGGTACATGAACTTTTTTGAAAATTATCCCGAGTCGCACAATGACGAGGGTAATTTTTTTCAAAAATTCATGCAGAAGAAATATTTTCTGTAATTACTTCAAGCTCATAGGGGTTTCAGCAAGACTATTTGCATATGCTCTAGTACAATAACGTTTAAATAATTAAATAAAGTAGCAAACATTCTACTGGTCACATAACTTCAGAGTACCTACTAAAAAATGAGAAAACAAGTCACTGTTATAATTAAAAGTGGGCACTATATTCTGGTAAGTCATAAGCAGACTCGATTGCATTTTTTACTTTCCCTGTGCTCCAGTAAAACAAGGTTTAAACAAATATTCATATATTCTATAATTTTGCACTACCAGTAGTAGTAAGAAGTATTGAAGGAATCAAATAATAATGCATACAAAATAATATGATAATTTAATGTGTTATAACACAAAGTTGGCTGTGGAGTGACAAGTTTCTTGTAGTTGATCGCCTTGTTGACGTTTGGATATTGTAAGAACCAGAGCTAATTATTTATCGTTATTTATTTAATAAAATGAATTGCAATACGTAAAATCTTTGCCCCCTTTGTAGGTATACAAAATCTGGGCATATTCAAGTTTATTATACAATATTTTTTCGTCGAACTCGTTTTAACATGTCTGTCTAACAGCAAACACTACCTTGTTAAAACGGGAATCGGTTTTACGCCTACAGTTTTTGATCAAGAATTTTTTTTCTCTAGCAACTGATTCAAAGTTTTGTGTAAATTCTGGAACTTCCGTGTTTCCAAGCAAAAAATGGATTGACATGATGAATTATAAAAAATTTTGAGATTCCCGAATTCTTATGGAACCACCAAGCCCGAACAAAAAATACCTCTTTCATGAAATGAATGGTTTTTGTAAAAAAACGATCCTGCGATCGTGAAATTTTTACCTGATGAGCGCTGCCTCCTGCATATAATACCATTAAATTAAGATTTGACGAGTTTAATATCTTTACCAACCTGCTTTATAAATATATGCCTACAAACCTGAAGAATGAATTCGACTGTGGTGTGACGCGCTGATGGTGGCTCTTGATTTCCTTCAATGTAATCAATCGAAATCGAACATTAATGACCCCTGTTAATGGCCGAATTGTCATTAATGCATGACTTTTCGAAATCGACCTTTAATGACAACTATTAATGTTTGATTTCGTAGTGCAACCGTGAAATGCAAGTGTACAGATGAACATTTTCGGTATCGTCTTTCAGTTTATTTTATTCTACCACTACAAATGTTAATATTCAAATAATTAAAAGAAGATTATTACTGTTCAGTAAAGTTTGTATGTGGTGTTCATTTTGTTGAATGGTATATATTTTCTAACCAAGAATTCCTTTATTTCAGCAAGAGAGGTCGACGGAAAAATATTGTAATCAACTCGTATATCAAAATACGATAAATGATCTCGAACATTATCGTGCTCGTTTCGCTCACGCATTAAAATATCTCATTTATTGATCGCCTCCATTAATAAAATAGTTGATTAAATAACTATCACATTTTTGGTAATGAACTCTGGCCTAAATCCTGATTAGGTATCAATCTCACGGCTAGGTGCTTACAGTTAGGGCGATTTCCGAAAAAAATAGGTTGTTATGGTAGCAACATCAAATGATTGGCTAAAATCAGCAGCTATAGATTATATGTAATTTCTGCCCTGGCACGGTATGAAAAAATGGCATCAGAATGAAAATAAGGATTAGAATAAGAAAAATTGCCATTTTCTTCATTCGGACCAGTCTATCATCGTGGCACCTGGAAAGCCTTATTGAGCACTCAAATAATTGTTTTATGTCCACCTGTCAATTCCTGTACCACGAGTTAATTGGCACAGTTCCGTGGGTAGTTTAGTTTGTGGGACGTCTTCTACATTGCAGTTCCTCTCATTCGTACGTTACATGGCGTAATATCTGGTTACTTCTCATGGAGTCCTCAGCGTAAATGATGTCCAAACAATCTTCCCCTAGCTCGCACAAGTCTCTGACTTTTGAGGGTTGCACGTAGGGGTGCAACCGGTTGACGGATAAAGGTTTTCATGCCTCCAGCCTAGTGTATCGAAACAAAAATGTTCTTGGGATCAACAACTTTTTTCATCAGTCACAAACCATTGGTCCACAAAGTTTTTACTATACGTGCGAGCAGTTATTTCCAGACCCTACTTGCTCCGCTTGCTGGGTCACAAACGTAAGCCTATATCTTTTAAGATTATGGCCCTAATGTAGTAATCCACCCCGAGCGTTGCTCCCCAGATAATATTGTTCACCTAATGATCAGCCGCAATACAGACCTTGAAGCCTCCTTCAACTCCTTCCATCCTTCCTACATGATTATAATTATCGTCAAGTGTTTAGCAGTGGTAAATTTCGGAGTATATTTATAGCGTTTTTGAAATAGATGAAAGCCCTGGTGTTAGATTAGGTGTTAAGTGAGTGGGTCTATTGGTGTCCTCCACTACGACTCGTGAGAATCTATTGTGGCTCACACCAATTCATATTAAACAAAATCAATTCAGCTTCTTCTCGATGCCGACTAGTTTACCTGGTGAATGATCTCTGAGGTCCGATGACAAGAGTGAGGCTCTAGTAAACATCGAAAACCTGATTATGTCCGCGGTGGAGCAGGTAACAAAGCATGTGCTCTGCTCTTTCATCATCTACAAGATAAACGCTGCGTTCCAGATTTTCCGAAAGTCGTATTCTTGACATGTGGTGATTCAGACGACAGTGGCCAGTGAGTGGCCTTGTTAGACAGCGTTAGTCATTCCTACTGGAGTCTCACAATTATTTGATGACCTTTTTCAAAGGATTTATGAACGCCATGGAATGGACTAATTCTAGTATGTTATGCCAGAAGTACGATAATATTGTGTTTTGAAGAAATGCCAAGTGCAGGATGTGATCCGATAAAACATTTTGCGGCCCCTTTTGTCGCAAGAGAATCTGCCGCTTTATTGCCTATTATGCCAGAGTGGCCAGGAATCTAGATGAGAGACAGATTGTTGAATCTTGCTATTGTTACCTGGGGTTCCATAAATATCGTTTATTTTGGATTCAGAACAACTAATGAACCACTGGCTAACTCAACCCATAAGGAGCAGCAACGGTTAATTTGCGGGACAGTTTTTTGTCCTGGTCCTTATAGAGTTATCACGTCTAAAAAAAACGTGCAATTCTTGGCGAATATTTTATTGTTCTTTGTCGCTTCATTGCGCCTTCATCTTTTCCACCCTTCTATCCTAATTTTGGCCAGCCTCTCCGTCTGGTCTGTACGTTTCATTAACATGACCCGTCATGGTGGGAATCCCGAGGCCCTTGCAAGGTGGTCAACTTATCTCAAATGTCTATGCAACATGAAGGCTTTTGATATTTATCTCTTTCAATATTCGTTCAATCAATTACTAACAAAACTACTTTTCATAAGTAGTTAGCAATGATAAGCACGATTTTTCAATTAAATTTTTCAATGACGTTCGAGATGATTTTCTTCAGTGAAAACTTTCATATTGGTACAATGTCACTGTTGAATCCAAATCGCATGGAATATTTTTTTTATTATTTAGTTTTGGCAAATTTAGAGTCCCTTACATGTTAGTGGCCAACCTAACCATGTCAGAAATATCCATCTAATTCAAGGAAGTTCTCAATTTTGATGCTCGGTATTACCATCCGCAGTACACTTCAATGGAAAAGCCATTTGAGGTCCATAATCAGAAATATCTCTCTAACACTTGGCTATCTGTTGCCAAGAGCTATTTCATTAATCAAATTATTCATTTGATTATTGCAGTTTAATTCGAATATTTGGCGATTTTTGTGCCTTAGGAATCCAATTTTCGAAACTCTTTGAATATCACTCGGAAATTATTAAAAAGTTATAAATTCCAGCGTTTTAATCATTCGAATATATTCATCAGGAGAAAAGCTACGTGCTGGCTGTGCCAGCTTACGCGTTAAGCTAGCACAACCTCTTTTTCTCCGGAACCACTTGAGTTATAAAATTGGGCGTTGTGTTGGAAAAAAGTTATCAATTAGTTATAAAATACTGCAATTATTTTTTTTATTGTGAAACGGCTGTGCCAGCTTATCAAACGTAGATATAAGTACCTAATAATTACTGGCTGATTGTATTGAACATACTAACCACATTCAGGTCTAAGCACGCCCTCATTCATCTGAAAACTCTCAATAAATGGTCTAAATTATCAACTTTCTGCTTTAAAATTTTTTTCTACCTTGAATGCTTGTATGTCATTGGGTTCTATGGACATAAATTTGTTTTTTTCTCAAAATATATTGTAGAAAAGTTTAACTTACGTGACTAAGAATACTAAGATTAATTAATAATTAATGCATGTATATGAAATTTTTTCAAGAGTAAAGTAATTTATATTTCACAATTGAAACTGAAATCATTACAAATAAAAAGTATCACTGAGCAACAGGAGCAAATATCCTATGAGATGCTTCATTCACTATATTTATTTACAATAGTAATTATTCCCGGATATTCGTAATGAAATAGTTTGTTGATTATATGTTAATTTCAAACTTCTCTGAAATATTGTAGAGTATGAAATGAATAGTTCATTTATTAAAAAAAATGGATTCTATTAAACCAAACTTCTGTTAACTGATCCTTTCCATTATAAGTTTTTGTTAACAGAAAACAGCTATATACGCCCCCTACGACCCTTGCGTAACAACCGTCAGACTATTTTCCATGTATTTGTAGCAATAAGCTCCAATGGTTCTATTTTCTGTACCATACAATTTCGTCATGCATTCACAAATTATACAAAATTTCTTCATGAATTCAATATTCGTCGACGAACTTAATATTTCTCTGATCCAGATCTAGTGGGGATTTCGAAAGCATGAATAAAATTGAGAAATTTTTTACTATAGCACTGAACATATTCAAAATAGAAATGAATCCTATTCAGCCTCCAGAAAATATTTGAGGTGATGTTTCATCGTTCCATTATAAAAATAGTTGTCCATGAAAACGTAAATCAATGTGTGAGACGAGACTATCAAAACATACAGCTATATAGTACACACGAAGACAAGTATCTTTGCAACTCTTATTGGTGAATTGTTTCTGTCAAATGTTGTTCTTTGTTCAGAAATTTCTTCCTTCCGTCAACCGGCTGAACCTAAGAACAACCCTCAGAAGTCTTTGAGAGACTAGGGAAGACAAGGGCCTTATTTTTTAACGTGTGATGCCGTGTGAGTTGGTACCTGTCAAAATATTCTGTTTTACGACAAATTTTCGTCTCCAGCTGCGTGACAAGTGAATTATAGTTGGATAAAGTTAAATTTCAATTCTTGATAATTTACTCGTGTCACACTTGGTCGTTTTATCGGTTCTCGTTGATATTGATGAAAGATGTAAGACCATTACTATGGCTATGATTTAACAATCAGAAAAATTTTAAAGGATTTACTGAGAATTTTTATGAACTTTAACTCTTGATTGTCTACTTACTAAACTAGATAAAAAGAAAGGTAATATATTTCACGCATTTTTAACTGTCATTCAATACCTATTATTCAAACGAAGTGAGCATGCTGTTTTCATTCATGAATGATATTCAGATTGCTACATTATTACACTTGGGATTACCCTGGAATCAGTTCTGAGTCCTCTATTATTCATTATGGAACATGATATCTCATTTTACAGGCAAGCATAAAATTCAAAATGTTAGTTTGATGAATGACAATGGTAATTTGATAACTGAACCTATAGCGCCACGGCAAATAATAATAATAGCCGTCCTCTACCCGCACAGGCTATACCTTTGGGTACACTCAACGAGTGTTTATGAGGGAGTATTATTATTATTATTATTATTATTATTATAGAGAATACTATTTATACAAAGCTACTCCTAATTCAAATGGTCGCATTTCTAGTAAGTACAGAATACCTACACAATAAGGAATTACACTGGTAATTTTTTTATATTTTTTTCAAAGATTTACAAGTCAAACTGGGTGATTTTTTTATGTTTGATCCAGAAAAAAAAGGATTAGAGATGAATTCAAACACTAAGTCAAATTCGCGCCGAATATTACCAGTATTTCAATGGACAAATACAAGTGACGTCAGTCTCCTTTATTTCCAGTGTACACTGATTCATAATGGGAACAAATCTTCCTTGCACAAAGCACTAGCAGAACAAACGTTTGTAGTACAAGTGACGTCAGCTCGCGTAAATATGGCATTTGAATCTTTCTCAATTTGGACCAGTTTTGGAGTGGGTTGTATAGTCGATATGAAATGAATAAATAGGTTCGTGAAGTGATTCTATATGCATCATGTATACACATAAAATAATTTTTTACAATTAAAACGTTATCTTTTCTCAGTGTAATTTCCTATTTCAACAACATAAACTCATTTTTTTCTCCCCGTTAATCGAAAGTAACATAAAGTAGGTATAGCTGCCCAAAAACCCAAGCAATAACCTAGGTTCTCCAATGACTTTGATAAAAAGCCACAGTTGTGCGATGAAAAAGTGACATGTTTTTTATTTAACCTTTCACTTTCTTCCGGCATATTTTCCGATTCATACAGAAAATCTATTATCATACCTACTGATAAGTAAAATAGGCGATAAATCCGATACCAATAATTACTCTCAAGTTTTTCAAAATTATTGGATTGGAATTTTAAACATATAAGGTTATACCCAGAAAATTCTTACAGAATTGCATATTTTGGTTCAGAATAAATGTGAATGACATTTCAAATGATAGAACACAAGTGAAAATTGACTCCTGGGCAGATCCTGGATAATTTTCGCAACTAAAAAATTGGTGGTTTCACGACAAATATATTTCGGTCATTCAACAATTGTTCCAGAATTTCCGACCGAAAAAATGTTGTTCAATCATCATACAGTGCGTATGGTAATACGGAGAGACTGGAAATAATAGAATTTTACCAATTTCAAGTATAGTTTTTCCGTTTCATGAAATTTCAACGTTCTACGACAATTATATATTTTGGTCACTCGACAATAATCGAATTAATGTTCAGGTGTAGAAAAAATAAACCAACAAAATTTTTTTCATTTTGTTTCTCCGGAAGTGCCACAAACTTTCGGTTTTTGAATATGACACCTGGTATATTTTCCGTGTGACATTCTGACTACAACCATATTTAAAATAGATTTTTTGATCTAGAGGGCTATGTATACGTTCAAATCCCTAATATCGGGAAAAATATAACTTTACTGATTTAGTCAAAATATTTCGCAAAATATACCTGCGATGTAAAATTTAATTTTTTAATTTGTATTTCTAATTTTGTAGAAGTGGCAACATGATGGTTCGTCGAGATGGGAAAAAAGAGCATTCTATTACGATTAATTTGATACCAAACACTATTAGGTTTGAAACAAATTTCTGTTGAAAAAACTCTAAGATACTACGTTAGATCTTTATTGTAATGAAACATCTGTTGGAATTGAAATTGAATTTAAATGCATCGAGTAACATGTGAGTAACACTGCTGATAAATAAAAAATGGTGTCTTGAAAAAAATTCATTTGTCGACATCTTATTTTACCTCGCTTCTGCAAAAGTATATCAGGTGATTATTGTGTACGTTGTCGTTGAAAGAACAAGTTAATAATAATTTTTATTAAAGGAGAAATGTTATTAGTGTTTGAATTAATAATTTTGTTTTCTCATTTTAATCTCAAAAGATGCTTTATTTCAAGAATGATCTAAACGAGTCTAAAGTAATATTTTCAAGATATATTGCGATATTTTTTTAAATTGCAACCCCCATATTCGAAAGTGTCGTTCGAAAGAGTACATTTTTCTGCCTAAAATTTCATGGCATACCTAATACATAATGAGTTAGAAGAGTAAAAATCAAATCTCAGGCCTATTCAATGAAATTGAGGAGAAAAAAATCAAATCTCAGGCTTATTCAATGAAATTGACGAGAAAAAATCAAACCTCAGGCCTATTCAATCCAATTCAACGAAATAATAAAAGGGAACGATTAATAAGATTGGAAGTTGATAACGTATACAAACAAAAAAATCAATTGAATGTTGAGAGCACCCACTAATTTTGATATGACCCTGGTAGATACACAAAGAATGCATATGTTCATTTAAACTGTGAGCAACGTTGGGAAGAATTTTCGAGATTTCGGTCATGTGAGGGATAATTTCATGAGAGGTCGTCCTGGAATTTCAGAAGACGAAAAATTAGAGTTTTCACTAGCAGTAATGGAAAATACCCACAAACCAAGTCGCGAAGTCGCAGCCGAGTTTTTAATCAGTCAGTCGTTTGTTTTGAAATGTTCAAAAACAAGTAAATGGCTCCCATAAAAATTCATGTAGTTCACGAGCTCAACGATGCAATAACTCATATTTCTTGAACCGAGTAGTTTTCTCTGATGAAACCACCTTCTATTTAAACGGCACCGTAAATAGACAAAATTGTCGATATCGGGCCTCTGAGAATCTACATTAAAAAATGGAGGCATATACCCAGTTTCCACAAAAGGTTAACCTGTTAATGTAATTTTGATTTTGAAAAAAAAATTAGTTTTTTTATATCATAAAACGTGTTATTAGTGTATGAAATGTATCCACAAGTATTGGCAAAACGCATTGTGCACAAAAGTTCAGATGTTTGGATCATTTAAATATAATCTAAATTGTTTTTTTTGTATCAATAAAATCTATTATTATTATTGCTATTTTCCATTCAGTAATTCACCAGACAGGTCCTGTCTCCGGAGCCCCGACACATACGGAGGTCGCGCTGGTGTGTCATTAACCCCAGTAAACACTCCGGATTGAACCATGAATTACCGCTTTCTACATTTGTCCGGCTAAAATTTCTGCCATATTACGGCAAGCCGGTATGATTTCTAAGTTTGAGAGCAGTGTGTCTATCATTCCACCAAGGATCCCTATTATCAGAACCACCATTTTCACAGAATGGTTTGGGTGAAGCCTGCGGAGTTCGATATTTAGTCCGTTTTTCCTCCTCTTTTTAGACGATGTCAGGAGACGAAAATTGTCCTACTCTGATGGTCGAGGATCAGGCTTATTGGCTTGTATTTGCCTGAGGGTGAGGAATGAGTAGTTCCAATAGATTCGGCACTTCTGACTCTCCACAACGGACTCAATATTTCCCGGAGTGTAAGGCAACACTGGTGCCTCGTCTACACCGTACGAGTGTCGTAGATGATTGTACAAGACTCGTAGGGCTGCGTTATGTCTGTGGATATAGGCTGAGACCGCCTAAGCTGGACAAGCTGACAGCAAATGCATTATGGTCTCAGCTACCCTACGACACGCTCTGGGTCTAGTGTCAGGGACCTCTATAGCCTACTTGACCTGAGAAATGCAAAGATCAGGTTTCTGGATAAGCCAAGGTCTTCAGTGTTCATGAAGAAGACCCCATGCATTAGCTTATCTTTATGGAGCTGCAGAAGACTCTCACTTTCCGCAGCTTAAACATGGGCTTTTAGCTGAACGGGTTCCAACTTGGTGACAGAGTTGGGGTTCGTCCGTTCAGTGTCGAATACGAGACCGAGTTCATCGGCTGCACGGGTTGCTGCCTTGAAAAGAAATGCTTCAATCCATGCTTTTTCATGATCGCATACTAAGCAGAGAAAGGGATCTGAACTCCTGATGACTTAACAGGCTCCATCCAGTACCATTCTATCATGTAGACACTCCGAATTCAAAAGTACACGGCCTCCACTTTGTCTGGGGAAGTATAACCGTGGAACGGACGATTAAGGATGTAAGCTCCTATGGAGATGCATCATTTTTACGTCTAGTTGACGCAGCTCTTCCCGAGTCCATTCCCTTACCCCAAAGGAGTAGAATAGAATCGGAACGGCAAGCATATTAGTTGCAGCAACTTTGTTCTTCCCAGACATGTTCTGCCGTGTCTCCGGCATCCAGATGATGTAGGATTCTTCCGTCTACGAGCTGAACGTCCTCTCCGTATTCCCCGCATCTTCCTCTTTTGGGATGAATCGTGGCACATTTGTCGATCCCAAACTCCATTCCGATAGCATGCGTATACTCTCGCACCACCCTTAAGGACTGATGAAGATCCTTTTCTCCGGAGGCATATAAGTTTGGGATCCCATGTAAAACAGATGGGTGTCCTCATACCTCCGGTTGCTGGGGGTGCTGCAGTTGTATCCGCGGGTTTTCCGTTTTCAATAGGGAGATGCAGAAGAGAAGAGGGCTGGGGGAGTCTTCCTGAAACACGCCCCTTCTAAAAAAGCCTGCTCTGTTTGGAATCTGACTTGAACAGTCCTCCAGAGTTTCATCAAATGTTCAATGCATCTCACTATAAATCTATTATTATTGAATATCGGATAATTTTTTACAATTTTTGAATTTCAGTGAAAACTTTCAATAAGCCGCAGTGCACCTAGGAAATAACTCGTTTTTTCTCAGTCAAACTGATCGATACATTATCTTTGCATGTGCTTACCGCGAACGGAACTGTCGGTACTGCCCGCATGTTCCACAAGTCGTCCAATAAAGATCGTGTGTGGTGATTTGTATTGACACCTGAAAGGATTTCAATCACGACTGACCAGTGACCATAGTCGCGGCCGACTATTCAGTCGGGTCCGATGCCGTTTGCAAGAAAATTCCGGATTTTTTATTCAGTCGGAAAATATCCATGTTTATATGGTCTGACGGATCAATCAAACTCGTCGCGTAACCTACCCTGTATAGCGCACCACCTAAGTTGTCTCTGCATGACTGTGTTACGTAGGAATATAAGTTTCAAATTCTAAATTAAATCCACGCACATCTGTGTCGAATACGATTACCTAGTCATATTCCCATATTATTACACGATAACGAAAACTCGTGACTATATGCTCATATTTCATGAGAACGAGTGCACGTAAAACTCGCCTGAAAACGAAAGTGTATCCAAAGAGATCTTGTAACAAATGTGCAGCAAATTCAAATGAACACCTGTACGGAGAGGCGTGCCGTTTTGTAGAAATGAATAGAAGCTGGCGTCTGCATATAAGAATGCTGTTTACCTTTATTAATTTTTTTTTCGGAGATATACGCAAGCCGAGAACATGAAATCGTATGTTTGGCATTATATATATTGTTATTAATTGCGTTATTAGCTGACATTTACATAGTTGAGTTATGTGCTGGATAATGGGCACAGGTGTACTGATCATTTCAGTAGCATAACCATTAACTAAGGTGTTTGCTCAACACATGTCAACCGTTCGAAAAGGTGGTAACAGAAACATACCGGGTGTAAACGGTTCATGGGCCACCCCCATAACTTTTCAATGCATGGTAGATAATTGTATCATATCATAGTATCATAGCCCATTCTCATAATTGAAACCATACAACCAACTCTTGGTATAAACAAAAATGGAATAGACAAATGAAAATTCTAATTAAACAGAAACTTATCTCTAGTTTAATGTGCATACCAATATAGGATAAACAATACCGAACTTACTGATTGATCTCTACAGTATTATTCTTGAAAGTATATTTCATATTTTTTATTGGGAATTGTGTGGTCGAAAACGACGTTTGTTCTGACAAGACGGCATAATGAACTTTCGGTTGAAACAATTCAACACCGTGTAAAAATACACTACTTCAAATCTTGTCTGATTCAATGAATTTTTTATTTCTTTATTAACAGTACCCGGGCGTTATAATCGACCAAAAACTGAAGTGGAACAGTTAAATCAACATTCTTTCCAGGGCTATAGCGGCAAGCTGTATATTATGCCGCAGTCTGAAACCAAAAATTATTTATTGGTCATACCAAACGATCATTAAACCTTTAGTCATCTATGCCTCACTGGTATGGTGGCCAAAAATGCAAAAAAATTCAGCACAAGAAGCCTTGTCTGAAGCGACAGATATCATGCCAATCTGGTACGACTTCGAAGTGCAGTTTGAAGTGGTCATAAACAACTACTAGATTCAGACAGAGAACGGTCTTCAATTGGCAGTGGATGCCTCAGTGTGGTACACAGATGGATTCAAGATAAACCAAAGGGTTGGAGTGGGCGTTACAGTGTCAGATTTCAGGATCTCAAAACCCTTGGTAGGATCCCAACCATCTTCCAAGCGAAAGTACATACTTTAGAGATGTGTGTCCAGGAATGCCTTGAAAGGGGCATCCGAATGGCAGAAATCTACATATATACTATCAGATAAGCAAGAAAGCAAGTAGCACTAAAAGCTAACACACTTAGAGTCTGAGCTGACTTGGGACTGTAAACAAACTCTTAGGCAACTGGCAGCGGACAATCAGGTAACTCTGATGTGGGTGCCAGGTCACAGGGGCATCAGAGGCAATGAGGAAGCAGACTGCCTTGCCAAAAAAGCTGCAAAACACACCGCTTTCCGGCCCAGAACCCTTCTGTGGACTCTCCAAAGCCCACTTAAAAGAAGACTTTCGACGGTGGGAATTTGATCAAATGAAATCTCACTGGAATGAAGTCCCAGGACAGAGACAAGTGAAAAGGCTAGTGAGACTATCGTCAAGGAAAGCTAAACAGCTTTTCGAGTTGAAAAAAAAGACTTGAAATTGGAAACAGGACTACTCACTGCCTCGCTGGGCAGTGCCCTTTGGGGGTATCACCTCAAAAAGATTGGCAAGTCAGAAAGGCCGAGGTGCTTGCGAGGCTGCACAGCCTGCACGTCCCTCCTACAATCTACAATCTACCACAGTACTTCAGAAAATATGGAGACTATGAAGGAATGAAAATTCATCAAAGTACTATTTGATGAAATCTACCATATACTTCACGCAAAGCTCTTGTATCTATAGAGTAATCGACATATATTCCTAAGAATGAAATGAAATAAACCTTGTGCGAGTAATTTATCATTTTTATGGTTGAGATTTACTATACGGGTGGTATGACCAATCTTGATAGAAATAGAGTGAATTTAGCTGTAATAGACTGGTATAGAGTATTAGAAAATGTTATCTCATTTCACACAAATACAAATAATATTATTGTCTCAATATAAACAAGGCAAGGCAGCTTCATAAGGCCCCTCCAAACATACACTCCACAATGACCCTTCAAACTACTTTCAAAGAACATCAGAAACTATCTCAACCATACCGCAGAGCCCAAACATGAATATTTCCAAAGGTCTAGTGTCTTTAAAAATTTTTCTTTGTTCTAATATTGGCCTGTCAATGTAGGTATATAATATTTGGCCGGAGAAATCACGATATTCCAGAAAAAAACAAAAATTGTTTTAACGAATTAACCAGGTTTTCGGGGGTAAATTCCTCAGAAACAAGCAACGTTACCTTCAGCTTACATATACGTTCATTCTGTACCACTCAGTGGTAGGCGGTGGAGATCAAACCTAGGCCGCCTGGGTGAGAAGCAAATCAAATAAAAAACAATTCATTCAGATTTTTATTGTCAATTACATTTAACGTCTACTATACATACAATATATACAATATGTACAATACCACCGTTGGTGGGCCTAGTGGGGTCCCATATTTTGCTTGAAGTGGGTGGGCGGAAACGCTGGGACCTCGTTTCCGAGGGCCAGCAATGCGCTGGTTCGTAACGACTCCGCTGGTCCCCGCTGCCACAGTAAAGAATCCGCTGCTATCAACGGGTAATACTCTTGTTCTCGACTGTATACCAATTTGGAATCCAGACCCCGCTTCGCTAATTCAGGAGTTTGGTATGTAGAAATGATAAGATTTCAGCAGGGGATTTCATAGGAGAGATGAGATTGTATGTCTCCCGGCAAAAAGTTTCGATATTGGACATCTTAAGAGGATATTAAGTGTGGTTCCTAATAATTTGGTTCGCAGAGCAAGTCTAATTTCTGATTAATGGATCCGCCATGTTTCCTGGGCTCGTTATGGTGAGCTCTGATCCTAGTTATGTCCCTTGTGAGCGTACTCAGAGAGGGAACTTATAAGCAAACGCTTTAAGACCAAGACCACTTCGCTGTAGCAATACTTCTTAAAATTTATTATTATTATTATTACTTGTGAACTCATATGTTCTTTATTTTCATTATACCGACATCCATATAGCTGATTCCGCAAATTTGTAATCATTTTTTTTTATATTTTTGAGGAGGAAATGCCCTGGCTTGGTAGAATAGCTTCAAGCTAGATGGTGAGTTATGTAACCATGTACACAGATAAAAAGGATATCTTCAATCAAATAAATACTAACTCTTGAACAGAATAATCTTTTGAAAACAACACTAATTTTCAATTGATGAATTCATTTCAAACTGATAGAGCTGTTTGCTTCTTCACATATATTTTCTGGAAATGAATTTGCTTGCAGTGAAACATTGTATACTCTGCATCATTGAGAGCACCTACGTTAACTCATTGTGAAATAATTCATTGATATGACAGTCTTCAGGAAAGGGCACCCGTGCCTCGTGACCCACTCAACCAATGAGCAATTAGTGTAGCTGATGATGAAATCATGCAAAACCACGACCTGCGATTGCGGCTTCCATTTCATCCTATATTTAATCGTTTGGGTATAGGGGGTTATGTCTGTAATATCTCTTAGTTTTGTATGTATTAGGTCGCTGGTGAAAACTGTTCGTATACCATAAATGCGAAAGAGGTCGATATCGTCTTCGTACCACGAAGCTAAAGTGGTTCGAATCCACTTTTACTTAAACTGCAGGTCCCGGATCTCCCTTGCTCGCACAAAGTCTGCTTTCCAGGAGTTTATTCCGGAAACTTGGGAGGTACGTGAAAAACAAATAAAAAAATTTACAAGATAAGTGAATATAATATTTTCAGACTATGGTCGGTGTATGAGAATGAATCGGCAAATTCTATTATATTTCTTTCAGTTCTTCAGTATCACCATCAATACGCCAATACCAATTCCTTTATATCCGGGCTAATTACATGCACACTGAGAAAAATTTACCAAAGAATATGTAATCATTTTCCTCTCAAGTGGTCAATCAAGGATTCCGTCAATACATCAAACTCATATTCAGTTGGACATATAAAGAAAACAAATTTTGTTGAATCGATGCAATTTGCATTGCAAAAAATCCATTTACTCTATTATTATTTGCTCAGGAATCTGAAGTGTTTGTGATGAAAAACTTTCATCCGACGAAGGGGTGGTGAAATTCAGGGATTATTTAAAGCAGTCATTATTGATTAGTAGATTAAATTCGTTTGCTTCTTCAAATATCTCCCGCTGATTTATGACAAGGGAACAACGATTTGAACAACTCACAGTATAGGTGAGTTCAATACCAACTATATGAGCTGATTCATCATCCTCGAAGATCAGCCCCACCCAACACCCTGTCGATATAAATATTCGATATCAATCTCTCGACAATAATTTGAAATGATTGATTATTGAAGGGTGACAAACATTATAGGGAAAAGTATTATTCAGATGGTTACGTTGAATATGGTGTTTATGAAAACCACTGCTCTACCAAGATGAACATCACAGTAAAATGGTATCATTATATTATGTGTATTGTCGGGAAAACTATAATTATACTCAAACACGAGCGGAGAGCAATCTGAATGCTCTTCTTGGAAAAATCTTGCGAATTGATAGGCTAAAAATATTGCAAAAATATACAATCATTCAAACCGGATAACTAATCTACAGAGACTAAAACGACCAGTTAGCACAGAAAATTTCGCAATCAAACTTAAATAGAACAATCATTTTGGAATCTCAAGCGATTCATGTTGTTATAGTTGTTTGTTTAGGATGAAAAACGCTATAGAGAACTACATTTTACTATGTAAATTTATTATAAACAATGCCGAAGTTTATACTTACCATTACATAATATAAACATAATTAGCTGTTAAAAAATTTCAAAACCATTAATTATGAGTTAAATAATCGTTAACGTGTGACAATTTTGTATAATAGCAATACGTGATACGTGACATGACAGATAATTATGAAAATTTGAGAAAGGCACCGAGTTAAGAATTATACTTTCATACGGAAAAAGATTAATAAATTAAAATGGAATGTATAATGAGAGTGGACATCAAAACAACATTTTGTTGTTTGTTTTAGGTTCAAATCCGAGCTGCTGACATAATTGATTGAAAAGGCAATTGTACAGTAAATAAGTCGGGTGGTGTCAATCCGAAAGCCAATGTGGAGGCGGTTACATTTTAGATGAGTGGCCTGACGTTCTCTGTAAAACTTCTCGACCGTGCTTGAGACTACACGTTTAAGTGAGCCCCTCCCCCACTCTAGCTTGCACATGTCTCCAGAAGACTTCTGAGGGTTTCTTGTGAAATTATAGTATGTAATGATGGGTATTTTCATGACAAGGACTATGGTGACAAAATACAACTGAAGTTATAATCTTATTTTTTCTAATAGCAAAATCACAATCCATGAGGCTATTATTTGAGCATTCATCTCAATGCAAGGTGTTTATGATTCGAATTGAACATTTATTATTTTAATAATCAAAAGAAAAACAATAATACAGAATACCTGAATTAGAAACTGATAAAAAGTCACACTGTTTGATGAAAATAAGGTGAATCAAGAAATATAACTTCTTGACGAAAGATAAACGCAATATTTCATAAATACCAAGTGTCATAATAGCTATGTAGAAGCCAGCAGTTTTTTTTTTTGAAGAGATCAAAATAAAAAAATCCAATCTTTGAACATTGAACTCAACGGTAATTTTTTCAACAATTTTTGGCCGGAAGTAACCCCAGTTTTTTTTTCAGAACTTCACCCTTTATATTTTGTTAGCCTATCTTGGTTGCCTTAAAATTTTGAATTCAACCATGTATCAAAAATTCGTAGGTATACATTTTTTGTTTGTCTGTTGAAAATTGCATTTTAATGAAAACTCCAAGTTGGCTGTGACTTGAATCCGACGATTATACGATGATTGGTAGGCTTTGAAATCCAAAGATAGTTATCCGATATCATTTGAAATTCTTTTATATCCGGATTAGTCCCTGTAGGTTGTCCACAACTTCTTTGTCCTTAAAAAAACATTCGAAAACTTGCTCACAATACTGAGAAAACTGTACAGGCAAACATCTGACAGAAAACAACTACTTCCTTGGCTAATGTCGGGACGGAAATTGCCTTATTTTTTCCACTTGGTGGAAACGTGTGGAGAGAAGAGTACATTGACTTTGTAGATTTTAATCGTTTCACAAAATGTGCTGAAAATACGCAGACTTATGAAATTTAGAGTTGATGTATTAGGGAAACAATTTTGCTTTTATGTTTCTAATGGAAAAACTCATGATTTGAATATATGGCAGAAATTTTTTTCACAAATAGCCAAATAAAAAAAAATGTTTTTATCTCAGTTCTTTCAGTATCGTGAGTTATTATCGGATGTTTTTTATTGAATCAAAAGTTATTAACAACCCGTAGTGATTGATCAGGGTATGGGAAAATTTTAAATGATGTTGGCTACCTATAATGATCTTTGGATTTCAAATGCCTACCTTCATCGAATTCGGATCACATCTCAATATTTTTCAATAAATTGCAATTTAACAGCCAATTAAAAAATTAATAAAAATTTGTGATAAATGGTTGAGAAGAGAATTTCAAGGCATATAAGATAGACTGAATAAATATGCGGCGTGACATTTGATAAGAGAAGTTCACATTAGCTCCGTTCAAACAGGTTGTTGAAAAAAATGTCGTAAGGTTCTAAAAGAGCACTATCATTGATTACGCAACTCCTGTGTCATCCGGTATATCTATAATCAAGATATATCTTGAAATAATAGCTGTGTACCATTTCTAGAGTTGAACATAGTTTTTTCTCTTTCATAACTGAATGAATTCCAGGAAAAACCAGTTTCAGCTCTTCTTCAAACGTTTCCGAGCGTTGTTCGAATATAGTATTCTCCATCATTCAGTTATTAGTAGTAGTAGTAGGGAGGGACATCGTCTCGTTCTGAAATTGAAAGATATCACTTCAGATTTTTACTTTTCAATATTTGTTCAACATCTTTAGGTGATTGAATTCAGATGATATTCACAATATAACTGTACCTACTGACCTTGTTGGACAGTAGAAACGCACATAGCAAGCGACAAAAATTGCAAAAGTTATAAACAATAACGTAAAAGACAATAGAATGGTCTGGTTTTTTGCAAATATTCCAAAATCTATTTGAAATAACCAAAATTTGAAATAATATCCTGAAAGAGCAGAAAATTAAGCATAATGAGTGCTCCCTCGACGAACTGTACCGATAATATTTATAATTTTGATTTAGAGGTGGAAATTCAGCTAAAGAGGGGTAGCGGCTATAGCAGGAGTGTCGACCGAATGAGAAAGTATTTGTGTGAAATTATTTTTGCCGTTAACCAGCTTTCGTCCCTCTACGAATGACAGTCCTCAGAAGTCGAAACTTGTGCGAGCCAAGGATTAACTAGGTCTTACCTTTTAACGTGCGATTCCTAGCACAAGACCAGTGACCATGCTGGGAATCGAACCCACGCCCCTGTGATTGAGAGGCAAGCGCTCTACCATCACGACCACTACAGTTCATATCTTGATAAAAAAACATTTAAACCGATTACGGAATGAAAAAAATAAACATACAAACAATAATTCGTGAACAAAAATGTTCCATCCAATTTTGTAATCATCTAAGCTTTTGTTAATTAGTTAATTTTTGTCAGCTGAAAGTCTACATGAAAACGCTGATTATTTCAAAACTAAAAATGTTTGTGCAATATTGTTTTAAAATACTAATAAATATTATGGCCAATTTTGCCCCCTAATATAACTTTCCGGAAAAATAGGTTGTTTCGTCGCTGCTGGCGTGCAGTGTATATCACGTAGGATGACCCCTTTCGTGCAGAGATTCATTTCTAGTGTATCTATCGTTTCTGAAAATTTCATGAGTTTTCGTCAAAAATTACAAAAGATACGAGGGTGTTTCCATGAAATGTGAAACACAATGTATAGTTTTTAAACATATTGTACTTTTGGACTATCTCTTTTTCTTCATTATCATTGAAATAACTCATAACTATTGAAAATACGACAATAACACTTCAAGTCTTTTTTATTGTCCATTACGTACTCAATGAACAAATTGAGCTTTCAACCGAAGCGACAAACAAATTTAATGAAAAATTGAAAAAAAAATCTATTTAGATAGTAAGTAAGTACTAAAATTTTTAATTCCAAAATATTTATATTTTATTGCTTAAAATAATTTTTTTGATCGAGCTTCTGATTCGGTGGAATCGCCCGCTAGAGCCGCTACAAGTTTAAGCCCAATATTCACCTATGAATTAAAATTATAAATATTGTCGGTACGTTCGGGCTCAGATTATATAAACTTACAGATGAGACGGTAGACAAGGAACGTTATTTGAGGAGAGAGAAAGAAAAGCGCAAAATTTAAAGGGCCACACTGACATCTGACATTCAAAGTCTACTTCAATCTTTGACAGATGTCAGATGATACAATAATAACAACAACAAGTGTTCTCGATCGAGCCATTTTATTCGTAGAAAAATTTCGAAATTCGCTAGGGGATGAAAAAGAACAAGGCTTAAACCGTTGATAAAATCCGTTGATCATTGTTTTTCTTTATTAGGAAAGATATACCATTTACGATTATTAGATTATCCTTGAAGTATAAGGATGAGTGATGAACAGAATGAAGCACCTCACAGGGGAAACGGAAGACATTATTGTAATACAGAAACTGCAGAAATAGTAATAGCAAATCGGACAACATCAAATTACATAGTTTTTCATATGGAGAAGAGTAAGTACTTTTTTGTTTATTCAATGACATAAAATACTCGTATTCCATCCAGGAACAACCATAAGAAAAAGCAAAGGGTTGGATTCTTAAATGTATTAAATTATTACGATTTATGATTGGTATTGGTATTGGTGAGTATGGATGGTGATTGATGCGCTGCGACCTGATTAGATCTATTGTGCCCCATCTTCTTCTGCTGTCACAAGATGTTCTTGTTTACAGCAGCCCTTCAAGTCCCAATTCCTTCAGGAATTTTAGGATTTTGAGGGGGTCTGCTCGTGGTATTTCTCCCACGGTCAGCTGGTGTGATCCCAGTATATTCAATCTTTTGCGATGTACAGCGTAACACTCCATCAATATATGGTGGGGTGTTTCTGGGTGTTCCCCACATAATCTGCAGGTGCTGTCCTCCTCTAAGCCTAGCTTCCTCAGGTGTTCTTTGAGTCTGCAATGCCCCGTTAGAAATCCCGTGATTGTCTTTAGACTAATTTTGCTGAGGTTAATCAGTGTCTTTGATCTTGCTCGGTTGAAATTTCCGAGGAGATCTTTGGCCTGCCTCAGCCCTGGAAGTCTTAGCCAGTATGTTGCTCTCATTGCTTCTTCAGCTTTATTGAGTTCTTCTCGGAAGTAATATTTTCCAAGTCCGCAGAATGGTTCTGGCCCGATCAGTGGCGTTGCTGCGCCTTTCCGTGCCAGGGTATCTGCTTGTTCGTTGCCCTCTACTCCGGCGTGCCCTGGCACCCAGAGGAGGGTCACCTTATTGTTCCTGCCCAGATCATTAAGTTTGTCTAGGCATTCCCAAACCATCTTCGAGTTGATGTTGCAGGAGCTCAACGCTTTGATGGCTGCTTGACTATCGGAGAGGATCACGATTTCCTGGTTCCGGTATTTCCTATTGAGGTTGAACTGAATGCACCTTTCTATGGCGTGAATTTCCGCTTGGAAAATGCTGGGGAACTGGCCCATGGGTTCAGAGTATTTGGTGCGAGGCCCAAAGACCCCTGCTCCAGTTCCTTCGGGAGTTTTGGACCCGTCCGTATACCATGTTAAGGTATTCTTCCCCAGTGCTCGAATCGATTCTATGTTCCATTCTCGCTTGGTGTTTAGTTCCGTTCGAAAAAGTTTCTCGAAACTAAATTTCTTGGTAATTTCGTCAGTTGGGAGGTCGGCAAGCACCTCACAGGGGAAACGGAAGACATTATTGTAATACAGAAACTGCAGAAATAGTAATAGCAAATCGGACAACATCAAATTACATAGTTTTTCATATGGAGAAGAGTAAGTACTTTTTTGTTTATTCAATGACATAAAATACTCGTATTCCATCCAGGAACAACCATAAGAAAAAGCAAAGGGTTGGATTCTTAAATGTATTAAATTATTACGATTTATGATAGTGATTTAACAGATTGATATGTATGTGTTTTCTTGGGATATTTCTAGTAGTATGCGTGAACTGTTTAGTCATAAGAAAGATTGTACGTCAATGATTGGTTGGACCGTTATTTCCAACTAATCATATTTTCTTATGAAAACTGCTGCTTAAATTCACCATACTAATTGTCTTATTGCATTACAGGTGCAGAATATGGATAGAAGCTTGTGTATAAGAGAAAGATTATACTAACACATGTAACTTCTGAAGTATTCAACCGCAAAACATCAAGAGCCAATACAAATGAATGCACGACCAAATAACCAAAAGCCATATTAATGTGAATAATTTGCCTGAAACTGCTATGGCCACTGTTAAGGTCATATCAAAGTTCACTAAACTATTTGATCTTTTCAATTCTTCCGTGCTATTATACATGCACTGCATCGAAACATTCAAAGGGGAAAAGTTTCAGCTATATTTTTAACCGGGACAGAATGCTTTCTCAATGAATTGAAAGTGTTCAAGGGGCCAAAGAAAATTTACATTGAAATTCATTGATTGTTGGGGGCTTTATACAGGCCGTTTCTTTTATCATGTGGTAACATTGCTATATTCTAAACCGCAATAGATACAAAGACGATTAAATAATGTAACTATTGTGGTGAGCAGTACATTGGTCTGAGAAAATCTACGGGGACTCTCGCCCTTTTCGACTTATACAGGGAAAACTAAAAATGCTGTTTTCGGTTTTTTACGAATAGAATGGTTATTCCAGAAAATATAAAAAAATTAAAGAGGAAAGTTTTATTATATTCAAAATGTACTAGAACTACGTAATGACAAATTTTTAATTAAACGTAAAAAACCGAAAACAGCATTTTCAGTTTTCCCTGTATAAGTTGGGAAGGGCAACAATCCCCGTAAATTTTCTATGACCAATTTACTGCTCACCATAATAGTTACCTTTTTTCCCATTCAACTATCTTTGTATCTATTACGGTTTAGAATATAGCAATATTACCACATAATAAAAGAAACGGCCTGTATATTTGTTTGCCAGAAAAGTGAACGAAGACCTATTAGATTTCTTGAGTTGTATCACACAGCAGAATGGCTATGCTGAGAACCCTACTTCAATTCAGTTCACTAGGGCATTCAGAAAATTGTTCATTTTAAAAATAATCAATTCACAGAATATGAACTGTGCTGATGATTCAGGAAACCTCCAAATCAGAATTTCGAACTTCAAAATACCTGAAAACTCGAATTCATGTATGTTCAGTGAAAAACTAGAAAACAGATTGTACATAATTTCAGAATAGGAAATTGTGACAATGTTTTTTCAGAACAAAATGAATTCAAACATGTATGTGACTATTTGATTGGTGAATACTTGAAAATTAATTCATGTAGAACATTTTCGAAGGGGAAATAATGAAGAATATTTGAAATAAATGTTTTTCTTATCATGTGTGTTGATTTATTTCCAAACATTTTGTTGATCTACATAAGTACTGATCAGTTTCACATTTATTGCAAAGGGAAATTGAATATTTTCCTATTAGAATGTGGATGTTACTAATATGATTGGAGATCATTGAATAGACAATAAAATAAAATAGCATCATCACTGGAAAAATAATGATAGGTATAAGTGTTCGCTAACAGTCATTGGTAACTTTAATGATACAAAGCACAGGAATGTATTCTTGATTTTCTCCAAGTTTTACTATATGAGGCTTTCATAATATTTGGGTAACCAAAAACAACCGATATCACCTAAGAATAGTATAGTGTTTTTACACAGAGAACATTTGACAAATCGTTTTATATTCAGTTTTCTAGACATATTTGTTACGTAGTCATGTGGTCATAGTGCTAGTCGAAGTCCATTTATTTTGTTGTCCAATACAACGCCCAGTTTGTCTCATAATTGGCTTGTGATTAAATCCAACTTCGAGAATGTACTAACTCCTGTATTTTCATATCGTTTTTAGGCACCATTCTTTTGAGATTCAAATCACATTGTGTATTCGAAAAGTCTTATATATAAATGAATATCTGAGAATATTCATGACTTCCAGTCAGTTCTGCAGTAAATAAAATGTTCTCCAAGGAATTGAATATAAAATAATGAATAAGTATAAAAAAAATCAGTTTATATAAATATTAACTTGGTCAATATATTTAATTCTGAAGCTCGGTGTCATAAAACCTGAAATCTAATATCTTGAACCATTAACATTATTTAAAAAAGTAGAGCCAATATGAATGGTGATTTTTGTTCAGTACAGACAATCTACATTGAACTGCAATATATGAAGGCTAATAAAAAAAATGTTTGAACTTCGCGCTTCTAGACAAATAACTATATAGGAAACCAATCAAAATCAGAATTTCCATGAACTGAATCGCAAAAAGCTTTCGTATGCACTCAGCCTAAGCAGAAATGAATCTAAATCCGCAACCATGTCGACTTGGATTTTGCGAACCGGCAACTCTGGCGCGCAAAATTTAAAGGTCCGAGGTCAATGAGGCGGCACTCCAAACATCAAAGGAAATGGGCGGAGCTTCTTATCTGTAAGTTTCTATTATCTGTAGTTCGGGGAGGTGAGAATTTTCTACTCTTTCCGGATCTCTTTTCAAATTTAGGTTATCTGAAATAGTTTTTGAAATATTTGCAGAAAACCAAACCATTCTATTGTCTTTTACGTTTTGTTTATAAGTTTTGCAATTTTTGTCGGCGGCAATTTTCCTTCAGACCAAAATCATAATTTTTGTTGGTTCAGTCTGTATAGGTTTTTGACAGAACGGAACTTGTTAACCAGACTATGAGGAGTCGTAATGATTATATAGCAGCCATTCTCTTCATTAGAGTTTGTATTTTGCTGAATTTACAACGTCCAATCATAAATTCAAAACTTCCGCGGCGAAAAAGAAATCCAAAGTGTAAAATTCGAATAGTTTGGGTTTTCTCACATTGGTATAACCATTTTATTATACAATAAATACTATACTTTTCGTTTCTGGAAGTGCAATCATCAAAGAAACTATATTTTCACAAAAGAATGTTATTAATTACAGTGAATAATAGGTGATCTTATCGACCTATTATTCACTGTAATTATTAACATTCTTTTGTGGAAATATAGTTTGTAAAATTTTAGTTTTTATACTTGAAGTTTATTTGATCACTTAATGGCAAATTAAAACTCATTTCGACTCGATGAAAAGACGAATAATTATGCTCCGATGCCTGAATAACGAAATTGAAATACCTTATATTAATAATATACCGAGCTTCTTAAAACCATTTTTGTCATAACTCACATTTACTGTCACTGTCCGCTCGAAACATTCATTACATAAGATTGAAATTGTTTGGACTTCCATTGTCTAAAAAAGAATAAAGATCTCTATGGTTTCAAGTCACGACGTTTCGATAGTTGGGTATCTACAATCGTTTTCAAGTGGTTTCCACCAGGCGGAAATTGAGACGATGAATGACACAAATCTCGAATGTTCCGGAATAAATAGTTGTTAATTCTCCGAAAGTGCCGCCTAAACCGGGTCCATACTGGATGTTTTTGTTTTGGTTTGTCAGACAATGTTTCAGTATGACTGAAATTGCTTGGACTTTCATTGCATCAAAAAGAAAAAGAAACTGGATCTCTATGGTTTCAACTCACTTGCTGAAACATTGGCTGCAAATCCAAAACACAAAATTCATTACATACTTATGTTAATTTTGCTTGAGTCAGCTTGTTCTTCGACTCGAGCTTTCAATAATTCCGAACTTTCGGTAATTTGCTCAGTTTATGAATGAACTGTACCCTCTTCACACAAAAAAATACCCATTCCAACACGTACTAGTTGTTGAATAAAACCCCAAATGCATTCAAACAATATATATATAGGTAATTCGGCAACTTGAGTATTCCGGCCAAGCAATAACAGAAGATTTGCCGGTCGCTCTGCCTGATTATTTATTTGTTTTTTGTGCCTCTTTTTATTAAAGGTGTTTTAGTTCAGTTTGACTCATCAGGAAGGAATGATAAGACTCATTCACGGAGGAATGATAACTCATTCTCGATAACAATGGGTTTATCACTTTTAAATTATATTTACGGGTAATAAATAATTTTTGCACATATAAAATAATTGATTAGTGAGTACTGATTGATAAGAATACCTTCAGAAAACTGAAGATAAACTCATTTTATGGTTTATTGAACTGATTGATTGAGCTGTTACAAATGGAATTACGAATTGAATTTTATAACGAAAATATGTGGTGATAATTTTTTGAAAACCTTATTTGGTTCTCCATTTCAGAAAACCTGTTGAGAATTAGTTTAGTAGAATTGGACTTTATCAGGTGCACTCTGAAGATTTTTTAACAGGCTACCACAGCCAGAAAACCAAAAATCTTGTTCTGATGTCTCATCATTGATTCACATTCGCAAAGTTTTTCACCATCTTCTGACCCATCTTCCATACCCAAAGTCTTACCATATACTCAGAAACGAACACTCAAAAGACTTCAAAAGACACGCGCTGGGAATAACGAGGGTCTTACCTTTTAACGTGCGATCTAGATCTAGACTAGATTCAGGCATTTACATCTATTTCTAGCAATATTGACAATGGATGGGCGTAACAATTGAACTTTTTAATCAAAAACTGTTATGCGAGTTTCATTGTTTTTTGAAAAATTATTAGGAATAAGTGTCTATTGAGTTTCATTGTTATTTAGGCATTTAATCTTTCCACAGACTGAATATGAAAATATTTATGGGAACTTTTATTTTTCCAGTAACGAATCGTATTTTTCTTTCTGAATAAATGAGTTCGAAATAATAAAAATAGGTTCACGTTTCAGAGACTTTATCTGTCTCTGTTATCAAAATTTACTAAAAACTCTATTTTCAGTAGGTACGTCTGAAAATGATAAGATCTCTCTTTGATGTCGAATGACTTCTGATATTATCATCACTGTGGAAGATTAGACTACCCAAAAAAAACATGTCAGAAATTGAGAATATTTAAAAAAATGTAATTAAGTGTATTTGTGAATGTACTGGAAAATTTCTGCAGTAGCCGTCTATGATAATTCGTCACCCTGTGACTAGTATGAATAGAATGATATGTGTGGAAATGATGAGTGGTCTCTAACTGAAGTTTGTAGAAGTTACACATATTTACGAGCTTATATACCGAGTTGTTTATCCAAGGGAGTTTTGATTGTGTTATCCTGACCATCCTACTACATTTCTTTCAGAAATATTGCTCAAACCGAAATTTTACAACCATTAACCATTTTTTAATTATAAAATGTGTACACTTTGTCTTAAGTTTAAAACACCTATTCCTACCTCCTAATCCTTAGTTATCGCCAAATTGCTTGGCAATTAAGAAATTTTCCTTTTTGTGGAAACCAGGAAATGAACATCCTTTTTTGGGTATCGGAATATACACAAAAAACGCTTCATTTGTTAAACTTCTCAACTCTAACCAAATTGAATTAGTAACTTAATAATAATTATCAGAACTGTTGGGGAAGAACAAAGTTACTGCAGCTAATACGCATGCCGTTCCGATTCTACTTCACTCCTTTGTAGTGATAAAATAGACGCAGGAAAAGCTGCGTAGAAGCTTACATCCTCAATCAACGGGAAGGCACTGGACTTTTGAGTTTGGAGTGCCTACGTAACAGAATGGTTTTTGACGGAGCATATTAAGTTATCAGGAGTTCAGATCCCCTTTTATGCATGTTCTACGCCAATTGAAAATCAGGAATCGGAGTATTCTTTCTCAAGACATCAGCCCGTGCAGCAGATGAAATCTGTTCCGTATTCGACACTGAACGAGGTGACCAAATGTCTATCACCGAGTTGAAACCTGTTCAGTTAAAATCTCATAAGGATAAGCCAATGCACGGGGTCTTCTTCAAGAACATTAAAGACCTTGGCTTATCCAAAAAATTCACCTTCCGATTCCGCAGATCAAGTAAGCTGAAGTCAGAGACCGATAGATTTATAATGGCCTGCCAGTATGGAGGATGATGTCTTCAACACCCTGGTCTACTGAAGTCACATGATGATTATAGAATTCTCAGACACTAGATACAGAACGTGTCGTGGGACCTGAGATACTACCATTCGTACGGTATAGTCGAGACACCGGTGTTGCCTCATGCTCCGGGGAATATTGAGTCCGTTGTGGAGGATGAGAAGTGCCGAATCTGTTGGAACTATTCATTTTCCACCTTCAGGCAAATACAAGCCAATGAGGCTGAAGTATTCCTTCTCGACTATCAAACTGGGAACATTTTCGCTATAGAGCAGTCAGCTTCTGGCGAAACGAACATGGGGTATTGGACGCCTGTGGTGTCACTCAATGAGAACAAAAGAAATTACTAGTGTGGTGAAGGGGAAAACTTCTTTTGTTGTCATTGAGACTTGATGTTTGATCTTCGCAGGCTCCACCGAAACCATTCTGTTGAAATGATGGTTCCAATTATAGTGGTATTTGATGGAATAATGGATACGTTGCTCTCAAGTCTAAAAATTATACCGGCTTGCCGTGATGCAGCAGAAATCTTTGACGAAAGAAAGCCATGATTCTTGGTTCATTTCGCTCACTCAGGGCACATGATTCTCAAATTCAGTAATCACTCCGCGGCCGTGGGGCGTGTTTACTGGAATTTATGACACACCAGCAAGCCCTCCGGATGAATCGGGACACCGGAGACAGGACCCGACTGAAAAATTCCCAAGGGAAAATAAAATTAAAAATGATAAATCAGAGTAAGTTATAGACGAGGCCCACACCATTGTGGAGAATGAAAAGTACCAAATCTATTGGAACTACTCATTCCTCATCTTCAGACATATAGAGCAAATAATCCGGATATAGTCCTGATATCGCAGGAAAAGAGAAGAAAAACCGAACAAAATATTGGGATATACTCTTTGAACTATACGCAGGTACCTAAACCATTTTGATGGAATGGTAGTTCTGATCACAGGGGTCCTTGATGGAATGATGGATTTATGCTAGCTTAGCCGAATCTAAGAGGCCGTTGTTCTGACTCTCTACGTCTTCTTAGAGCAACTGATTATCGGATCCAATATAACCACTGACCTGATGTGATAGATTTTCGGAGAATGAGTCTGACTAGGATATTTTTAAAGAAAAAAAGGTGAAAAAAAACAACGGACCGGCAACCCAAGCGTATCCGGGAAGGAAAAGGAGAAATTTCCCTCGGTTTGGAGTTTACGAGACGTGAATTCACTAAGTGGTAACCATGAATAGAAACTCTATCGGCGGAAAGTAACAGCATCAACTCGTCCAACTTAGACAGATCTGCTCAGGAAAGAGCATTCTTCATAGTTGCATCATCGATCATCTGTTCACAGAAGTACAACTGAGAAATTGACGAGCTTAATGAAGCGGGGTAGCGCCCTTATAACATCCCCTACAAAGCTGTCACTGGCAGTTTGAAAAAATTGTAATTTTATCGTCTTTTATTTCAAATGGACATGTCAAGTTTTTACTTTCAATGTATTATATTTTTTCCAGGTTGCCCTTTTCCAAATTAAGAAATTCGCCATGTACTCGGAGGAAGATTCTCACGGCTTATTAACCTTGCATTATGGGAAACACCATGCTACCATAGTCGATGAAATCAAAACCTGCTTTGCTTCTGAGAATTACGCCGACATGACGTTCATTTGTGATGACAAGACAACCCTGAGTGCCCATAAGTTGATAATGGCGTCTGCAAGTCCTTTAGTTCGCCGCATCCTCGGAGAGAGTGCCCACGCTCACGGGACCAGCGTTGTGCTCATCCCAGGAATTAAAAGTTGCCACCTACGCCACCTCTTGGATTTTCTCTACAATGGACAAGCGTGCGTCAAGGTGAGAATACACGCTTTATACACATCGGTTATTATTTAATGAAAGTTGTAACGTTATACCGAGTAGCTCATATTTTGTTGTCGAACAAAAAAGATAACCATAGATCCCCACCATCTACCGGTGAAATACCACCATATCGACTATTATACAGTATCTGAAAATATTAATCATGGGCATAGGCAAATCTAAGAGAGTAATAAGAAACGGAATTATATTATAATACCTCATAATAGGGCCGTGATGGTCATGATGGTAGAGCGCTTGTCTCCCTAAGGGTCATGGGTTCGATTCCCAGCATGGTCATCGGTCTCGTGCATGGCATCACACGTTAAAAGGTAAGGGCTGCGTCTTCCCTAGCTCGGACAAGTCTTTAGAAGACTTTTGAGGGTTGTACTCTCAAGAGAGTGCAGCTGTTTGACGGAAATAACAATTTTAACAATCAAGAGAAACGCAATGCTGTTGTCCCCTCCTGTTACCCCACTCGATTTTTCAACTGACTACGTCACTATGCCAGTTCGGATCGGACGGCTATTGGATCGCTTCGAGCTAGAAATTGTAATGCTCACTCAACATTTAGCTCACATTAAATCCCCAAGATACCCAAGATAAATTATTTCCGATACTGTATGCTGTGTCAGTGTTTGGTCGATAACTTCCAGTCACCGTTTTCCGTTTCTTTTTCCATTTTCAGATCTTTCTCTAACAGTAATGATGTGGTCAGATATAAATAGCAGCAACTTTTTTATATAATATTTTTCGAAACATTAAGAATTAATGAACATCTTGTAATTTCTTTGGAAAAAACCTACTGGTCGGTTGGCACAGTTCCCGATATTTTCATTTTTCTATATAATTGAAAAAAAAACTCTGCTTATGAGCCACGATACACATCAGCCATACCTACTACAACTGACCTAAGATATTAGAGATATATTGCAATAACGCCAGCCAGTATTAAAGGAAACTTCATTTTAATAGTGACTGGCCCTATTCTGTGATCGAGAACAGGGATATTGCAGTTTTGTTTGTTCGTCCCTTATTTACACAGGCGTTCGTTATTCATAACCTATAAAAAATGATTTCTAGTTTCTCAGATTTTTCATTCTATATAATTTATTTCATACTAAGAAACAATTATTGTGATGATAGAATGGCCAAAGGGGGCTTCGATATCGATTTGTGTCATCTAATAAAGGCAGGCAGTATTTTAATAGCGGATTAGTCGAGTACTGTCAATATCGAATGCAAATTTTCACTTTCACATTTTTTCTTTCTAGTAAGGGTCTTTTCAAACTATCAAGATGTAGTTCAACGTCCAGCATGCCATTAGCCGGGGGTATTCTGTAGGACATTTCTTCATTTATATCGTAGGTTTTTTCCATCTTCAAAAAAATTCAAAAAAATTGATAATGTTTTCTTTTTTCAAAATTCGTATTGTTATTCAATGACTGTTTATGTTTCTGATCTTCATGCATTGTGCCCAATCGTATCTTGAAAAAAATTCAGAACATGGCGAAAGTACGAACTATAAATACCTCTACTTTGTTTTTTCATAACAGTCGATCAGTATATCACCATGTGAGACGCTGTAATTGATTGAGATTAAAAATTGACTGGTCTTATCAATATACCATGATATAATTTTTGAAACATTGATACGAAGGAAGAGATAAATATCTTGCTTTGAAATTGTGCCCTTCCAATCACTATTTGGAACAGCATATTTGCGAATTTCAATATTTTATTAGCAATATTCTACAAAATCCTTAATCAAAAATTGAACTGGAGATATCTAACAGAAAACAACTGCTATCCTGGCTATTACATCGACGACCGTTAAATAACGTTTCGTCAGATAACCGGTAGCGTTGGATTTCAGCAATTCAAGATACTTTGATAACATGTTTTCATGAGGTTATGTTGCTTTCAGTCGAGTGAGTTGGACAGCATCCAGGAACTATTCGAGTTGCTCCAAATCAAATCGGATATGTGGCAGTCTTCCAGTTCGGAAGAGGCCAAGATTCAGTCCGAAGATGAGAGCAGCTGGACAGCAACGGAAAACGAGAATTCTCAACCAGTACTAGTGAAACGAGAAACAGACGATGATGAGAAAGAAGAAGGGGAAATCAAAGATGACGACGATGACACAGTAGAACCCGTAAATCCCGAAGAACAAAACTCAGGATCTCCAAACCCAGTTAATTTATCTCTAAATACTAAGAACGCTGACGACGAAGATAAGGACAATGACTACGAAATCATCTCGGAGGTGAGTCTATAACACATATGAAGTATATCAGTTAACTAGGTACGTTCTTTTTTTTCTAGAAATCGGAGCAAAAGAATTCTGATATGCTGAAAATTGGTCAGTCAACTGTGAAAATCGCTCCAAAGGTTCATGAGCTATCTCAATTCCACCACCACAGAATGAAACGCAAAAGCATGTACATTGAACCGATAGATCTGAAACATCAAGACGACTTCTCCCAGTTGAAGCCTCCGATGGCTGATCAAAAATTGATCTCACTCGTGCAGAGTCCGGACAATTACGTCGTTACACCACACAGGAAAAGGAGACCTGGATTTCACAACTCACCAGCTCAAAACCCACCGTTTGTTCCCTTTTCTCCTTCCTACATTGAAGATGCAGCTCATCATCATCATAGGTATAAAAGTCTCCCTCCTCTGTTAGCTGCACACCACCCCCTTTCATTATCGGCACCGCCTTATGTGGTAGATAGAACGCATACCCCGACTCCAGGTCAACATCCAGACACTTCGGGACCTCCCGAAAACGTTGTGGTTAAGTACCGACCTCCGAGTGCCGACCAAGGACTCGCTTCAGATTCCTACCAAACATTCGAACACACATGGGGTGCCTGGTCCCTTTGTCAGACACAAGTCAACCCTCCCGGAAACGAAGAATCTCGTGATCCTCCACCATCTTTTTCAGTGAGTGACGAAACCGCTGAAAGCTCCTCCCATGCAACGGCAAGCAGTAAACAGGCGCTACCAGCAGTACAAGTTCGTGAGTATCGTTGTGAATATTGCGGTAAACAATTTGGAATGTCGTGGAACCTCAAAACTCATCTCCGAGTACATACTGGTGAAAAACCATTCGCGTGTAGATTGTGTGTGGCTATGTTCAAGCAGAAAGCACATTTGTTGAAACATTTGTGTTCTGTGCATAGGAACGTTATATCCTCAAGCGACGGTAATTCGGGAAGGTTCAATTGTTGTTTCTGTCCGCTGTCGTTTGAATCTCTTCCAGAATTGATAAGACATTTATCTGGGCCCCACAACAATTTGCTATTGAGTAAAAACATGCACGAGCTCAAGTAGCTCTAATTACATTCCATTGCCCACTGATGAGGTCGTACAGAATATTTTGGAACGACCACATCTTGTGATATGCTGAGCCTATCAGTGCCTTTTCATGTATCTCGTGTGGACGTAGGTGTAGTCGGTAGCCCTCAGGGATATGATGAGAGGAGTTGTCCCAGGGCCAGGCACGAGAGTTATACGGGACCAAATGTGCCTTCCACTATGATCGACGCCCTCCTTTAAAATTGTGTTATAGTTGTATTGTCTAGACATAATCTCAACCGATGTTGTGTTCAATTTGACTTTACGTACCTAACTACGCGTGGTGTGTATGACAAGTGGTATTTTTCATGTGATTATACGGCTGGTCCGATTTTAGTTGCAACTGTTTATATAAATTATTTATCGATCATGTTATATACACCACAAGTGGGTTAATTTTTATACATTAACCAAAAATGCTCGTAAAAATCTTTTTTTCTCTCTGGATGAGTGTGATACGCTTGATTGTAGAACAAAATTCTCAAGAACAAATGACGCACGGGTATGAACCAATATCCTAATGAAATTAATTAGAAATTCTTGGGAGCATTTTTTGTTTCTGTATTTAACACTTGTATATTACTTGCTTATAAAGTTTTTACTATAAAACTGGAACATACGATCGTATATTTTTTTAATATACACACCAAAGAAGTAAAAATTAAGTTGAAATGCAATCTTTGTAACTTATTCATCTCTCTTTAATTTGCTCTCATTTTCTCTCTAATCATCACAATCTTCCAACAGAATAAGGCCATGTTAGCTAGTTTCTTTAGTAATTTAATAATTACTTCGTTACTGATTTGGCCCCACTTTGTTTTTTTTTAGTTTTTTTAGGTCAGATTAATCTGCACTATTCGTAAAAATTCACTTGAAAATTTCTTTTGAACGATTGTTTTTTTTTGAAACGTGGTACAAATGTGGTAACTTAGTATTCTTGTTAGATTTGTTAAATGTAAATATTTAGTTTGTAAATAGTGTATGTAAGAAAATAAAATATTTTTCTTGTATTAATTTCATTCAACCTTGTCCTCGGACGTAGAAATGAATGACTGAGCTGTGAAAAAATCTGCTGTAAATATTCAAAAATACATAATTCAATCAAATGTGATATAAACGTCCATTTCTTTATTTTCAATACAATCATTGTTGACCACATTGTGAACCATTTCTGCTGCTTCCTGTATATAAACATTGGTAAGTGCATGTAATATGTTCTATGTATAAATAGAAATAAATTGAAGAAAATTTTAATAGGACCATATAATACTTAACAGAGCATTGGCGCCTATTCATGAGTTGACCTTAATATCTCCAATGAAACATGGCATTTTATTCATTCACTGACCCTTCTTACTTCAATTTCTCGAGTAAACATTGATCACATGGCAACTAATGTGATCCTGCTTTTGACACTGTCGTGAATGAGAGATTGAGAAGAGTGGTTCTAAAAATAATCCGCTACTGAAATTAGAATACGAAATGTACTTACACAATTTAGGTCCACTTCTAAGATCTGCCAGGAGACAATTAAAAGTTTTCCTTATTTCCACGTGCTCACTTCTTCATTGTAAGGAGTGGTTATGATGATTCATTTATATCATATTGTGTAATAATAATGATATTGAGGAACCAGCTTTTATTAACAGACATTTAGGATAAATATCGAATTAGTTTACAGCTACTCTCCCTCAACTACCTATATCAGGACAGCATTATGACATGAAAAAAGTAACACAATCATAAGTAGTTATTCTTCTAGTAGCGTGGGAGAAGATGTACTTGTTTATTAAGAAGATATTTAAAATTTTCATTTACATTATTATAATTTTTATATGTGACTTTGCATTCCGACTTGGTGTCGCTTCATACGAGCTCATGAAAATGAGGGGAGAAATGTAACTTTCAGAATTTTCAACTGTTGGTTTCAGACAATGAGCCCTTCAATTGATAGATAATTTTTGAGATATTTTGTCGCACAAGAATTATTATTCACAATTTAACAGCCGCCACATTTCGAATGTAAGTGCAAGTTATCTACATCATATCTTATTCTTGAAAATCTACTGCTTTGAGTAACCCAGAAAATAGTTTTTTGAAGTTTCATACTCAACTAGGAACTATGATGGCTCATACATTTTGGAAATATAGATATATTAACTTTTATGAACCTATTGCAACCTATTCAATCCAAACCTTATTTGCAGCGCTCTCTATCATAAAATAATCAAACTTCACAAATTGTAAATATATCAGGGGTACCACCATGAATTGTTGCTTTTACAGAGCACTATTCACGTTGAAGACTTTTATTTACTTTCCGCTAGATGGCATTCTCATATGACGCAGTAGAATTCAATTATACTACTTTGTTTATTCTCATTTCAGAAGAATATATGTGTCGAGACGAAAGTATATTTAGAAAAACTACCAATTATCTAACTCCAGGGTGGCAGATTAGAAAGTTGAAATTTAAACTGTAGGGACATCTACTATTGAGAATTATGAATTTGAAGAATTTGTCATAAATCTCTCTCAACAGATGGTGAACGCGAACTCGTAGCTTATGGAAACCCATACAAGCTAAGTGGTCGAGGTGTTTTCCACCCAGGTGGCCCGGGTTCGATCCCCAGTGCCTACCACCGAGCTAAAATGGTTCGGAATGCACTTTTACGTAACCGAAAAAAACCTGGGAGATTCGTAAAAACAAATTTAGTTTCAAAAAAAACAAATCACAAAAAATCTACTATCCGATAATCATGTCATCGGTGTAGAGGTAGGGTGTAGTGAAGTAATAATGCTCAAGGACATTTTTACATGTGTTGGTCGTTCGAAAAAATAACATGAATAAATGCTTAAGCAATTGATGACGGTTGGCCCCAACAAAATAAGATAAACATAAAGCTCGGATGTTTTGGGCTTGTATTTAGTTACCAAATTGCTACCCTATAGAAGAGTATAGGTAGTTTCATCTGACAAAACCACTGTTTGAGGAAACGGAAGTTCAAAATAAGTTTTGTACGTAGGAATTGCTGGGAAGCAAGTTTCCAATGTAAGTAAGCAACCACAGTGATACAATTAATAGGAAAATTATGTAAAAGAGATCCAGAGAGAACCTCTTTTTCTTATCTTGGGGATGAAAATGACCCCGGCCCTTCTCCATAGTTCTGATATGTTTCCCAGTTCTAGGCTACTACGGTTAATCTGCACCCTATTTCCCTCGCTGGAACAGGAAAGGGAAGATTCCATCAACCTCTGCAGATTTGGAGGGCTCGAAGATTTTCATGGCCCATCTTATCCGCCCACTGACTGCTGCAAATGTAGCTGTAGCTTCTATGGTAGGTATACTGTTCTGTTCTGGTGTATGCCCTATAATAGGAATAGGTTCGTTCCCAGAAAAAAGCCCTGTAATTTTCACTTTCCATGTAGTTACCAGCTGGCTTCACAGAATTTCCTGAAACGTTTTCATTTGGCATTCATCATTTTCTTATTGTACGTAGTTATACTTTCTCGGTGTAACTCCGCCACATTTGGCTTATTGAAAAGTTTTCATGTTTCGGATCTTGAGGTAGACAAATAATTATTCCATCAAGGTGAGTCCCTATAATTTCAGTTCCATTGAGGAGCAGCTCTATTCGTAAGCGTAGATTATGGCCCTATTTACTTGAATATTTTCCATTTCTCGGTGGTGCTCGGACTTCCTGTTCTGTATTTTTACTAAATTTACTTTCAGATTGGTGATACATTTTTCTCAATTTGATTATTTTGTGATAAGACATGGACAGTTCACTCGATACTTCCCAGTTTATCACTAGAACTTTCAGGATCGGTCTTTTTTTGTATCTGAATAAGTGCTCACCTCTCTGGTTGATGTAAACAGTTTAATGGCGTTGACATCCATCACCTCCTATAGGCAGTTTCTTCCTCTGGCAGTACTCTTGTTATCTATGGACAACTGGAGGCATTACAGGCACTTCCTGTCGTTTCTTCCTAAATTGGAGGTAGGCTCGAACATAGATGAGATACGGTCTCTCGTAATTAATTCTAAAAAAAAAAATTATTGTCCACACCAAAACGCATGTTCTGAGTGTATAATCAGTGGTGTGATGTCCTGACACGTGATTCTCCCTATCACAGTTCAATGAATCCATCAATTTTGTAACCTATTAACTTTTTTGATACGTGTAAATAAGAAATCACTGACAATTTGTGCTTGACTAATGATACTTCATGAAATTGACAGCGATTTTTGGTCAGTTTCGGTTTTTTGTAATACCTGTTCGTTCAATAATTGAATTCAAAACATATATTTTGATCTCTGAGATAATGCATTCACCGATTCGCATAGAAGATAAAAAATTTATTACACGGAAAAAATTCAGTAAAGGTAGTGGATTTTCTTGAGAACTATGACTCATACCGTCGCAGAGAACAAATTTACGTTACCGCAGTCGTCTACTGAACGTAGGCTGTAATAGGCTAGGCTAGGCTATAGTGAAGTAGTTGATTCAATGTGTTCGGTTTCCATTTCAATAATTTTGTGAGTTGTTGCCTGTAAGCGACGCGCAGATATAATCAAGGTCATAGCTCTTAAGAAAGTCCACTACCTCTACCTCAATTATGTTGGTATTTCTAACACCAAAATTGACCAATGAATTGTCGTGTGTAAATACAAGAAATATTGGTCAACTTTATTGTTCGTTTATTTATGAATTATTGATGCATTTGATTGAATCGTGCGAACTCGCTCTGATTGTTGTAGACCGAAGGTTTTTGGATTAGCACGATCCCTATTGTTTCTTAGTGAACGATTTGGTGATCACCATGGAGGCTCTTTTGGTGATATGAACGTACACTTGGGCCTGCGATCTTGTTAATGTTGGGAATCCCTCCACTTTTCTTCCTCATTTTTCCTCTGGTCATGCATGAGGATTTTCCCAAACCTGTAGTTGATGGTGTACCCGGTGTCCTTGATACTTTCATCTATCCGCCCTCATGCTATTACTTCTTTTAGGCTGACAACATTCAAATCGGATGTCCTCAGACTTTTGTTCTGAGCTTCTAACATTTCCAAAAAGAAGATTTTCCTGTTGCTGTGTCGTCTTCTGTACACACCAGCAGTTCCGCCCACTTATCAGTTACGGAACTCTGATTCGCATCTATTCCGCTTACTGTGGTGATTCACAATCAACCGGACGGAAGCGGATGCCACCGAATTGGAGTTCATGCTTCCACCTGGCGCATATCTAGTTTGGTCTAATCGTCTGCACTGAGGATAGTCTCAGGGGACGCTTTGGGGAATATGGCATTCTTCTCTGTTTTCAGGGCAGTTGCATAGCTGTCCCCTGTGGAGGTGGTGATGTTTTTTCCTCCATTCTTCTTGTTGGTTCTTGCTTTTGCGGGGTGGGTGATATGTCTCATCCTGCTATCGCTTTTTTTTTTTGGGTGGCACTTTTTGCTCCAACCCTTGAGTGTAGTTTACTACAGCTTCGTTCCAGGCTTCCTCATGTGCAAGCGCCTCTTCAGGTCGTCCATACCCTGGGGTTGTCCTGGTTCAGGTAGGGTAGCTGAATTTTTTCTGCGCTTTATTAGGGAACTACTCGCCTTGTGGAAGAGACCGAGGAGGTTGGAAAGGGAGCATCGGTACTCTCTTGAGATAGTCTCAGATGAGAGGATGGAGGTTTCTTATGTGAACAGATGGCATGTCCGTTCTAGGTTGAATAACACATATCTTCCACTATAGATCCTTCAGGTGGCTAGGGAATGGAACATCGTCTTCTGCAAAGCCTGCAAGCAAGAGCGAAGAAATTGAAACTGGATGCCCTTAGGCCTCCCGAATTCGCATACTAGCGATAAAGCTCCCCTTCTACCACGCATCCGTTGGCGTATGATGTTCCACCATGGCTTAGGAGGATTTTTATCGTGACTCTCTTCCACTTGGTCGACCGGTTGAGGCAGGCGTCCACATCCACTGAGTAGCAGAAAAGCGGCAACGCTGTGTTTCCAGATGTTTCTTGACTTATGCATAACGACAGAATTATCGGCTGAGCTTTGTCCCTGGTTTCAATCTTCTCCATTCCATCGGGTTCGAAAAAAGAGTAGCTTCTCGGCTCCTCCACCAACAATGAGGTCTCACAGCTTCTTGGAGGAGTTACCACATGTAATACTGCATGAAATCACTTCCGTTTTATTCACATCGAGGCTCAAACCAGACTTTTGCCTAGTCTAAATCCAGTTTCAGTGCATCTTTTGGGACAATCTATATCCTTTCCCTGCCTTAGTAATTTTAATCTGTGGTTTTCCTTGTATGTCAATAGTTGCTGGGTCATTCACATGAATAAGTAGCAATATAAGTCCCTGCACCTATTCCTTGGGAACAACAATACAAATCTTTTGAATTTGGAATTGGTTAGGTAAACTTATGAGTAGGCGTTGGATATTTAAGATTGGATGCATTCGATGGATCTTCCACTGAATTCAGACCAGTGACATACTGGAGAAATAAGTTCATGGAACTTTTACCCAAAAAATTTCGGGAAACGTCAGTACGTTCGGTTCAACTGAATGTAGGTATGGGTTGTGTGATAATGAAACAAATTTTCTGTTTCTTGCTATGAGTTTCATGAAACTTATTTCTCCAGTATGTAACTGACCTTAGTGAACAATTTTTTCAGCAGTCTCCTGAAATCAACAGAGTCAAAACTTATTTGACACAACAACAAGATACCGCAATTCAAGACCTATCTGCAGTGATACATGTACTCTTCTGGGTTTCGACAAAAATGCACACATCTCTTAAACTACTCAGTTTATGAAGGTTTGAGGGTCCACAGCGTTCTTCCTGAAATTAAATGAAATAAAATTGTTGATGATGATTCGAATTTTTAGTATACTGGAATGCACCCCTTTTAAGGAAAAGGTATCAAAAATAGGCTTTACTGAGTGAAAAAATAATGTGTTCACTTTTCTAAACTAAGTATTTTTGCAGGAAATAGCAATTTTATTGATGCAGATAGAGTATTGGTTGTAGAAATGAGCTACTAAAAATGTGTACAGAAAAAGTATATTATGGTGAAAGGGAATCATATCATTGTGTGTACAGTTGTCCATCATTCAATTTTAATTACAAAAATATTAGTAAACTCGAAGAAAATTCCATCTGGCGCCATCTAGTGGACAAATTGTCAAATTCGTTTATTCTTATTTGGGCGATAAGAAAAATCAGGAATCATTACAAAATTCACAGTATGTATTATTCTAAATCAAAATAATGCCTTCTATTTGAACGAACTACATTATACTTCTATAACTAGGATAAATAACTTAACGCAACCAATTTATTCAAATTGAAACTGAAAAAAGATGAAATCAAAGTTCAATTATTGAGCCAGTTTAAATAAAAAACTCAAGAAATCACAAATCTACATTCAACATATAAGAATTCGGAACTATTACAATATTACACAAACATTTGTGCAGTTACCGTTTTCCACTCAACTGAATATGGCGTATCCTACAAGAAAAGAAAAATCCAGAACGTTCAAAACAAAGGTTGCAGATAGAGTTTAGGAAAAACTTTCAGTCGGTTTCATTGAAACTGTTGGGGAGGAAATATGCTAGCTATTTCAGAAGAGCAGCGACTATGAATATATGATATGAAGAAATGACAATGTGATGATCGCTATCTTTTGAATGTCAAATCCTCAAACTGAAGTCGGTAACCGTGGGATTCATAATGGCCGGCCAGGATGGTGTCAACCAAGATATGCATTTGCTGTCAGCCTGTCCAGCTTATGCGGTCTCAGCTCATATCTACAGGCCTAACGCGGCGCTACGAGTATTGAAATATCATCTTCGACACTCGTATGGTATAGACGAGACACCGGTATTGCCTTAGGCTCCGGGGGATATTGAGTCCGTTGTAGAGAATGGAAAGTGTCGAATCTATTGGAACTACTCATTCCCCACTCTTAGGCAAATACAAGGCAATGAGCCAGATGTGGTCCTTCTCGATCATCAAATTGGACGATTTTCCTCATAGAGTTTTCGGCTCCTGGCAGAAAGAAAGAAATTAAAGAGGAGGAAAAACGGTAATAATATTGAGACTTACTCTTTGAACTCCGCAGGCTTTACCTTAACCATTCTGTTAAAATTGTGATTCTGATCATAGGGGCACTTGGTAGAATGATGGACACGCTGCTCTCGAATCTGAAAACTATACAAGCTTGACATGATGCGATAGAAATCTTAGCCGGACGAATGCAGGAGGCCGTCATCCTTGGTTCACTCCGCCTGCTCAGGGCACATGATTCTCGGATCCAATAGTCACTTACCCCAAGGCGTGGGGAGTGTTTATTGGGACAAATGGTCTAGCGCGTCCGCTGGAAGTGTCGGAGCTTCGGAGATGGGGCCTGACTGCGATATTCCTCACGGATAAAAAAAGTCTGCTCCTTCAACACTCATAGAGTGTACCCAAACGCAAAGCCTGTGCGGGTAGAGGGCGGCTATTATTATTCATTGCCTTGGCGATTTTCTGGTGACGTATTCACTTTCCAGCTGTAGGAAAACTCGGAAAACCTACAGTACCCTCCCAGGTGGTCGGTGCGCACTCCAAGTAAGCACCAGACGTCGGAAATGGCATCTAGACAATTCACATCGCCTATCGACTCTGATGAAATTGAGAAAAATTTCCTCACACTCAGAATCCGAACATGGCCAAGCGCTAGTATGAGTTGCAATGTTGACATCTAACCTTTTCACTACTGACCACTGACCACCAGAAAGCCCTAGGCAGATTTATCACCCGATTGAGCTGAAGTTTTGCATAAACATAAACATAGTTTATAGTTTGTATATCTGCCGATACGAAATGTTCCTCTGTATCAAGATGATTGTCATTTCAATGGCTCTTGATAGTGCTCTCAGTGGCTTCCGTGTTTCAAATATTGGCAAATAGTCTGCAATATTAACAAAAGGTTTGAATTTTCACATATCTATTGATCAATGAATTGCTTCTGAATGTCTCAGTCACCTGCAGTAATCAAAATTTCTATACAAATCTATCTTTTGGTGATTTTTGATAGCAGTGATTGGATTCTGGATATTGGATTCTCTATGACGCGTATATAAAGGACAGACAACCAGGAAGTGTTTACGTATTGATAATTTTTTTATGATCTGGATACCAAGGTATTAGGTAAGATATAGTGTTCTTGAATTTCTATAGGCTCTATGCCTCAGGGAACACTTCCCGAGACAGTGAGTTCCAAAGCTTTGCCGTTTGTTGGGAGAACGAGCCATGGGATAATAATTTATTATTATTAAAATAAGTATCTGGGCATTTACATTGACAGTCATCTGAAATGAAAGAAGCAGGCTGCGGTAATAACAAATAGGTTGAGAAGTCTCACTCCTAAGTTCAAACAATGACAAAAATTCTGTGATATCAAGCAACTGAAAATAATTTACTATGCATTAGTACAGTTTCAGCTATCATATGATCGCATGAGGAGGTCTATAATGAATAATTATACGGCGAAAATTGAAGTATCTCAAAAATGGATACTCCAAATTATATTCAAGAAAGGGGTTAGGTACTGTTCTGAGATGCTGTACCAAGAAAGTGGCGTGTTCAATATCAGACAATTATATCATTATTATATAGTTTGTGTTCAGAGGCTGCACTCCATATATGAGAACAGTATTTCTGGACAAGTCGATTCTATGCTTTATATTTCTTAATCAAGTGAGGAGAACGGAAATTCTTGGGAATCAAGTTTTTGAGGGTATCCTTTTGGCAATAGACCTCATATGTTTTTTCTATGAAAGGTACCGCTGATGGAAAAACCAAGCAACGGAATGGATGACTTCATTACTATGTATACTTCTGATATTATTACGCTGACCAATGTGAGAGAAAAGATAGCTTGTGTTATTTTTCGCGTTGAATTCAAGTATGGTTGGATTCCCATTCCCAGAAAGTGATATAAAGAGTACCACTAAAGCCTATTGTAAAGGATCTTTAGCGGAAGATTCGGATTAGGTAATCCACCATTTTTCTTGATTAGTTCAATGGTCTTCCTTCAAGAAGTGTCGCACCTCTTCGTGATGGTACCAGGATTAGCAAAGCAGTGTTTTTGTGAAGAAGAAACAGTGTTGGTGTTAGAGCGGATCCCTGCGGAACACCGGGATTCACAGGTAGTGTTTATTTTGTTTTCTTATTAGCTAAGATCCGAATTTATCATGTTCATATTACATAATATCTGTTTTGGCCAATACAAATTCGCCGTTCAGCACTTATACTGCTCTTCTCGAAAGTGATGAACAGGCACAATAATTGATATGCAAAAGTCGCTTGTATTGAACAGTTATCAGAAACTTGTACGTATAACTAAAACAATGTTTCAATAGTTGCTCACCTAATCTTCATCGAATGAGTCATTTTGTTATTGACATTCGGTATATTAAGAAAGATCAAACAATGAAACCTCATTTGTAGATTTGCATACAGCTCACTTCACTAACTGGACCAAAATCGTGACATAAATTTGAAGAAAATGATTGAAATCAATTAACTGTTACAAGTTCGTAAGGCCAGTGCAGGTTATTCGCCTTTTTGAACAAATATATATTCTACAAAGAACCGTTGATAATTGATATCACATATCCAATTCAAAATAGCTCCTGCAGCATCACCTTTATTTGTTCATATCTTCATGAATTGCTAAACTGATTGAAGGGTTACATCTTCATAACTGATTAAATTCACCTAGCGGTTTTCCACATATAAATAGTCTACAAGAACAGTTGAAACCATTAATCAGTAGCAATGTTGCGTGAGTGCATCTTCTTAAGCGTGATAGTACTAGCCAGGGCGCAGATACCCAGTTTCGGCTTCTGTCCGGACTATGTTCCCATGGCCGATTTTGATATGAATAGATTTTTGGGGAAGTGGTATGAAGCCGAAAGGTATTTTCAATTCTCGGAAGTTGCTGCGAGATGTGTTGTTACAGATTACGCAAAAGGACCCAGTGGAAAAATATATGTATCTAATGAAGTTCTGAATAGACTGTAAGTATTTCACCAAAAACTTCTTTAAAACATGAACGGTGGAATGAACTATTTATTTGAATGGAAATTTTGAACTAAGTATTATTGCACCGTGTTCATTTTTTGGGCCAGGAATGAACAACAAATGTTTCTTGTGTTAAAATTGTTGTTGTTAAAATTGTTATTTCCGTCAACCAGCTGCACACCCTTAAGAGTACAACCCTCAAAAGTCTTCGAAAGACTTGTCCGAGCTAGGGAAGACGCAGCCCTTACCTTTTAACGTGTGATGCCATGCACGAGACCGATGACCATGCTGGGAATCGGAGCGCTCTACCATCATGACCATCACGGCCCGTAATTCAATTGAAATCTGTAGTGCCCTTTAGCAAAATAATTTGGAAGAAAGTAAATTTTCAGTGTAATGTCTGTTATAGCTGAATATAGAAAACAGTTCCCAATATACGTGTCCACCGACCAGTCTTGGGTACTGTCACTTTCAGTATATTGACTGCACTTTTTCAGACTGATTTGCATATTTACAGTACTTGCGATTTATGACATCAGTTTTGGAAATGAAACGGGATGCTAAATAGAATCGAGAAATAAAAATAAATTCAACCAACAAGATTGTTTGTGTGACGTGATCAGATTAATAAAGGCAATGACAGTTTCGCCTTAAAAAGAAATCTAAAATTATAAAAATTGAAGTTTAAAACATAAAACTCATTAAGCTTCAGCCTTTATACAAAAAAATTCTGGGTATGATTTGTTTTGTATCCAAATCATAAGGAAAACAACTACTTTCCCTTACGGACATTAAATTATATCTGGCATCTATTAGTACAATGTTCAGTTTGACTTTGGTAGCCATTTTCCACTGTTCAAGATAACCTCTTGGAAAATATTCATGTTGGAAAAAGAAAATATTCTCAAATAATTGAAAATTGTTTTTTTTCATATTAAAACAACCTACGATAAAAATAAGCCACACTGGATATTGAACTACTACTGATAGATATTGTGAAAAGACCCTAACTAGAAAGAGAAAATCTGAAAGTGAAAATTTTCATTTTCATTCAGATAGTTGATTTTTTTACAATTTAGTTTTTATTGAAAATTTATGAATACAAATTAGAAAGTTATTCAAAAGTATCACTTACGAAAACGTCTAAAAATAATAATTTTCAATCGTTTGAGAATATTCCCTTTTTCCAACGATTCAAATGTTGTCTGGCCTATCCTAACAGTGATAAGAGGAAATAATTTCGAATATGTGTGTATGCAAGTAATTTCATTATAATTAGAATTTGGAAAAGTGTCCTCCTTGAGGAAAATTGCACATGCAAACGGATGTCAGGTGTTATTTAATGTCCATAAGGGAAAATTTTTGTTTTCTGACCGATATTTGCGTTCGCCTTGGTCGATTCATTCATGAATATCAATAATTGAATAATCTATAAATGAATATGTAGGTAAATACAGGGCTATTCAAATTGGAGTCTTTTTTAGATCTGCAGTTATACAGAAAAAAAAAGAAAATTTTTAAATTTCTCCTAAGTATATCTTTTTATTTTATTCAGATTTTTGAAAATTGGTGGCTTTTTGCCCCAGCAACTATTTGTAGGCTATTCAAATATGCAAATAAAAATTACCTAAGTACAAAGTACCATGCAAATTAGGCCACCCTAAACTTTTCATTTTCAAATAGGGACCTGTATTTTTTGTTATATTTTAAAAAAAATTTAAAAATGTCACCTGATATTTTTCATTTACAGCTGTTATGGAATTTAAAAAAATTGTTGAAATTTTACTGATGAATTTCAATATTTCCAAAACACTCTGTAATTCAGATGAAAATACTACGCCAATATGAAATATGACTTTTAGCATTTCATAAAATGCAATAAACAGAAAGAAAGAAAGAATGGAAGGTCTAGTCTCGTGCAAATCCAAATCTCAGAGGCCTCTGTACTGGTTCTGCTGTACCTACCTATACAGGGTGATTTTTAACTTATACGACTCAACTTCGGAAAAGTATAGGCGAGAACAAATAATGAATAATTGTGGAAAAAGTAAATAATAAAAAATTCTAACTTCTTGAGATACCAATTTATTTCCAATTAGGCTCTTTTGATCGCCCGACCTTAGTCCGCTTGACTTTAATTTTTGGGGTCATTTTTTTTGACAGCTATACTTTAGCAAGTTTATGTGTATAAGTTAAGAATCACCCTGTATATCAGTTGCAGAGTTCTACTATCTCATGATTCTTTAATATACAAATTTCGAATAATTTTCAACCCACTTACCAATAACTTATATTTTTTTTTATGACGAGTATTTCAATTTTCTAGGACAGGAATAAAGCGAGTGATAGATGGCATACTATTGGTTGCGGGAAGAAATGGTGAAGGTAAACTAACCGTCAAATATCTAACGACGCCAATATCAACAGAGACTTCTCTGACTGTTCTGGAAACCGACTACGAAACATATGCTGTTATGTGGAGCTGTAGCGGCTTTGGACCAATCCATGCACGTAAGGATACAAAACAATAGAATATGATTTATTGTGTCAGCTACTAATAGAACTCTAGATTTGGCCTCATTTAGTTAGGTGAAACATGCTGTAGATCAAAACAGAAAACATAATTATCAGACGATAGAATAGGTGGCTTATTCATTGATGACACATGTATATCAGAAAACCTCGTACTCATACGTCGGTCGGCTGGGCACTACAGCCAGGAAACAAGTTGCAACTCATTACCTTCGCTATTTTTGTTCGAGTTCACAGGCAGTCGTTCTTAGGAATTGTATCCTAACGTTTCGCTAGCAAGATTGGCTAACTTCTTCCGAGGTTTCCACTTGATAATTCACCGATGACTCCATTACGTCGGACAGTTATAATTTCTGAACTGGTTCTTTCTACAGCATGTATTCACTATAGTGTCTGTGTCATTGACCAAACTGACTTGGTGTCGCCCCGTAAGAGTGTAACGTTATTCCTTATCTGTAATTAAGTAGCCGTTGCAACCACAAAATAACACTCGACTTACTGAAACTGTTTTCTTTTTTTTTAGAGAGTGTTTGGGTTATGACAAGAGATCGCATACCACCAGGTCCGGTTTTGCAAACAGCCTATGGCGTCTTGGACAAATTCAAGATCAGCAGAAACTTCTTCGTCAAAACGGACCAGGAAGGTTGTGCTATAGCTGCTTCTGACATTAATGCTGCTAATGGAATAACATCCGTATCCACCGTTGCTCAAGCAACTGGATCAGATCAGAGGAAAATACCGTTCTTCGGTAATATAATGGAAAGTCACGAAAAAGAGGATCTAAAAGAGGATGTGAAAGAGGATTCAAAAGAAGTTGTAAACGGGGATGTAAAAGAGGATGTGGATGTGAAAGAGGGTGTAAAACCCGAGCTGAAAGAAGAAAAAAGTTCACTGCAGGTAGCTGAAATCCTCCTGAAAAACAGTCCAGTGCAGATTAGCCCCGAAAAGAACAAGGAAACAGAGGAAATTACTAATCAAGACAAAGTCGTGCAGAAAGTTAAAGATACGTGAATCCTAATCAACGAATGAGAAGAATGATTCATTTGTTAATATTTCTCATGGACAAACTGAACGTATTACCTTATTTATTTCTTTGAATATATTTATTATTTGAATTATGACGACCTAAATGAATGTTGGTGTGTTTCATGACGGTTACATTTAACAAAAATAATTAAATTTCAAATATGTTTAAAAATGCATAAGAAGAGAAGACAAATCGGTAGGTGGGTCTTTGAGATTAACTAGTAAAAATATTGTAGAAACTCATTTCAACATCATGCTAAAAATGTTTATGAATAATTTGTACATCAACTTCCTGATTTTTTCTTCTTCTTGATTAGCCAAGTCAACTGAGGTAGTCCGCAGATCTCGAATGCTCATAAGTCGCCAACACAAAAATGACCTTGATAAAACGATATCAAAATAATAAGGGAATCATCAGAGGTCCAAAAATATAACCTTGGGGAGCAACTATACCTCTCCAACTGATACATGCAAGAAATGTAACGATAAATGCTCAATATATATATGATGATATAGGAAAAAACAAGGGGACTGATAATAATTTTCCATATACGGTGTCTTTGAAAGAATTGTTATCATATGTTGAAAGTAAAACCCATTTAGTGCAATTATATTGTGAGATATATTGATTGGTACAATTATATGAAAATATTGGAAAAATATTTGAACGTGATGGTGGCGAGAAAAAAATGTAACACTTTGCGATATCCATCCATAATTTATTCAACATTTCAAAAATGTTGAAGGTAATTAGGGCGGATCAATAATAATAACTTTTATTTTGGAAAACTTTCGAGGTAAGAGTTGTTGAGTTTTTTCATGCATCAAAATATGTCAATAGACCAATTAAAAAAATCATCAACAGCAAAATTTTACACAGACTATCAAACTTCATAGCGAACCTGCCACGCTTTGGTTCATAAGGTTTATGTGGCCTAGTGACTGACTGTCTAGGAACTGATGTATTGTAATGATGTCACGTTTACTATGTAATATGATATTCTGTGAAAAATATAGCTATTTATGATTGAATTTAAGATTGTTCAAAAAGACACCAAAACTGCTTTCAAATAATTATTACAGATTCACCCGGATTGGTAATTCCTTATTTTCGTTTATTCAAAGCTATGAAGGAACTTTTTCTATTGCGTGCGGGTAGAAGAGTACCGTTCGTTGTCGCAAAAAAATTATAGTATGCAACTCGCTGGTGGAATATTCTCGAAGTATTATTGGCCTCAATTTATTGAGAGATATTTTTAAAAAATGTCGAAATGCTCGGAACTTATAAAATTGCAGTTCTCCTTCAATTGTCACCAGAATCTGACTTGATCGTCATAACCACTGAGTACTGTCTTGAAAACGAGTTGTGAGGAGCCATAAGGATCATAGTGGTACATGGTGGAATGATGGACACGCTACTCTCGAGTCTAAAAATTATACCGGCTGGGTCTAATGCGGCAGGAATCTTAGCCGGAAGAAAGCTGGATGCCGCCATTCTTAATTCGCTCCGGCTACTCAGGGCTCATGATTCTCGGACCCAGTTATCACTCACCTCACGACGTAGGGAGTGTTTACTGGGGTCAGTGACACACCAGCGCGCCCTCCGGATGAATCGGGTAGTAGAGACAGGGTCTGACTGGAAAATTCACAGCGGATAAAATAATAATAATAATATTGATATGCTGATTCTACTCTACTTCTTTGGAGTAGTGAAATGAACTCAAGAGGAGCTGCGATAACTCGATGTAAAAACTCGCAAAATGATACATCTTCATAGGAATTTGCATCCTGAATCGTCTTTTCCGCGGTTATACTTTCCCCTATAACGTCTACTTTTGAGTTTGGAGTGTTTACATAACAGAATAAATAGTATTGGATGTAGCCTGTGAAGTCATTAGGAGTTCAGATCCCCACCTATGCTTAGTCTGCGACCATGAAAAAGCAGGAATCTTCAGCAGCCCGTGCAGCCGATAAACTTGGTCTCGGATTAGACACTGAACGAGGTGATCCAAACTATGTCACCGAGTTGGAACCATTCAGCAAAAAGCTCATATCAAATATGAGGATGAGCCAATGCATGGGGTCTTCTTCAAATAAATCTAACACCTCGGCTAGTTCAAAAAATTGACCTCTGCTTTCCTCAAGTCAAGTGGGCTGAAGTCGGAGACCAAGAGATCATAATGCCTTACACTTTGATCTACCCCCGTCGCGTGATGGGTATAGAGGTTACAGACACTAGATGTAGAGCATGTCGTGGGGATACTGAAACCATAATGCTTCAAGCTTATGCAATCTCAAGCCATATCCATGAGCCTAACGCGGTGCTTTGAGTGTTGTACTACCACCTACGACACTAGTGAGGTATATAGACGAGACACCGATGTTTCAGCAGATCTTACAACACGCCACTTTCAACATGATTTGATATTCATATCTGCACTATTGTCTAGATCAATTGACTTTTCATATATTTTTAAAAATAAAGAATAAATAAGGACGATTCATGAAACAGCATACGATTCATATGCCAATTTCAGTTGATGGATCAACAAGATTGTTTCCTCAACCCAGAGAAACTGTCCCAAAAATTTTGATTAAAAGTGTTAAAACATGATATATTATTCAGCTCTCACAATAAACCAAAAAGTAAGTTGATAATTACAACATATTTAAATACCAAGTTCCTAAGTCTTTTTACTTACATCTTGGATGACATTCAGTAACCTGCATAACTACAAAGTGTGTAATTTTACTCAGTTCATTCCTCGTTTTGAAACCGTTATAGTGACCTACTGAATGAGAAGTTGAAAGACAGCTTCAGTTGTTTATTACCAATCACTTCGAACACTTTTGCATCGACAAAATACAGAATTATGCTACTAGTCATGATATTTAATACAGTAGTGTTGGTTTCAATCGTATTGACCGGTATAACTGCCCAAGTTCCATTTTTCGGAAAATGTCCAGAAATCGAAACCGTTCAAAATTTTGACGTCAAAAAGGTTTGTACAAGTATATTGAATATCATTTAGGCATATTGTTACTAAATTGAAAGTTGTCTCATATTCTGTCCGAAATTAATATATAAGAATCCTGTTTTGACAAATGGTGGCATATACTCGATTCAAACATACATGATTACACAGTCACGATTACTTCCAAGGGTTGACCGTAAAGTGCAGCCGATTGACAAATAATGTTTAAAACAAACAGACAATTGCTGAAATTTCAGCTATCGAAGTTGTAAATGAGGAAATTTTTCTGATCTGTAACCTGATAACATATTAAAACGTTTTGAATACAAAAAATGCTTTCAGTTATTCCCACAAGTAATGCCACACCAAAATTCAGTAAGTCGCCCGGGAAGTTTTTCACATAAAAGACGTTTATTCTAATACATCTATCGAAAAAATACAAGATACTCTACGGCCAAAACGTCATTTCAAAGTTTTATTGTGAATTTACCTTTTGGATGTAGTAAGCTCTAAAAAAAATAAAAGGATGTATTTGGCCAATTCCACTGAAATTAAGAGCATCAACTTTTCTGCGATGTTCCAGAGAAGTGAACAAGTTTTTGAAAGAGGTTTCACCGATGAGACTATGTGTTTTTGTTCTGAAGTTATTCCACTTTATGAGATATACAGAATATAATGCAGTAAATAACAGCCTTTGTTTTCGATACCAAGGTAAGTTTCAGACGGGATAAAAGGCTTATAGAAATATCGTTTACTCTTGTCTACTTCTAGTTGAGAGCTATCAAAATAGTTTTATTTCTTTTTCAATCAATAACAGGAGAAAAAAAAATTTGGTTTGGGGCTACATATGATGTACTTACAGCATAGTTAGATCTATAAATAAATTAGTCGAATTGTCGACAAAAGTATTTTTTTTTAAATGGAATGTGTGTCTTCGTCAATATGTATGAAAAGTGATTAAATTATTATTTGGATGTAGACAACTAAAAGTTTTGTGACATTGAAATTTTCTTTGGGTCATCTGATAATATAGTCATTATGATAGACCAATGTTCACATAATATTGGACGACTTTACACACAACCCACCAAACAAATAACTAAAATTTTTGATCAATGCACAATACAAATTGAAGAAATATAGACCATTACCCTACATGAAGAACCTATGATCCATACGTACGGAGCTATATATCGTACCGTATATCCGGCATATCAAAAACCCAATTAGATAGAATACAAAGACTTGCCTGTCATGTGACAACAAGTGCAATGAGGATGGCACCCACTTGGGCGTTGGAGACATCATAGGACTGCCTCCCCTGTACCTCTCCATTGAACATGGGGCACGCATAGCCATTGATGAGAAACTCCAAACAATGGTGAAGCGAGGGAATGTATGGACATTCTCGATTATGGAATCAAACGGTAAAAAATTGTCCCCTTCTAGAGATGCCGCAGTCAGTCATTCCTAAAAGGGAGGACTGGAACCACAGATCGGGCCAGGCCGATCTCCACCACTGGGATCATCTGGAACACAGATGACTCCATGGTGGGTGAATGAGCTGGCGCCGGGGTATACGGGCAATTTCCGAGAGCGGAACTCTGTTACGCCCTGGGAAATTTTGCCTCTGTATTTCAGGCAGAAGTTTATGTCATATTCGTCTATGCAAGAGTGAATATCAGCAAAGGCTATACCAGGGCCAGCTAATCACGATATGTACCGACAGCCAAGCAGTGATCAAGGCCCTCCCCTCATACAGAGTTAGTTCGCTGCTGGTGTCTGAGTGCATTGACGATCTGCAAAGGCCATCCACTGCCAATAAGGTGGTTCCCCGGTCATACCGAAGTATGCGGAATCGATCAGGTCAATAATCTGGCCAGACAAGGTGCGAAAAGCTCAACGATTGGATCAGAACCTATCCAGAAGTTTCTAGATCATAGAGCGTCTCAACCATGAAGGAATTCCTGGAAGTCAAATTCCAGAATGAATGGAAAGAGGCCCTAGTCATGAGAGAATCGGAACTCTGCTCTTAATGAGCAAAAAGGAAATCAGAATAGTGTTAGGAATCCTGACAGGTCATTGCCATCCTAACACGCACCCCAACATTATAGCTATCACAGATAATACTGAATGCAGATGGTGCTTGGAGGATGAGGAGTCAGCCACCCATATCTTCACAGAATGACCCGCAGTGGCAGTAATACGGGACGCGCACCCCGAGAGTATTTTCCTGAACCCGAAGAGTGTGAGAAGGATATCGATTATCGGTTAGAAGGCTGGCTTCTTTCGCTCGCGAAATAAGCTACCTTCAAAATTGAAGCAGTTCTCAGCATCAGTGGGTGCATAACTAGCCCGAATGAGAGGCCAAAATGCTTTTGGTTCTGTCCGCCCACAAAATATCTATCTATAACCTAACACCCAAAATTTTCAACATCAAGAATAGATCATCATCATCATCATTGGGACATCTGTATAAACAACTTAACTTGGCAAAATTTTTCAGTACTTGGGAAAATGGTATGAAGCAGAGAGATACTTTGCAGTGTTTGAATTCGGTGGAAAATGCGTTACAGCCGATTATGAAGTCAGCCCTCATGGTGCTGTCAATGTAGTCAACCAACAAATCAGCACTTTGTGAGTACCTCACACTAATATAAGAGATTTTGCTGGCAAGTATAAACTATTTATTTTTAGTACAGGTATCCACTCATCCATAGAAGGAAATGCGAGTCAAATATCAAGATCTGACGAAGCGAAACTAACTGTTAATTTTCCATCTCTCCCAGGTATGTAATTCTTAGAATGAATTGGCTGTTGCTCGTTCTTATACGACAATGCGAATCATTATCAAGGGTATATCTAGGGTCTGCCCTTGAGTTAAGGGGCTATAAATAGTGCCACAAGTATTTTTAAAGGTTTGGTGGTAATTTGTAAGTCGGTACTGGATTTGTTTGCTTTTAAGTGAAGTTTCTCAAAGAATTATTCAGCATATTCCAATTCCAAGGATTACTGATTTTTTTAGGATAATCGTTCTGAAGGGGCTGATTACCCCAAATAACCCCTACCTTGAATACCTCCTTAATCACTGCTCAGACTGTTTTAAGTTGGAAATAATATTCAAAAATCAAGTTGGTCTACTATCTACTAGATGGCGTTAATACTTGAGTCGTCACAAGTACTTCTGTGATTTCTTTGAAAATCCTAAGTTTTTAGTTATCAAACATGGATATTTGATCCTGTACTGATACGCCCTCTTTGATAAATATGAACATTAACGGGAACTACAAGAAAATAAGATAGTTAATTCCTGTGGAATCGGTATTGGAGCAGAACGCGAGTGCCATCTAGCGTTTTCAGGTAAAAATTAAAAGAAACTACAAAAAACTGTTGAAGGTTTCTACATAATACAAAATATTTCATGAAGTTTTCTTTACAATTCCAAATATTCCACAAATCTTGAGTGTCGAATCTCATAACATTATATAATTTGTATCTATAAACTATCCCGTTTTTGCACCAGTCCAAAGAACGGATTCCGAATAGATATTTTCTTTCCCTTTTCCAGTGTTATCTATAGACGGTCTCGATTCTAAAATTTTATCGCCACCTATTAGTTGGTAGTTTCATTACACCAAGTTACGACTGATATGCATTTTGTTCCTCAAACAATGATCTACAACCTGACTGGGAGACCAAGTCGAGGGACCTCGGATCAGGTACTGCGAAACTGGTAGCCGGCGCCAGAATCTTTCGTGACCGCCACACCACCCGATCGAGAACCAGCCCTATCAGGGCTTTCATGAGGAGGCAAATGGAAGGAACATGCAGCAATGACTGGAAAGCAAGTCTCCAATGGAAGCAGACGAGGGGCCATGGATCGAATATTGCGGGTCTGGTAGCCTATGATGGAATCTCCCGCGGCCACTGCACCGCCCGACTAAAAACTAGCTCTACCAGGGCTTTCTAGACGGGGATGACTGAAGGAACTCGCTCCCTTGATAAGCACCCACACACTACACATCCATAGACTTTGAGGAAAACATGTGGAATCCATAGAAAGGTAGCATGCGTGAGGAGAGCAGCACAAAGGGCCCATAGGGATTGGCTGAGGTAGCAGCCTCCCTATAGTAGTACTAGTACTGTTTCCTGATTCTTAATTCGTATAACATTCCATTCCATGAACAGTAAAAAACATTTATTACTTTTTCTTGCAATATCTAATACTAAGTTTTGTTTCAGTCAATTTTGATGCGCCCTACTGGGTAATAGGTACAGATTATGATAATTACTCAATGGTATGGTCCTGTAACGATTTTGGAATTTTGAGTACGAGTAAGTATATTTAAATATTCTCTAATGAACAACCCATGACCAAATAATTAATAATAATAATAATAATAATATCGTCTTTATTATTTCATAAAGTGAAAAACTTATCAAAACTAACATATTTAAGATATCAAGCGAAATAAAGGGCGAAGTTAATCGTCTGTAATGCTATGCATCACAGAAATTGTTCTTCCACTTAACCCTTATTTAATTACTTAAACATTAATCCGTGACAGAATTGTTTGTTTGGAATAGCAATGCTATTTTTTTCCTTCACAATAGAAAATTCAAATACAAGTAGAAAGACATGAAACAAGTAATTTTGACCAGTATGAAATCCACTTCTCTCTCTATTTTCCCATAAAGTGGAAAATTTGAGCAGAAAACAATAACTTCACCCTCCCATCATTGAATTACATCTGACTTCTATTTGTTCAATGTTCCATCAAGAAGATACTAATGCAAGTGCATTTATTTCCCGTATCTGGGGAACATGTTTCAAGATTGTTTCATTTCATCACTGCTAGGACAGGCCAGACAACATTAGAGACATCCTATCCCATTCACTGAATGATAAAACCAGAGCTCAACAGGGTGGAAGAAGATGTCTATGATGTTTTCTGGCCTATCGTAGTACTGATGGGAGGTAATAATCCTATATGCAGGTGGTCATTCCTAACAGATTTTCAACTTAATTTTTTCACTTAATAAGATAGTGTGGAGAGAAAGGAAGTCGAAATTATTTGTATCAATCATTTGGAACTCTCAGGCATAGTTTTCCAACTCATGCATTAATTAGTTTACTCTCACATGGCGTCAAGATTCCATAAGAATATTCTATAGAAGATGGGTATTGTAATTTTCCTACTGGGTTTTGGCGAATGCCACAGTGATAAATAACTACAACAGAAGTGATATCATCGAATTCTCAGACGATTCTTTTTCAGGAAATGCTTGGATATTAACAAGAGAGAAGAACCCTTCCCTCAAAACCATGGAGAAGGCTTACAAAGTTGCAGACAAGCAAGGAATATCTAGAGCTTATTTCATAAGGACAGATCAAAAAAACTGCCCTCAGAGCTATTAGTGACTATTATAAATGAATTGTCTAGTTTATATGATTAATAATTTATTTTAAAATATATAAATAATCCTTCAGCCTGTTGATTTCTTGGGTTTTAGCTTGAAATCAAGTCAATTAAGAATGCCTAGTCCTGCTTTCAATAAACAGTTTATGAACGATGAACTTGATTGACGCTCTTTTATGGCAAGACTATCAAAGTATTAATAGACCAACGTGAAAACATGTCCACGAATTGAGAATAAAAATCGCATATTACTATAGAAACGTAATCTGCCATACAATATTTACCAATTATGATTATTGCCAAAACATACACCCGTAGCTTTCAGCTATGACGTCAATAAATACTTCATTATTCACTGAATAACATTTTTGTCACCTCAGTACCAATCATATGGAACCACCGAGAACTCTGTTGGAATTTCATAATAGTAATTGCTCTACTAATTCTGTTCGTTTAATAAAAAGGACTCATGAGTAAAATTACTGTCACCTGATTCTGATGCATAGACGCATAAAAACAGATGACTGCGCAGGAGCAGGAATATTATGTATCCAAAAAGAATTTAAGTCAATTTTGCGTGAAACACTGGTTTAATCATATTTCAACCATGACAACTGTGTTTATGGCCCACATTTGACAGAACGGTATGAAAATAAAATACAGAAGCTCCAAAATTCTTGCTTTTGAGACTCATATACGGAATTAGAGGAGGTCAACGGATCTCTTATAAGTTGAAAGATGCTGGTTGTTTGAATATGGGAAGTTTTTTTGGTAGGAAATTTGCCATATTTTCTATATTCCTCATCAACTTCGATCGAGGATCTATCATAAATATCTTTTAGAAAATATTCTATGGATGACCATAAAAACGAAACAAATTCATATCATAAGAAAATCAGTTTCAATGATTCAGTGGGTGGGTTCTTCCTGAAAACTGAATTTGCTTTTGGACTTTTCTATTCTATTAATTCCTATTTGGACATTTTAATCATTATTTGAGGATAACATAATATGATGATCGAAAATAACGTTTTTTACTTATGTATATGAAAATAATCAATTTGCAACCGGATACCCTACACGAAAGTGATGGTTTTTCACTCTAGACAGCAAATGAACATTATCATGCGCCCCAATAGAAATATACTAAAACAATTTGATGGATTTTTGATACCAATGACAGTTAATCTCACTACTTGGCACTTGAATCAGCAAACTAACGTCACTTTGTTTGACAGTTTATGAACATTTTCATAATTATACTTCTTTCTATAACTATAATTAAAATTGACTCTGATAGCGAAATTCCAGTATTTTATAAACAACATCTATCGTAGAAAAAATAGCAATTCATACTCGAGATGATGAAATCCTTTTTTTCGTTCGTGAGATTGCCACACTCGCTCGTGCACAAACTCTCACCTCACGAAAAAATCAATATTTTCATCTCTTGTTGAAAAATATACTATTTTCATTTGGTCCAAACATCTTCCCTTCATGCGGAATATTTGGGGCTATCACATCTCAACTTGGTAAGCGAAAAATGATAAGAACAATTTATTTTTACTTTATAGATTGTTAAGAAGATTGCATATATTCTGAATTTAGGGTTCACTAGTTCTGCTTCTGGTGGAAAATCATGCTGTACTGAGCGAGATCAGATCGACTAGACTTATCATATGGGTGATGATATGAATGTTAGGTAGGTACCTAGGCTGTGATAATGTGACAAGTTGAGTATTTGTTACATGGGAACATATAGTAACTAGGTACCCAGAGATGATACATTATTTTACGGAATTAATTCCCCTTCTATGCGAAGCCATACCCATATAACGCAGTCAGTCGCACTCGCAGACGACAATCGACAGTAATGCCTATTTCTCTGAATTCAAATTATTTTATGAATTTCATCTACCTCTTTTGTTTGCACGTTACGGTAGCGGATGTTAGAAAATAAAATAACCAGAACCTATACGACGTCTTGTTATAGATCGGTAAGTATCGGTTTGTGGGTTTTCTGTATCGTGAATTTTCGTTATTACATTTCGTGCTGTGTTGCCAAGTATCAACAGTCCAGCCAAAAGTCAGAATAGTTATTCTAATTTGCGATTTTTAAAAAATCTTCATTTTTCAATCTGCATTTGTGTTAGTTCGAGTTTAACTACTATTATGAATAATTTTCAGTTATTTGGGACTCTTTATGTTGATGAAAAAAATGTCTCCTTTCATTTTTGAAATAAATGTTTCAATATTTCATTGGCAATATTTAGGTATAGGTAGGTATACCTGATGATTCTAAGTTGATTACATGTATCTATGTATGGGGATGTCGGAAACGGTAAGAGATACGAGGATGTATTGATATCTAGTTAGCCTAGACCAGTTCCCTGCATAAACAAAATATTGCGTTACCATAGCAACGAACAATATCTTGTTAGAAGTGTCAGTGTAAAGTTTGACGTCAAAGAAGTAAACCAGAGTTACGCAATAAATTAAAAGAAAAAATTTGTCCACCGAAATTGTGAAAATCGAAAAATTGGAGTATCCAGTCATCATCAAGTACGTGTATTTAAAAAAGTTAAGAGGTAGGCAGATTTACGAAGATATGCTTTATACCCTTGGTGATCAATGTCCTTCGTATGCGACCGTGAAAAATTGGACTGCAAGCCTCAAAAGAGGTAAATTTTACATTGAAGATGATGATCGATCGGGAAGGCCAGTTTCTGTGTCAGTCCCCGAAAATATCGATGCAGTTCATGACATGATTTTAACAGACCGTCGAATTGGGCTGAAACGGATATCTGAAGCACTGAATATTTCATACGAACGCGTTCATCATATAGTTCACGTCAATATCTGGACATGAGAAAAATTGCTGCAAAATGGATCCCCAAATGTTTGAATGTTGACCAAAAGCGTGCAAGGGTAGTAGCATCGCGTTCGATCTGTGCTCGATTTGAAAACGATGTAGACTTCTTTAACCGAATTGTTACTATGGATGAGACTTAGGTGCATTTCTACGATCCAGAAACAAAGCAACAATCGATGGAATGGCGACACTCCGGTTCTCCAAGACCTAAGAAGTTTCGTGTCCAAAAATCTGCTGGAAAAGTTCTTGCTTCAGTTTTTTGGGATTGCCATGGAGTAATCATGATTGATTATTTGGATAAGGGTAGAACAATAACTGGAAATTACTATTCGACATTACTGACCACTCTACGGGAAAAAATTAAATAGAAAAGACGCGGAAAGCTATCCAAAGGTGTTTTGTTTTTGCAGGACGCTCCTGCACACAAATCTCATGTTGCCATGCAAAAAATTCGTGATTTAGGGTTTGAATTACTAGAACACCCCCGTTATTCACCAGATTTGGCTCAGTCCGACTATCAACTCTTTCCTCAACTGAAAAAAAGTTTAAAAGGTCGTAAATTTTCTTCCAACGAGGAGGTAATAAAAGCTGTAGAGGTCTGGTTTGTAGAGCAAGGAGAAACATTTTTTTTGAAAGGTCTAGAGACGTTGCAGTTTTGTTGTAATAAATGTATCCAATTAAGAGGAGAATATGTTAAGTATTAAAATATTTTGAGATTGAAATTTTGTTTGGTTCTAGCATTTTTCAATATCTTCGTACGTTAAATTGGGGCAAATATGCGGAATTCCTCGCTGAATGAAATGGTGAAAGAAAATGTAACATAATGAGATATGAAAAATCGAAGATGAAATTCACCTATTCAACGTTTCGTCTCTTTGGGGTCATCATCAACTTCATGCACGAAAACAATGATATATCACATGGCATGAGTCAAAGACGTTTAGGTGGATATATCTAGGTATCTTTTTATACCTACTTGCCAGGAAATCACTCATCCAAATATCGGCGTATATTTTCTATGGTTGTACTCCGTCAGGATGAAACATTAGGCTATTTAATAGGCCAAGAGAAAATTTTGACTAATGCCTCGTCTCAAGAATTCTAGATATCGATGATTATTCGAATAGAAATGAAAAGACCAAGAATTCGGTTTTCACATATTCAAGCCCGAACGATCAGAAAAAATCGTACTTACGATTTCACTTCTCCGACTCTATGACTCTATATCGTATGTTCCACAGGATCAATACAGTGATTTAATTTGATTTGAAGCAATAGGGATTATCTCTACTCAAGATACCTATGTTTAATGCTTCTGTTGAACATATAAAATGCCAAATTTTGTGAAGTTGCATTCATATCTATCATTTGAGCATCTTACACCTGCAAAATTATTGAGATAACAATAAGGTATTGTTCAGAATAATAACCTGGTATATAGGTACGTATAAATATAGGTATTATATCAACCTCCGACCAAAATTTATTTATATATCAAAAAATCAGGTATCATATCGACCTTCGACCAAAACTAATTTATATATCAACATATCAGGTGTCTAGGTATTTTCAATGATCCGTCTATCGATGACCTATTGCAAGTTGAACTACTTAATAACAGTACTGTCATTATTTTTTCATTGGTCAGTTGGTCACTGATGTAAAATACATTTGACAATATAAAGGCCGATTTAGATAAATGCGTGCCAACCATGACTGTCGACGTTCACGCATGTGTCTGTCGGCGTGCGTGAAAGACGCAGAGTGAGCACGCACAGAGTTCTAGTTTGAATAATTAAAGATACAGTGAATAATAAGTCGGGATTATTTGAAAAAATCAAATGGCATTACTTCAGCATTGACAAAATTTTTACAGAACCAAAAACTTGTCATAGAAACGCAAGTGAAAGACACATATGTGAATGGTCTCGCAGTTTTCAGGAACAAGAGTCAAAAACCCTGCATGGGAACGCATGTATCTAAATCGGTCCTAATATCCCCCTACTGAGATTAACTAAAGAGATTTGGCAACGGTGGAATCCAGTGTGGCACATGGTGAGATGCGGGCGTTGCTGGTTGCTGTTAAAACATACAAACCTGTGAAGGGGACAGAGGCCGAGATAAATAACAAAAGAAATACGATGTAGTGAAGTGCAATGTGGTGTTAATAACCCCAAAATTAAAACACATTACGAATCATGTGAAACCCTAAATCATCCATCAAAATGAAACTCTTCATACCGGGTCATGTAATACTACTAATTTCCATTCATTTCGCCACAGTATGTGGATACTTGAATTTGTTTTTAAGTCTTCCTGAGGTTCAAAGACTTTTGGGTAAGTGGCTTTTTATTCAAATGTTTATAAATAGAACTAACCAATGTGCTGCGCATGGGTAAGATTAACCAAAACACCAAGTATACAGGGAAAACTGAACAACTTACACAACCCTCATCTGCAATCATTTTACACTTTGATGAACTAATGAGAATTCAATATGCAATTAACCGAAGAGATTTATGGCGCATGGCATTATGACCTATGATTGTCGCTGAGAAATAAAAATCAGTTCCCACTTGATTTCTTATCACATAATCACTTTATAGTTGTCACAACTTCAAAGGAAACAGTTATCGGAATTTTCCGTCAATCAGCACTGGGAATCTAGGTATTATAGATAGGTACATACCTACATACAAATAAAAATTATAAATCCCTATTCAAGTAACCCAGAGGAGAGTATTACACTGAAATTGTGAAGTATGATATCCTAATTTGTTTACGGATGCCTGAAGATGAATTAAAGAATTCCAAAAGTTGACATCAGAAAAAGGATACCTATTGTGTTGTTCATTAGTTGGTGCATATTCCTACCATTTCCCGATAAGAGGGATAAAAAATTGCAAATTATGAATTAGAATTTTTTTAGCGCATATAAAATAATGACATTACAATCAACAACAAACTGAAATTGCACTGTATATGTACTAATTCCATAACTATAACAAATACCTACATATTTCAATAACCAAGTTAAAATTATAGTAGTAAATGATACTGATGGCAAATACTTTAGTTTCAGGTGACACAATTGTTCAACCCTAATTCATCAAGATACAACTCAATTTTTTCAAATCAAGTCGAAATCAATAAATACATCAACCGAAATTCATTCTTTCAAATCGACCTCGTACATTTCCTAATCAGCTCGTCGAAATACATTCGAGGGGACCAGGCGATTTATTGAACAGATCAAAATAAAAATTTTCCATAATTTTTTCTCCTTCAGTATTAAAAATATTCTGAAAATTTGTCAATTCGTCATCGAAATTTATTATTTTGGTTGAAAATTTGATCGTGATGCGAGGAAACTGTTGACGTTTTATTCCTTTTTTAAGGCTGAACCTTGTATCTGAGCATATACAAATCATATATTTTTTCTATAATCAGCATGAAATTTTGCGTATATGGTAGTATTTTCAAGTGAATCTGATTTTTAGGGTTTAATTTTGTTTTTTTACTGAATGAATTACATAGAAAATACTAATTTAATTTTTCTGAATCAATTGGTTTCCGCAGAATTGATCTATCATTAACCGTTATGCAGTTGAAAAGTTGAGAGAGGTTATTTTGCCATCAGAACAAAAAAATTACCTGGATCACTTCTTCGATTTTCTTCGTTTTATATAATATACCTATATTAGGTATATATATATATATATATATATATATATATATATATATATATATATATATATATATATATATATATATATATAACATTTTTTGAACATAAATGTAATACGTTCACATACAATGCATTATCATTCCCAATTATTCTCAAAGATACGAAAAAAAACTGTTCTCCTATTTGCATTCATTAAATTCTGCATCTACTTACTCTATTAATCAAATGCCACAGGAAAGGTTTTACAAATTTCCCACCTCTAAGGTGAAAATCCAAAATATACAAATTGAAATTTTCAATATGTAGGTAGTCACAGAATTTGAATACGACTTCCCTTGAATCAGCGATTTTGCAATATAAGCTTCTTGAATTGTTTATAACGCGATTGTGCAAAAACTACACATCGGACAGAAACCATCGGTCGAACTATTACTACAATATATATTATCTATAATTCCTGGCAAGATTGTTTGTACAGCTTTAAATTTATAAAAATAATGAATTTTTGAAAAATAGTCTGTTTTTATAGGTTTTTCCGGATTTTCTCATTGGAAATTGCACCGATCCGGTCGCACTATAAACCATTTTGTATGTTTATCCATTATCACTTATAATATCCCAAGGCTATTGATAATTTCGATATAATTTGTCGTATACTTTCGAAAGCGGTTGCTTGGTAACAGCCCTCCGCCTTCGGCGTCGGGCTGTTACCTTAAAGCAACTCTCTTGAGAAAAGTTAAGACAAATTTTGAGAATTTATCAATAGCCGAGGGATATTCAGTAAAAAAAATTTTTCGTAGAATTTTCACTTATAATTATATCGATCGACTCATTTTGGATATTTCCATATCTACTCGAAGGGACTGACATTTTGAAAATTTAATTGGGTAAACGTCAAACTATGTCATAACCATGGTGACTCGATTGTTCAGTAGTGATAATTTACCGGGGCACTTATCAGTTAAATGTTTGTCTGATTGGCTATTTCTGGTCACTTGGTCACTAATACGTAGATATGATAGGTTCAAATTACATGGAATAGTATATTCTAACCGAGTAGCAGACTATACTTTCTCCACGATCAAACATTTTAAAATATTTTTGAATGGAAACGAACAAAAGATAATTTATTTCCACACGAAATAATAACTATTATTTAAAAACACTGTTTATCAGAAAGGACTAATCCTGGACTAACCAGAACTGATTTTTTAATCGCAAAGATTCATTGAGAATAAACTATTGAATTAAAAAAAAATGCATTGTCGGTGGCTTGAACCCACGACCTCTCGTCTACTATGCCAATGCTATACCATCTGAGCCCTTATTAAAATATGTTTGATAAATATTATATTAAAACTACGAGTCTCAATTATTCGGGTATTTTGGTAGTAAACTTTCCTGTATATTATTTGTACCTACTCTTTGTAATTTCAGGTGGTGTATTTTCACACTCTGATTCTGAATCACTGGATAAATTCATGATACTTTTTATATTTTCGAATTAAAACGTGACAGCAATATTTTGACACTACTGAAATTTGCCACTACGGTGACAATCAACTGCATCAAGGCTAATGTTATTAAGTATTGCTAAGCAGTGTAAGAATATTATTCTTATACAAGAGAAATAATGTAAATGCAGAGGTGTTGCATAATATTTCTTCAATCTCAAGAGAGAGAATTCCAGCTTTCTGTAATGAAATTTCATATCAGAATTAGCAAATTCTGTGAAGATCGTGGACTGAAACGATTCCTTCAATACTTTTTTAGGGGTTGGTCTATTATAAAATCTTTTTTAGCTAAAGTTGGCTGATGGTTTTAATATTTCTGGTTTTAAGAAGTCCCAGCTTCTTCATCCCCATTACTTCGGTATACTTATATTAGCTACTGATAATTGCTTACGCAATTCAATTACCAATCATACCTCAAAAGTATTAAATCAAGTATTCGAATTGTCTTTCACTTAATTCCTTTTTATAATACCAACGGTGATACTGAAAATACCGCAGAAATGCTCAAACTATAGGTTTTTCTCTTTCATAGCTTAACAAAATGAATAAGTCTGTTTCCAGAAATAAGATTACTTAAAAGCAAGGTTTATCCGTACTACCCATTGTTTTGGGTCCAATTTTTCTAATTTATTTACTTCCAATTTCTTCAAATTGGTCGGCATATGTAAATAAATTTCGGATTTCAATTTACCCCAAGCGTTAGGTCCGGAGAACTAGCTGGCCAATTTACTGTACCAATCCATCTGCGTGTGTAAAAATATCGTACAAAAAGTTACGCACTATTCATGAAAGATACGATGCAGTATTGTTGAAACGACTCCGAGTTATATGGTACATTATCGTTCTCACTATTTGGATACAATGCGGTAATTTCTGAAATTATGTTTCGTTGGAGCAACTCTGACATTGAAAGAATCACCGCTAGATCTACATTACCAACAGTAAACAGAAAAGTTATTAATACAAAAGTATGAAGACAAAAATATAAATCTAATTGGGTCGGATATAGAATAAATAATTTGTTGCTGTCAATAATGAATTAAGTAATTTTTTCTCGGCAGCATCGTTATGTACCAATCTATTAAATTTACCGTATTGTATGCAAAAATGCATTTTATCAGGTAGCACTTTCAGAAACGAGAGTTGTTTTTGAAAAAATGCCGATGATGCTATAATTGACAACTATGATGTCAACATGTGCACGATTGACTATTGAAATGAACTCCGCGATCCCAAAAACTTTTCTCACATATCCTTGTAAAAACTTCAGCTTATTGATAATTCCAACCTTTTACTCTATTTGCAAAGTGATTCAATCTTCCGTAGACTGCCATGGTAAACTGAATTTATTCCATTGGACTGTTCCACACTGTGACAACTTTTATGACTGAAGAATATCTATCTCTGTTTATTACCTCCTAGACTACCAGCACCCGGATAATTTCATAGCGATGTACTCATTCCTTTCCTGGTTACATCCTCAACATATTTACTCAAAAAGTTGTTCGACGAAATTTGAATATCTTCTTTATCCATTTAATAAAATATTCATAAGAAGGAAAAATAGTTGTTCACAACTTTGATCATCTATAATGTAATATATAATAACATGGAAAGTTTTTATTTTCAAATATGTCTCTTCATCCATGTGGCCACTGCCAAGTCTTCTTCTCAAAAATTTTTATTGTTTCGGCTCGAAGAGAAAGTTGTCATCAACTGTTCTAATTTTATGCTAAGGACATCGGAGGATCCTCTTGGGCCACCTGAAGAGTACATGGGAAATACCGCGATACCATGCACCTACTCTCATACGATATAATTATAATAAAAAAACCAGCAACAACAAAAATTGAATGTCCGCAGTGTGTTTAAGGTTACTTTTGAAGGGGTTCATTTTGATATGCGACACACATTAGAATCATAGGTAAATGGACCCATTAGTTCTCATTTTCTATCGATTACCTCAATAAATTCCATTTCATTTCACTTATCGCCCCCATCAAAAAGAGTCTAAATATTTACTCGAGCAAAATACCAGCATAGAACAGGTACCAAATGGCCCATTTCTCGTTGAAAATATGTAAATACGTTGTATCTTGTCCCACGCGGGTCGTCGTGGATATACCTGTTTTTCACTTCTGGTGGAACAAGATATGAAATACTGCTGGCTGAATTACAGAAAGATGATTTTGCGATCGAAACTGAAATACACAGTTATAGTGGTTGTATTCTATATCGGATGCAGTTTGGTTCATAATTTCAAAATAAATTCATAAATTCAAAATTTAATCGAGAAGACTGTAGATAACCGAACGAAATATTTTCATTTATGATACATTCCTGTACCTGTAGTCCCCTAAATTTTCATCCATTCTCATCAAATATTCGGGAAAAACAGTTTACTAGCTATAGCTGCTCCCGTATGTGACGTTATCTTCTGCTCTAGAATTAAGGCTCTGCTAACCGAAACTACAAACAGCCGCTGACTTTTGTTGTTGATTCCATTTTGTAAGTGTTATGTTGGGATCCAAGTGTGGCACAACTTCGAACTTGGCTACATCGTACCGACGAGAGCCAAAATTGACCCGAAAGGTCCTTAGGGTAGATATTTTTATTTTCATTTAAGAGTATCAGTCAGCTGGATGACGGCTAATATTCCTCGGGCTCAGTAAATACTGAAAAAACTGATGAGATTTCGTATATCTGTTCTTCATGTCGAGCCGGACAACATATTACCGACAATGTTTCTCATATAACATGTCCAACTCGACATAAAGAGCAGATATAGGAAGTCTCAAAGGTTGGATAATCATTTATTTTCTCTCGATACTGGGCCTGAAGAGTATTGGCTGTTAGCCAGCCAACTGAGACTCTTAACTGAACATGGAATGATTTTCCTGGTGTTCTGTCCTAATCACAGTATTTTTGCGCCACAAAACTTCTAATCAAGCTTTATTCCTTAGAAGAAAAATGAACTGTGGGAACGTCGGAATGTTCTGCGCATGTACAGTTTGTAGATGATCACTATGTGGGTTACTATTTAACGTTCATAGGGAACATACGTATTGACCTTATTTATATTTCTATAGATTGAATACACAATTTTCACTAGATTGGTATATCGATGATTTGAACGTCCACAAACGTTACCCTTACTTTGCAGTTGACCCTGTATTTTATTTCCTAGATTGAGTCCGCACATGTCTCTCGAAGACTTCTGAGGGTTGCTTGTAAGGGTACAGCCAGTAAACGGAAATAACAATTTTACCAACAATTTTTATGCGAAGAACGCTATTGTAGTTCTAGCCAACCTCCAATTGATAATCAATTCCGAAAATATATCCCCCTCAGGTTGATGCAAGTCTTTTCACTTAGCTTCCTCCTCACAAACTTTCTTGGGTTAGCGAATTCCTTGCTCCATACACTTTTATTCTCTCCGACATTCTAAGAACTATGACTTGATTGGAGACAAAATTAATGAGTGTCAGTTCTCCATAAGTGTTTATTTCTATAGTAGAGAAAACCCGCTTTCGTTAGAAACTTTGAATAGAACTTTCCTCGTTAAAAGTCCGTAATTGCACTGGTCTTAAAAATTTAAAGAGCCTTTCTTCAAATTCGGTGAAGTATGAGAGTTTAGGATCAAAGTCGTTGACATCCAGTTGACATTTCCTGATGAAATATTTCTCCAAACGTTCAAAAGTTAGCCAATAAGTGAATTAAATGCCGTCATCAATGTTATAGAAAATTTTCTCCGTACTATATCACAGAATGAAGAATTTGAGGCAAATATTTGTCAGAAAACAACTACTTCGACTTTGTCGAAATTACAGTTGAAAGTTTTTATCCTTCAATAACAAAGAATAAACACAATGTCAGAATTACAGGACAACACCCTACTAAAAGTATAAGGAAACCATCATGAAGAGGGACAACACTACTTGACGGATGACCATTATTCTAATCATGAAAAATGGTGGATTACTTAATCCGAATCTTCCGCAAAATATCCTATACGATAGGTATGGTCGTCGGCAAGTATTCATCAGAAAACAACTACAGCCCCCTACGACTGTTGAATTATATCTGTTCAACACTTGGCAAAGTTTTCTACGAGAACTACTTTGCAATGCATTTTAAATATCAAAGCTGAAATTATTGGCAAGGACCATGAAATCGGTACGGAAGTATGGCCCCAATTAAATCGAAAAATAATTTCAGCTCTGATATTTATAATGCATTGGAAAGTAGTTATTGTAGAAAACTTTGCCAAGTATTACACAGATATAATTCAACGGTTATATGGGACAGTACTTGTTTTCTGTTGGATACTTGCCGACGACCATACCTATTGTATAGGATTTTTGCGGAAGATTCGGATTACGTAATCCACCATTTTTCATGATTAGTATAAGGAAACATTGATGATAATATCATCATGATCATACACTAACAATTATTTTCAATTCATTGATAATCATTGTATACATCTTTGATTTGTCGATTTTTTCCAACCAAAAATCTTGTTTGCTCAACTTCTAAAATTTATGATAGTGGTATGAATATTTATTTAGGTTAGAAATTGTTATTGTTGTTTAAATTGTTATATACGTCAACCGCCTGTACACTTACTAGCAAACTCCAGAAGTCTTCAATAGACATTTTGACGTGTGACACCACGCTCGGGACCAACGACCGCTTTGGGAATTGTACCCACGCCCATACGGTTGATTTGGTTGAGAAGCGAACCCTCCACCATCACGACTACCACCAATACTTTTCAATTTTAGAATCAAATTTGATTTAATTTTCAACGGTTTCAATCATATATTCCTAAGGGCGAAAATACTTCACTTCTGATAGACTTTGAATAACAAAGCAGACGTTCCCCTTTCACAATAAACGAAGGGTCTTTTCGCCTGTGAACGAAATTTTCGTGATTTAAATACAGGAGTGAGGGTGAGAAATACTTCATTTCGTCAATGAAATGAAGTGACAGGAATAGGAAAGTTCGAACCCGATTCGTTTGAAAGCTAGGGTCTATAAAGTGTAGGGTTCAAGTACATCAATCTTTCGTAATATAATTGCGTTTGAAATCTCTGAATGATAGACGGGGATGAGTGAAATATTGCTTATCTATATTTACCAAATTCCTAGAAATATCATAAGTATAACAGCCAGTAAATTCGTTTTGTGTAACAAAATTATTCAATTCTACAAATCCTGTTAATAAATAGCGCGCATTCATGTAATCTACACTGATAGACATTATGGTGAGAAAAAAATCCGTCAACCGGTTGCACCTTTACGAGCAAACCTGATATGTCTGCAGGAAACTCGGGCGAGCCAGGGATGAAGAAGGCCTCATCTTTCAATGTGTGATCCTTTAGAATTCCATATTTGCGTATTTTTCAGTAGTTGCATGGCCAGCCAACACAAGATGATTTTTTTTCTAAAATGGTCCTACCAAAAAATACTGAACGAAACTATCAAAAAAGAAGCGTATATTAACAAACAAGCTATGAAAATTGAACACAAGAAAACTAAACTGTAATAATAAAGTTTTTTTATTCTATTCAAATCTTCGTGCTGAGATAAACACGGTATTTATTCATATCAAGTGTCCAGTGGAATTAATTTCACTTGGTTGGTACTAGTAACATTTTCATTTCAGCTTTTAAATAACAAGCGAAGTTCCAATCTTGATATATCTGGTTTTATACCTACCGAGGATGAGTTAATGTGGATCAAAACTACGTTACACGATATAAGAAACTGATATTAAAAGATTCAATTGTACCAGGTGTCCTAAACTTATGATAAACTTCTGTAGTTTGGTGTTTGGTTATTATTCCAATAGATCTGTTCCTCATTTGCAATAATAAGACTTACATTTGAAAACTAACCACCTATATATAATTATTCAAAGTGAATAGAGTATTTTTGATTCAATTCCGAGAGCTCAACATCCGTGGACAGCGCTATTTCGTAGTTACCTACTCATCAGCACGGCATTATGAGATGTAACAAGTTAATTTTCATTTATAATTATTTATATTGAGTGTTCATCAATAACAAATTGGTGATTACAAGATAAATGAAAATAATGTAATACCATTTTTAATCAGATTTATAATTTTGTTAAATTTGTTTTTTACAAATCACCTAGGTTTTCGTCAAATTCACGTGAACTGCTCCCGCTTTTTTATATTTTGAAATTTTAGAGATTTGACGATTTTTTCAGAAGAAATTCAGAATAATTTTCAAATGTTTCTGTGGCTCCTGTGGCTCCTGTGGCTCCTGTGGCTTTATTTCATATCTTTCTCGCCCAAAAGTGTATTCATTATACAGGGTGTGTAGGTATGAAGAAAAGAGTCTGTCTCTCAGTGAAAATAATTGAAAAATTTACCTTAAAGAAAAAGTTCATGTAATTACAATTTTTTTCAATTATCCATGTACTCTTGGAAATAATAATTTTCATGACAAAGCATTCTTATGGGGCGCCGTTAGTGTCAAAAGTAGTTGTTCTCATATATTTTATTTTTACTCAAATATGTTTGTTGATGATTATATTTATTAGTTGACACCAATATATATTGAAACCTAACAAATATTGCCATTTTAGCGTTCATTCATTCATAAATATATCGTCAAGCATATTAGCAGTGAAGAGCAATATATTTATTACTTGTTACCAATCCATATATAAAAATGAGCTTTTGAGTACCACCACTAGATAGCGCCATGTAACCGATTCATGCCATTTCTTCGCAACGTATCAGCTATGTTGAAAATAATCTAAAGATTGTTCGAGTTTTCATCATTGCATATCTTCAAAAAGTATGAATGCAATGCATATCAACATAACAGGTTTGCAAAACAAATTATATTCCAAAACATGATGTGAGCGCCACCTAGTGGTGGTAATCGAAAGTTCATTTTTATATATGGATTGGTAACAAGTAATAAATATATTGCTCTTCACTGCTAATATGCATTGGCGATATATTTATGAATGAATGAACGCTAAAATGGAAATATTTGTTCAGTTTCAATATATATTGGTGTCAACTAATAAATATATGGTCATCAACAAATATATTTGAGTAAAAATAAAATATATGAGAACAACTACTTTTGACACTAACGGCGCCCCATACATTCTGTTCTACTGTCAACACAGCAAGCTTTATCACGAATCTGATCTCGATTCTTGATAAATAATAGAAAATTCGACTATATGATTCATAGATAAAATTGTATCAAGCTAGTAAAATGCTTCATTTTTATTCACTGTCACTCAAAACAGTACACTGGTTGACGAGCTGAGAGGAAGTCTCTAACCCTTGGGGGATGCACAATGGGCCTAATGAGGCCGCAGTGCTGTGGAGTTGAGTCACCCTTCCAAATCCCGATAATTGTAGATAATCATCGATTTGCAATGTTTCATAATGGAAATTATTCCACTCGAGGCCATACAAGGGCTACATATTATTTTCTTCAGGTAATTAAGTTTCGATTCTTGCCAGGGAACTTGTAGATCCTACTATTCTTGGCTATGATAAAAATCAATAATATAGTTGCATTTCTCTGAGTAGCCTGGGTTTTATCTTATAAATCGAAACTTCAATATTAGTTTAATGAATAATTGTTGTACAAGGCGGCATTATTGCGTCGGAACAATTTGTGTTTAATCTCATTACAAACAACACTAGTTTCGTAGACTGTTTGGTGAAAATATGATCTGTTTATAGGTAAGCAACTTCTGAAACAAATACCGCCATAATTGTGTAAATGAGTACCTAGATAAGATTTCGATTCACTAAAGGTGACTTAACGATAAGCTGGGCACACATATATCGTAAAAAAATTAAATGCAATATTGTGTTAACGATTTCATCAGTCTATGAAATTATGAATTCCATAATGAAACGATTTGTACCTACCTATAATACACATAATGGTTTACAGTAAAAATTCTGTCAATGGAGTGCCCGTGTTCTACACCAATTCACCCAAGCTATTCTTTGATGGCCTATTTGTCACGCCAGTTAATTCTGTTCCCCCTTCCTCAGATAAGCACCCTTTTATATAACTGGGTTGTCACAAGGACCAAAGATATATGCAATCCAAATTGACTGTCAACCTTCCATAATAATCTAAATTGCCTTCCATTTGTGTGAATAGCTAAATTACAACTTTAATGTAAACTTCAACTCAAACGACCACAAAAAATATTTTCACTCATTTAACACCTCAACAGCGTCTCACTGTAGGTACTCGCATCAAATGAATGTGAAATTGGAAAGGGGGCCCTAAAATATTTTTTATCGCTACGTTAATGTATTTCAATTATTTTTCAGGTTTGAGGGCAGAACTCTTTTATGTCAGAAATGGAATTATTAATAACTATGCCCTCAATTTTGTCGTCTTGATTCCGTCCAAAATCGACTCTCTTCACTTCACTTGGGAAAGCCTAGTACCTGGGCAACCAGTAAGTAAATGAATATACTTGTTTATATAATTTAGACTCATGTGAAATATGCCAAAATTTGTTGTATCAAAAATAACGAAAAGTTGTAAGAGCGAAAATAATTTTCAAATTCACTTTGCTGATTGCCTCTTGAAAATTATCTGAGGTATTGGTATGGGTAGAGACGTTACATTTCACATTCAATCACCTATTTTTTTTCAACCTATTAGAATCGTTGATACAGAACATTAGGTGAACTAGCGAACAATTGGTGTCATAATGGGCCGTGATGGTCGTGATGTAGAGCGCTCGCCTTACAATCATAAGGTCGTGGGTTCAAAGCCCAGCACGGCCATCGGTCCCGGATCTTTTCCTTGCTCGCTTCTTCTGAGGGTTTTCCTCTTTCTGGAAACCTGGAAGATTCGCAACCGAATTGTGCCAAATAGTTTTAAGACAAAACTCATCGGAGTTCAAAATTGTATGGATTCTTTAGATTACATGAATCTAATATTAATATTTTTTTGGGAAATAATGTCTTCATTCATTTTGCAGGTATCCTATTCAATGATGGTCGAAACTTCAAATTCTCCAGCTCTACCGCCTCCAAAGCTCAACATCTCTAAATCTGGTTTAATACCAAATTCCCTTCAGACGTTCGCAGTTTCATTGCCTTGTTCAGGCACCGTAGAAGGTGAAGTGGACATAGCTATAATAATAAACATCACCCTATCACATGAAAATGTAACAACACTAACATTTCGTCGAAAGAAAATTTGCCTCCAATTCGAAAAGTCTACAACATATATTTCGATGGATTCCATGCCTCAATTCTCGAACTCTGTCAACATATTCTACATAGCAGTATGTTGTGCAGTTCTACTAATACTGATTCTTGCGTTTGTTGTTACATTATACTACATAAAAGATAAGAAAAATCGAAGAACTATTGAAAATGGAAGCGGACCAACGACAACAACAACAACTTTTCTCGCTGCTTTACCCAGGAATAGTGTCCATGCGTCTTCTTATGACAGTTTCAGAAGGATGCCAAGTTATTCTTTGATAGACGAAAGGTCCAAGGATTTGCAAGACAGAATTGCTGAACTCACAGTGCAAAGGTATCAAATACAATCCTCTTTATTATTCTGTCTAATTTAATGCCTCTATCTAGCAAAACCTAAAAATCCGCTAAACTATGCCTCTTCAAAACTAACCGTCTTCATAGAAACTTTGCTTGCTAATTTATTCTTTTCTCGTATATGCGTCCTCCAATAATAACGGAACCGTCAATTTTGAGTGTTGAATGTCTGCCCGTTGAAATGGCACTGGAATGTAAAATCACCTGCTGACAGAAAAATTGCTATCACCAGGTACCATTTGTCTGAGCAGTCTATATCAGCCATTCAAGGGTGACCTATTTGTTATAAGTATAACCCTTCAGTAGAGGCCAGCTCGTTGGTTGTGCGTCAAACATCTGAGTATGGGTAATGTCACCACTGAACAAAAAATTTAACTCGCCTTGTACTAGCTGTTTTAGTAGAACGCGATTGCCCTAACTTTTTGTTTGTGGGATTAGAGTTTTGCAAGCTGTCACTTTACAGTCCAATTCGAATATTATTTTTTATACACTATAACTCGGTTGTACAAATGGATTAGCAATACCCCAAATTCTATAGATAACTAGAATCCACCTTATATCTGTGCCTAGCCCTTTCTTTGCAACTAGAGCCAAAATTACTGCGCAGATGAAATCATTTTGTGATCTTGGGTGAATAATAAAATTCACAGCACTAAATATCAATAGTTAATTCTGTCAGAAATCAACGTGATCAAATTGCTTGCTAACACGTGTTTCGTAAAAGCAATTTTATTAAGATTTCTGACAGAATTTTCAGAAGTACTGAGCACCATTTGTATTTATTGAGATAATATTATAAACCAACAAAGTCAGATACTATCTTCATCAATACTTTTCGTTGGCTGTCTTCTGTCTCACGGTGTGGTCCTGTAGGTTTTTTGGGTTTTCCTACAGCTGAAAAGTGAAACCGCCACCAAAAATCCACAATATGATCATCTATTTCGTTTTTACCTTTTCTTAACATAAACAAATGGAGTTATAATACAGTATAAACTCTCAGCTTTAGTCAAATACCCTCCTCAAAAACCTTCAAAAGATCTCAAAGTATTAACTATAATGACAGCATTATACTTCCAAAGAAAACTATTAACCAATTTATTACAAAGATTTCACTAACTACAAAATGAAAATCCTAATTTATATGTGGATGTAAGTAACACAAATATATAAATGTTCACAGATGTAGAGTTCGTCTGAGTAGCATTATCCTTGAAGGGACTTTCGGAAAGATATACCATGGATCCTACACGAATGAAGATGGAATGGAAGAAACCGTCATAGTCAAAACTGTCACAGACCATGCCAGCCAAGTACAAATATCTCTTCTATTACAAGAAGGAATGGCAATGTATTCTTTGAACCACAAAAATATACTGAGCATCCTACGAGTGTCCATTGAAGACCATACTGCTCCGTTTCTGCTTTATCCTTACAAAAACTATACAAACTTGAAGCTGTTTCTACAAAAATGCAAAGTTTCTTCAGAAGGCGTTCATCACACTTTAACAACTCAAGAAGTCGTTGATATGGCACTGCAGATAATTCAAGCGATGCAGTATCTACATAAAAAGCACTTACTTCACAAAGATTTAGCTGCCAGAAACTGTGTGTAAGTAGTTTTAAGAATGAAATTAATTTTTTATTTAATTCATTTTCATAGGAACTAGACCGACTCGAGGAAACAGACGATAAGCATAAAATGAACAATAGCCAACCATTTTCGAACTAAAGATAAATAAAATGTAAGGTTTTGTAATAATGCGCACGGTGATATCTACATTTTAATAATCGTCTATGACTGGATCTGTTAAGGGTGTATTGAGGACATTTAACTGACTATAACTATTCACAATTCTTTGAATACAGGTGTAAGCCAGCAGTCCGATTTTCAACCAGAGACGCTGGCTTCTTGTAAATTAATCACTGAGGACATCCAGTCTCCTCAACGCGCTAGGCTGCCGACCACCATAACAATATTTGGACATATTTCGTTTCAACAAACAAAATAATAAAGTTGTATGATTAAAATAATTGGTAATTTCTACGAGTACTATGTTAACAATATATCAATATAAGAATGATTTTTCAATAACATGTTTAGACGAATAGGATGTTTATTCATTGGATTTATTTTGTTATATTTCACAGATGAATTTTTTCTAGGGTGGATGATAAGCTGAACGTCTTAGTTGCTGACAATGCCTTATCAAGGGATTTATTCCCATCTGACTATCACTGCCTGGGCGATAATGAGAACAGACCTGTCAAATGGTTGGCAATTGAAAGTCTACTGCACAAGAGTTTCTCTCCCAGTTCTGATGTTTGGTCTTTTGGAGTATTACTCTGGGAACTGACAACGCTTGCTCAACAACCTTATATTGAAATAGATCCATTTGAAATGGCAGCTTATTTAAAAGATGGTTACCGATTGGCTCAACCCATTAACTGTCCAGATGAACTGTGAGTAACAAATCCTTATAAATTAATTAATATATTTTTGAGAGTGTTTGTCTAATAATGTGATTCGGAAGACACTGCAGCCAGGAAGGTTTATTTCGCTTCCTGTCAGGATCTGGCTTAACCAAATTCATACATACTGTTACGAGATTGATAAAAATTCCCCTATCTACGCCGCTGAGAGATCCATAAAAAAAACAAATCGCATAGAAATGTGTTGACGCCGCGCCGCAGGTATTTATTAATCGAGCAGTTCTAAGAAGTGATTATTTGGACGGCCTTCTGTCCCGAGTATTCTAGGAAATTTCGAGAAAGATCCAGTCGGCATAAATGGACTATATGAAGAGAAGATTATGAAGAAGTGATAAGCAGTTTTTGAAGAAGTATAGAAATGTTTGGAATATTTAGTTAGTTGTATTGTTGTAAAGATCTAAGTGTTTAATTAGTCAGTGAAGTAGTTGTATGTTTTTAGTGAAGTTAGAAAATAAACAGTTTAGTAGTGTGCTCGGCATTATTATTTAGCAAAAACGTAACAATACAAATACAAACTATTCAGTAGCATGTGATCCATTTAAACTGAGGACTGTTTAAGAGTATTCAAGGATAATTCCACGTCAAATTTTTCTCAATGACTTGTAGAAGTGGAAACCAATAGCCATCATTTTTAGAATCCATTATCACTATCCACAGGGAGGGACAATTAAAAAAAAAATCATGTTTAGTTTTTCCGTCAGTATCTTTATTGTATATTTTTAGGAATAATTTCGTAATGTATCCCCTTTCTTAGATCTTTAAATAATTGTGATTTTATCAATTTGTTTTTATATAATTTGAATTTCAGTTTTTTGATATGTTTTATTTATTTTATTTTATTTCTAGATGAACATTATTATTGTTACGTTTTTGCTAAATAGTAGGCCGAGCACACTACTAAACTGTTTATTTTCTAACTTCACTATAAACAAACATACAACAGGCGTATCGACCAAAGATGCTATCTTAGATCTAACTGCTGAAATGTTCTCCGCAATGGATAACAAGAAGGCATCACTATGTGTCTTCATAGATCTGTCGAAGGCTTTTGACACGGTCAGTCACCCACTCCTCCTCAAATCACTTGAAAACTTGGGGAATAAGAGGAACCACACTTAAGATGTTTCAAAGCTACCTACTGAACAGAAAGCAGTGTGTGAAAATTGGTGAACACAAAAGTGACTTCAGAAATATAGAATATGGTGTACCTCAGGGAACCATTCTGGGCCCAATTCTGTTCAACATCTACCTGAATGAATTATTCTCAATCAATACAACAGGAAAAATATTTACGTACGCAGATGATACTGCCATTTTTTATGAAGATTCCAACTGGACTTCCCTAAAGAACAAAGTAGAACTTGATCTTGAAAATATCAAAAACTGGTTCTCGTATAGGCTCCTCACAATAAATTTCAGCAAAACATTTAACCTGCCAATCTATGCTTCTGCACGAAACTCACCATCTTTTACCTCCCTCAATGTATCTGATCATTTCACCATAACGCCTGTAAAACAGATTAAATACTTAGGGATCATCATAGATGACCAACTCAAATGGGAACCCCATATAAACTATGTGATAAAAAAACTCCAATTCTTAATGCACAGATTCAAAGTTTTAAGAGATATATTAGACAACAAAACACTCAAAACATTGTACTTCGCTCTTATACAAACATCTAACCTACGGGATACTGGCATGGGGATCTGCAGGAAAAACCAATATGAATAAACTGATTGTGACTCAAAAAAGATTACTTAAAATAATATTCAAGAAAAAAAGAACGTATTCGACAGACGCTCTGTATTTTGAGACAAAAGTATTTGATCCAGTACAGCTCTTCTTCTGGAATACCAATATAAGATCATTTAAATCGAAAGAAAAACTGCCAAAAATAGAACACGCATACAATACACGAACCAAGCAGACTAATTTCAAAGTTCCCTTTATGAATGAAACTGTAGGACAAAAAAGTTACAACTACCTCAGCCTCAAATTATATAATACCTTACCAAATGAAATAAAAAATTCCAAAAACCAAAATGATTTCAAAAAACGATTAAATGACTTTATCACTGCCTTGCCTCGTGCAGAATTGCATAAACTAGTATATTGCCAAAATACCAATTGAAATAAATATACTCAATTTCAAACTCATTTACTAAACCATCCATACGACAAAAATTTCCTCAAAATTATTTCATTAACAATATTCTACATGCCTATATTTAAATGTATGTGTATGTATTCAATTCTATTGTGTTCATAATTAATTTTACTTCTTGCAGTTTGAGCGACTTTTCTTTTATTCATTAACTTATCTCCTTTTACATTGTATTGAAAACGCACCTGATGGAATTAAATACATGTTATCATTATATTAATGTACTATATTTGTCTTGAACTTGAACATTTTAGCTCAGTTCTCCTATTTTAAATCAATTCATTTATATATTTTCTCACAATTTGGTGCAACTTTATATTATATTACTATATCACGCACAAGCTTACCAAGCTTATGTGATTTTGTATATGTTTATTTAAGATTATAGATTTTTATATGTTTATCATATTTGAATATTGAAAATAAACATTTTTTAATTTTTTGAATTTTGAATAAAACACTTAGATCTATACAACAATACAACTAGCTAAAAATTCCAAACACTTCTGCTTATTATCACTTTCGAATCTTCTTAAATAATTCTCTTCATAAAAATTCTTCTTTAAAACTTCTCCTAGTCAAATGTCTCGCGCTTATATAGGTACTCATCGTGTAGACTGGATTAATCGCGATGATTTCGAGAATACTCAAAACGGAGAACTTCTACACATTTCCAGGAATTGAGCGATGACGCGGCAGCTCCGTTATCTAGACTATTCATGCAGTACAGAAAACGATCCATCCAAATAAACACTTCTTGGAACTGATTTATCGATGAGGCACCCGCGGAATGGACTCAGCGGCGCAGCTAGGGGGCTTTTATCAATCTCGTAACATTATTTTGGTAATAGATGCCCACTCACAAAGGGATATATATCTTTTAGAGGCAATTCGTCAGTCAGAAGGCATAACTAGCACTAAATAGTGTTATTTATTCTGTTTTTCTCGCACCTTTTTTTGTTTAACTTCTGACTGGAATTATTTGGTTTGGCCCCATTGAAGAACATTTTTTGTGAACTCTCACGGGAGGTACCACAAACTACAATGGAGTTAATGTAATGTAATGTTGGCGTAGCCAGAGCTCAGGAGTTGCATAGATAATGTTCCCCAGAATATCCAAGAAATTAAATGAGTTTGTAAACATTACAATAATACCTGCTTCAGTTCCAGAGTTATATGGCTCCAGAGTTGTTTGTATGGCATTATAAAATTTTCAAATAGACACCCAGTGTATGTTCTATATCTACTGCTCTGACTTCTTGGTAGAAGTGTGGTTATACACAGATGTTACCCAAATCTGAATATAAAGTGAAAGAGATTTGGTGTCAGTGAATCAATATTGAGAAATATGATGGCAGCAATTCGGACAAGAAAAATAAAAAAAATTAAGTAAATATTGACACCGTCTGAAAGTCTAATAGTCTCTTTCGCCATGCATCTGTGCATGTTTCCAACATCATCCAATTAGTTGGTGCACTCACTAAACATTGAGTAAAATCCGTTTTTTTCGTTTATTTGCTGGGTACCACAACAGGCGCACACCATCCAGAATGACTAGAACCCTGCATATAGTGAAGGAGGCAGGGGATATACCTTAACGCCGTGAAAATACCACCCATATAATATCGGGAGAACGGATAAAGAAAAGTTTGTCCGCCCACCGCTAGAAAGGGCAGGACAAAACCTATCTAGTCAATACGATCGTCTCCCTCCCTTATGCCCCTGTGGAATATAGTGATAGTTCTTGATTTCAGCGTAAATTTTGTCTATTTATATGTGAGTCTGTGTGCTCTAGAACTGTATAAACTGCGGCTTTTAATACTGCCTTCCTAAGTAAAAGTACCGTATCTGCTATCTGCTATTTTGCTTAGAATTCTGTAGATACGACATTCTTACATAGGAAATTCTTGAAGTTTCGTATAAACGGCAATATAATTTGTTAACTTTGGCTGTTTAAACCTAGACTTCATCTTTGTTTGGTAAAAAGCAAAATTTTTAGGTTTTTAAACCTAAATAATCTTATATTACAATATTCATATCTTTTGTAGATACGGTACTTTTGCTTAGGACGGCAGAATAATCCCCCCCTGTTAACTTTGGAACGGCACGTACAAACATAAAAAAAACGTTTGGGGGGTTTCACCGATACTATTTTTTTAAATAAAACACATTGTGATTGCTCGATAGATGGCGCGGTGGGTCATATCAACTAAAAAAATTTAAATTGCATGGGAGGGTCATGTGTCACATCGTTGAAAAGATACTTCAATTCTTTTTTCTTTAGAATTTCGTTCCATTCGAAAAAAATTCTGTCCCGTTATTACACGTCAAATCATCAAAAGTTATCGTGGTCAGGTAAGAAAAGGGATTCAGACCCGCCAGAGCGCCAGATCCGCACTTATTCTGGCAATTCGATTGCATATTGTAAAAAAACGTAAAAACGAAAATCTAAAAAATTCAGATGGTTGAAAAGAGAATTGAATTATCTTTTAACGATGTGACACATGACCCCCGAATTGAATACTGAGATAGTTTCACGAGCCAACGAATCATTTGTGTGGTCATCTTCCACATTGATTTAATAAAATTCGCTATATATAAATTTTAATCATGAAAAATATTTTTGCCATCAATTCTCATCATATTGAATGCACAATCCTTCAGTACAAATACTAAATTATCAATAGTTGTACCCTCATTGACGGCATACCCTTTCTTAACAGTGAAGTCTATAAAATGCTACCACACATATTTTTTATTCTTCACATTGTTCTTCGACTAATTTTCGTTGACTATATTGTCTGTTTCATATTTCATTCACTAAAGTATTGACAAAGTAATTTCGTTTATTGTCGTGAATTCTTCAATAGTTATACCTAGTGAGTAATAAAGTCAGTCGGACTGAGGCAATGGCGTAGCCAAAGAGAGAGGCCAAATGGTACTTTCCCCCGAAATATTTTGAATGGATTCTAATACTAGAACCTCCTCAAAAAAAAAGGTGGCTGTGCTACTTATACCACCAGATACTAAGATGTTTTATCCGTTGCTCTTTTTGGCTTCACGGTTGCCAATAAGGACTTGGTTGTACCAACTCAAAAGAAAGGAGCTGTGTAGTATGGCTTTCAATAAAATACGCCACCGAGTCATTCATTATAATCATTTCATTTACAACAATCTTCTCACAAGTGCCACCCAATTTTTCAATGTTCCTTTAGTCGTTATTTTTTTTTTAGTTTTCAATTTTTTTTCAGATTTGCAGTGATGGCTTACTGTTGGGCGATGAGTGCAGAAGAAAGACCTACTTTCACTCAGTTGCACGTCTGCTTGCAAGAATTTTATGCACAATTAACTAGATATGTGTGACGAAAAGACTAAACAAACATTAAATAAATGTTCCTTCGACAGTGGCAGTATGTGAAAACTTCTTTACGAATTGAAAGAGAACTGAGAACTGTCGGTTTTTTACTGAAAGAATAAAATTCGTATGATTCACAAAATGTGAGGAAAGTGATTATTACATGACTAATTGAAAAAAAAATGTTATTCTGGAGTTCAATACACCTTGCTTATAGATAAAAATTTTGCAATAGCCATAGTGTTTCCAAAATTACCCCAAGTTTCTGAATTTAATTCAAAAACTTGGAGAACTTTTTATCAACTACAAGCTTTTCTCTTCACTTCAATTCGTTTAAATTCTTTTTCCAATTTCCTATTCTTTAACAAGAACCTGATAAGTATCAGAGATTCTTTGATTGAAAGTAATAACTTTATTAAGACAGACATCAGCAGTGTAATATATTACTTTTGAAACATCATGTATATTTTACTCAATTGCAGTTCACAAAATTCCACAACTTCTGTTTCATTATTCAGAATTGAAGAAAAAACATTTGTATGATTCGTATGACAGATTTTTTTTCGGAATTGAAGTCACTGAGTTTCTCCTGCTACAACCAGCTTGGATGAAGGCACAAAAATATGTATTTACTCGTGCTCAATCTAGAACTCATTGAAGTCAATTCAGAAAACTTTGGCATCCACTCCAAAGTTGCTTCTAGTGAACCTTAGAATAACAAATTGAAATAAAAAAAAAATCACCAGAAACCCAGGTTGGGTGTCATGCCCTTTTTGTTTGGAATTTTGATATAGTGTTATGTATATGATTATATTCGGTGTCCTTAAATGAAAAAATGTTGCCACTGTCTTAGTTTAGGGTGCCAAATTTTGTGTTGAAGGTATGGTTTACCAAACTATGTATATCCTCTTTTATTAAATGAGTTCAAATAGTAGATGTCGAGCTTAAAAGAGTTGTACATATCTTCTTTTATTTACTTTATATTATCCAGACTTATTTTGTATTCTGTACCTAAAATGTTGTGATCTCCATATATATTTTTATCAATTAAGAGTAGGTTTATTTTGACTGTTTAATTTTAGGAGTGCTTTAAGTGTTTTGGATAAACCTAATACTGGTTTCATGAATTTAAGAATGTGGAAACAAGCGATTACATAATTTTTTTATTGAATTCCAAATATCTCAAAACTTACCTTGAAGAGATTCCAATAGTTTGATAAAACTGGAATGAATGTCTCGAAAAGGGATCTGAAACAAAAGATAAATATATTTACTCATTCGTATTATCGAGACAATAAACGAGAATCTATGTGTAATCTGCTTGTAAAAAGATCTTAAACTTATATATAAATATGAAAGATAAATGACCTTCTGCTTGAGGAATGTATTTTTATAAGAAGACTATTAAAACAAAAAACTATATTGTTGGCTTTTCAATTTGTTCACTGTTGGTATTACTATTAATGTAAAAATGTCATGATAATGAAGGCGTAGGTTATTGAATCATATCAAAATGGCATGAGCCAGGTAACCAGAAAAAGTATTATCCCAAATTCACTCTTAAAAAATCAAGGGAGAAAGACTTATTGGATATTTTTCGAAATCTGAGGAAAAATTATTCTTATACCAATAAGATAAGGTGGGGAAAACTTCGGAGGGTTGTTTGTAAGGATGCAGTAGTGACTTCACCGAAATAGAAAAAAAATATAATAAATCTTTATTATTTACTAGTTCGAATGAAATTTTGGTAATAACATGTTTCAATATTTTCTGCTATCATCACAATACTTCGGTCCATATCACTAGTACATACAGCCTTTCCGAAGTTAGTTGAATACGTCTGCTTCCTTTCATTCAAAGAAAAAGAAATAACTGATGAAATTTCAAGCATATAAAATAGTCTTCGCCCATATATGGTCCGCGTATGGGAGCAAAGCGGTAAAGTGTATTATATTTCATTCAGGTTTTTGTTTAATTTCACCGACTTTGGAGAGATGTTAATGAGTACAATCAATGCATGCTTCAAGAACATGAAACATAGGTTTTCCACTCTATGATGACAACTTCGCTATAAGGAAAATCCAAGGAAACAAATGCATTAAGGAAGGATACCAAAGGTTTTTCAGTGAAAATAACTTACATGAACGAAGTATATTCATAAAAAATTCGATGGTTGATTATGTTTATTAATTGTTCAGTTCATCTCAGTTAAGTAAATTAAAGTTAGCTACCTCAAATATTCACCTTCAGTAGATATTTATGTTGTTTAATATCTTCCACTTGCACTGCACTGAATGTAAGCTTCTGTGTAGTAATTAAAGTACTGGAGTTTTATCCCAACACACCAATAATTTCAACAACTCGAAACGTGTTTCAATAACCAAGTTACCATCTTCTGGAGGTAGATCAAAAATAGGCATTTGACGTTGGGGTAACATTCCAGTACATTGACTACCATAAAATTGTGATTTGAAAGATTGTATTGTGCAGATCTAAAGCTTTAGAGCATTATCAAACTTTGAATGACTATTCAAATAAATGTTTATTTTTTATCAAAAATCAAATATATTTTAGAATTTGCACAATCCTGATGATTTTCTTCACACAGTAAAATGTTGCTACTGTTACCATATGAAGTGAGCAGTTTTCGCAAGTGGCAACTGAAAGATAAATACAAGTTTAAAAAATCATTCTTGAATGGAAAGCTTGTGCTAAAAAAGTAGACTTACAGCTTATCTTAGAATTGATTCAAAAGTGTTGTTTGAGTGAGAAGGTAACATTCCAGCATCACACATCCACTTTGCTTCTAATGACATTGTGTCCTTTCATTTGATATCTGATAGGAACGAGTTAGTGTAATATTTTTCAATTTTGTGATATCAAACGTCCATATCATACACGCGTACGTGCGTAGTAAGTATGGTTCAAGAATAAAATTCTTCCATTATTAATTCCTGAATTACACATTTCAGTTGCACATCGCTAGCAATTTGCGAAATACCAAAAAAAAACAGCAAACAAAAAACATTGGAACTAATCGTCTCTGTGCGCCACAGATCACTTCCTTATCTTTCAATACCAAAGTAGCGGCAGCTCGTAGTTATTCCGTAACTATGACAGCTCACATATAGATGGCGAAACATATCTATTTTAAAGAATTATCATTGTTTATAGAGAAAGAAGGGTAAACTTCATCGCATCACAAACGGTGCGACATCTATATGTATTTGATTGAACTTATAAACTATATATTATGATTGTATAAGAGTAAAGACAATAATTATACCATTGTATAAAGAGTTATAATATACTCTTAGACAATGGTTATAAGATAGTAAGACAATCATATGGGACAATGATAGGATCCAATGGGAGACGACTTGGTCTCCCAGTCAGGTCGTAGATGATTGTTTGAGGAACGATACCCGTTAGTCGCAACTTGAAGTAATGAAAATACCAAATAATAGATGGCGATAGAATTATAAAATTCTATAAATAACACTGGTAAAGGAAATGAAATTATCTATTCGGAATCTTTTATTTGGTCTGTTGCAAAAAACGGAATAGTTTTCAGACACAAATTATATTTGGTGATGAGATTCGAGAATCGAGATTATTCAGTTTGTGAAATATGTTGAAATTGCAAAGAAAACTTCATGAAATATTTTGTATTAAGTAGAAACCTACAGTTTTTTGTAGTTCCTCTCAAGCTTCAACTAAAAACGCTAGATGGCAATAGCGTTTTGCTTCAATTCGTATTCCACAGGCATTGACTAACCAACCATCTTATTTCTCTTTAAACAATAGCACAGTTATACTTCCCCCGACAACGAGGCCGTGTGGTTAGAGTATCTACATGACAGAATGGTACTGTATGGAGCCTGTGAAGTCATCAGGAGTTCAGATCCCCTTCTTTGCTCAGAGAAAGCCATCATGAGAAATCAGGGATTGAAGCTTTTCTTTTCAAGGCAGCAACGCGTGCAGCCGATGGAGTCGGTTTCGTATTCGACATTGAACAGACGAACCCAGACTATGTCCCAATCAGCAAAAAGCCCACGTCAAAGCTTCGGAGAGTGAGAGTGTCTACAGCTACAGAAGGATACGCCAATCCATGGGGGGTCTTCTTCAAGAACATTGAAGAAACCTACAGAAACCTAACCTTCGCATTTTTCAGGTCAAGTGGGCTGAAGGCGGAAACCGAGGGATCCATAATGGTTTGCCAAGATGGTGTCTTCAACACCCTCGTCTACCGTAGTCGCGTGATGGGTCTAGTGGTCCCTGAAACCTAATGCAGAGTTGTCTTGGGGCAGCTGAGACCAAAATGCATTTGTTGTTGTTGTTGAGTGTTGTCTACGGCACTCGTACAGTATAGATGAGACTCCGGTATTGCCTTGAGTCCGTTGTGGAGAATGACAAGTGCCGAATTTATTGAAACTACTCATTTCGATTACGTCCTCCTCGATCAAAAGACTAAGACGATTTTCATTATTGATACACACTGCTATCAAACTCATATATGTCATTCCGGCTTGCCGTAATATGGTAGAAATCTTGGCCGGACGAATGCAGAAGGCCATCATCCTTGGTTCACTCCGCCTGCTCAGGGCACATGATCCTCGGACCCAATAGTCACTTACCCCATGGTGCGGGGAGTGGTTATTGGCAAATGATCCAGCGCGCCTCCCGAAGTGTCGGAGCTTCGGAAACAGGACCTGACTGGAAAATTCTCAACGGATAAAAAATCATGATTATGATAATTATTGGAAGAAGAAAACCTAATGATAAACATTCAAAATTTTCCACCAAAAGGCAGAGGTTAGCTTTTATCTGAACCGCAAGGGACCAGGACAAGTGCTCTCTTCCACACAACCTAAGAAAAATAACAATACAAAAACAAAAAGGAACACTAAAATGATAAAATACAAATTTGTTCATAGTAGGTATATTAATTTCGGCAGTAGAGAATTAATTTCAAACAGCATCGGAAAGCTCAGAGTAGGAGTTGGGTCAATCAGAAATGCAAATCACAAGTTTGGAGAGATTGTTTTCATCCGTTTCTGAAAACACTGAAGCGAAGTGGTCGTGGTGTTAGAGCGTTTGCTTTCCATCCAGGCGGCCCGAGTTCGATCCCCACCGTCTATCACTGAGCTAAGGTGGTTCGGAATCCACTATTACGTAAGCTGTAGCTTTTCTCCGATAACCTGGGTGTTTTAAACTCCTTCCTAAAGTCTTCAGGGATCCAGTTATAGAGTTTAGTGATCAAGTACGTAAAAGAGGATCGATATTGAGCAGAGGTGTGACTTGGTGGTGTAAGCCGAGATATAAAACGAACGTTGACGTTATAAACGTCGGTACGGAAGGCGATTTTATGGTAAAGGTACGTTGGTTTTTGGGTTATTAATATTTTATGATATTGAGTACAGGCATGCAATATCCTCCTCCTCTCTTTATTCAGCTATACAATTTCATTCAGTGGACCAGATGTATGAGCTCGCCTGCCTAGTCTATGAATAAGACGAAGGCAAGAGTTCTGAACTAGTTGTATGTGTTACGAATCTTTTTTAAAGATGGCAGGTCTATATATAATATTACCATAATTAGGGTGCGAAAGAACGAGAGATTCACATGGAGTGATTTTACTGCGTTTATCAAGTTCTTCTATTGGCGTGAATTAATTTAAGGATGCAAATAGCGCGTCTTATAACCAGGTTGACATGTCTAGACAAATTCAGAGAGCAGTCTAGAATAATCCCCAGGTTTTTGGCACTATCAGTAAGAAAAATTGGCACATTTTTAATTCTGATATTCAGGGCATCGATACATCAGCTCCGATTCACTTTCCTACTTTCCTGAAATCGATATAATGGACTCTAAATGAAAGTTCAGATTAGTATTTGCCTCTAAAAGGTTGGTATCTGGAAAGGACAAATAAATCTGCGTGTCATCGGCATAAAAGTGGCAGATGCTGAAAAATCAAAATAATGCGTATACAGAATGAACAGTAGTGGACCCAAAATCGAACCCTGCAGAACACCGTTATCAATGGCTAGGAATTCAGAAATGCCTCTATCTACCATGACCGCTTGCAGTCTGTCAGATAGATACGAGTGAAATAATAATACTGCACTGAGGGAAAATCCAATGAACTGTGGAATAGCTAGCAAAAGCTGTTGTTTAATCATGTCGAAAGCTTTAGTGTAATCAAGCATGACTAATGCTGTCAGGTGATTACGGTCCACTGCAGTGAGGATGTCATCCGTGACCTTGAGGATGGCAGTCACACAGATATGCTGAGATGTAATGCCAGATTGGCAGGAGGGTATAATATTGTGCGCTTCCAAGTGCTTCTGCATTTGGAAATGAATGTGTTTTTCAAATATCTTCGCAAGCGTGCACATAATGCTGATAGGATTTGATATCATCTGAAAGGTACTTTCATATGGAAGGAAATGCGTTGTTATCGATGCAAAAGTTGAATATATGAGAATTGATTGGGAGAAGGACGGGAAAGCAGTGTAGTAGCATGGTTATGTTGATTTGGTCCGCACCCAGTTGCTTCAGCTTTGATAGACAAGAGAGTTTTATATTTTTCAGTTTCGGAAGTGTGGGAAAAAGAAAAATTGGCCACGTCGAGACGCGTATGGCTTGAGTAGCACCTTTGAATATCCTCATCAAGAAGGCGGTCGCTGCTAGAATTGATATCCGGAAACATTTTTCAAATCATCGAGGATAAAATGGGTATTATTTTAGAGTTATACCAACATATTTTAGTTTTATCCAATAATATCTGTTGTTTTTATTGTTGTTGACTCTGAACAGCATATAAGCTTTTTTCTCGCGAATAATGGCATATTTAGTCTCATTTCTAAGTACTGTGTAGTAGTTTCAGTGTTCCAGAGTGAAAGTTTTCCATTTGAATTATTCTATTAATTGGAATCGAAACCTCTTATGCACCACTTAAATTTGTTTTGACTCTGTTGTATTTTGAATAATACACATGGTCCATATTTGCAATTAGGTCTATTTATAGGTTGTTTCTGTTTTACGACTTCTGTTCATCATATGGCAGCTTAATTCCTACTTGTTTGTTCTTATTTAACAATTTCTACACAATATTCTAATATGTTGTCAAAAAGAATTTAATCTAAAACACTCTGAAAAAAGTACGCCTCAAGCTAAAATGCATGAAGTTTCAAGTACTAACTGGGCCTGTCTGATGTGTTAATGGATTCATCTACCTGAACTGAGCATGAGAGAATTAATTGATCTTGCCTTCGAGAGGGCCTCATATAGCTACTATGCCGTTCTGCAATGACTAGACAGTAATAATAATGTTCATTTTATAGAATGACCGGCAGATTTTTTAATAATGTTGGAAAAACCGTGTGGGTATTAAAAAGACGATGATAATAAAAATAATTAGAACACCTATCTTGGTTCACTTTTGAAAAAAAGGATAGAAATGAAGGACCTCCTATCAACATAAAAATCGCTGCCTACAAAGATGCCTCTTAAACTGAAGGAGGCAGGGGCCGGTATCTATGGAGTAATAAAAAAAATCTCACTGTGCTTGGGCAAACAAGCGACGATATTTCAAGTGGAAATAGTCAAAATAGGTGCTGAAGTTAATTAGGCAAGAGTTTTCAGAAAAACCATTGTGATTTCCTAAATGAAGATAGATTGCAAATAATCCATCGTTTCCTGACTACAGGAGTTTTGTTGGTAAGCATTCTATAGAACAGGAGTTCTGTTGGCTAACAGAAGATAATCCAACAGCCTCATACTACTGTCGAATCACCTCTGTTCAACACCTGGCAAAGTTTTTCTACAAGAACATATTTTGCAATGCTTCCTGTAACAACTAACAAATTATAATCAAAAACAGGTGACTATCTGCATACTACTTTCAAGGTTTTGCCGATCATCAGTGCAGACCTGGTCAGGATGGACAAAACTTCTATAGTATAGGAAATTAGGGAAAGGCTGGATTATTTATAATCCATTTTCATTTTAGGAATATATGGCTTTTCGTAAAGTACACCCAATTCCACATGAAAACTATTTAAATACATTTCATGATGAAATAACCTTGAGAAAAAGCAATCGGCTCACTGCCGGTTAATTAATTCAAAACTGCCATTTCCGAAATTGTGTTGTGGTATGTATATACTTTCGATATACTGATGATGTCTTAGTCTTAGTTATGCCATACTTTGCTTTTACCTCAAGACAGAGAGTAGGCGGAGCAAGTCAAGAGTGGGGGACAGTGCGAGACAGGCACTTTCAACTCCTTAAAAAATTGGTAGGCGAGAGAAAATCAACGACTTTTTTCTGTCATAAGTATTTCAGGCAGGTATATTTCAATAATGAATAATGTCCAACAAGCTGTTATACTAAATCTCAGAAGTCTTTCAATCATCGTTTATTTGCCACGTGTTTCACTGATCAGTATTTAGTCTCCCCACTTTTTGTCGTCCGCATAAAGCCTTAGAAACCATTGCGCAAGAAAGTTTCCGAAGCCTACATTCTCGAAATATTCGAATAGAATTCCAAATCCTTTATTCTACCGTTGATACTAATTCTGAAAAAAAAAAATCACCAAGAGATCTGGAGCCTACAAATAAACTGATATATCTTTAATGATTTTCGGCCAGTATATGCTTATCAGCTCTACCGTCGCTTTTCTCATTAGGTTTTGACATTTTTTATATAAATCGTCATCAACAAGAGATTCTTGTCTTATAGTCTTGATTAAACAACAATTTTGAATTCTTTTTCCAATAATCTATAAAGTCGTAAAAAATAGCAATAGGTTACAAACGTGAAGAGCATTTTACTGATACGGTAAACAACCTTTTAACCGTTTTTGATACTGAATGTGTATTATTAGACTTCTAATGATACAATGAAATAGTTTCACATGTCTTGGCAGAGAGGTGTAAACTGAGCTCTATGAAATTCCAAAACACGTTAATCTTGTTATTAATATTGATGTCTGGTGACGGGTTTGATACCACTACAGGCTAAATTGAAAAATCCTAATGATTGCAATTATGTTCAAACAGAACATTTTATTTATAACCTTGACAATAAGATGAAGGAGACCAACATCCATATTATAATTTTATTTAGAAATAGGTAATTGTTCGACCAGGATTTGTCACGCCACAGGCATCTATCTTCACGCAAACTGTCAATTCAGTTTCAGAAAAGAACTACAAGTGATTAGAAGTTGTAATTATGTATCACGGGGTGTTTGGATTAGTGGTTCTCTTGCTCCTCAACCTTTCTCGTTGTAAGTATTCATTTGATAAGTCTGACAACTCATCTTATTATGAATCATATATTTCAGACTTAGAATATCCGGTTATCTTGATCACTTCATAGCTGAACTTGAGTTTTAGCACTCTGAAAATTGTAATAAGAAATTTCTCGTTTTTATGATCCAGTTGATAATTACTTTGGCCGCCCAAGATTTTAAAAATTTATAATGATTCAACGAAATTCGGCGAAGTGGCACTTTTGTATTTTGGTTATGACGTAGACCTAGCATTGCTTGTGATCTGGAACTGAATGAGTTTCGAATAATTGAAATGCGCTAAAATTCAGAATAAATTAGAAAACAAACAACTTGAGTAGGAGCCAATCACTGATACCAACACCTTGCAAGTATATTTAGAAACAATAAAAATCCTCATCAATGAACCAACACCTACCGTTATACAACCAGCAAGTAGAGGTTGGAATGAATCCGCTTAAATATTTGCTAGGACACATCGATTTCAATATACAAAGTTGCATGTGTTGATGTGTTGATGGTGACATTATAATTCTGTCATAGATATTTTTTTAATGGCAACCAAAGTTCCTACAAGTGTCATTTGAAAATTATAATGTTTCTGCACATAACACATTGACATTTATATTAAGGGAGTTGCCGAGAAGAAATTAATCCTACATTAAGAGCACGGCACTACATAAAATCCGACCGTGAACTAATCACATATTTTCGGAATCAGCATAAAATTTTGCATATATAGTGTGAACTTCAAGTGGATATGATGATTTTGTATTTTTCATGATTTTTAGGGGTCTACCCCTCACTTTTTTCGAGTTATTACTTCTGTATTTCCAACAACTTGAATCTCACGAATTATGGTAAATTTATCTTTCTGAATCGATTGGCGCTCGCAGAATTGCTCTATCTTCAACTGTTCTCGAGTTGATAAGTTTTTCTAGAGTCGAGAGGAGTTATTTCCTTCAAAGAAAATTTTTAATTTTTTTTTTGCTCATATTCGAAAAATTCAATCTTTTCTGAATAAGTTCACCAAATTTGAAGTCGATTTCGGATCAATTAAAGATTTCATAGGGTTTTTGAAGCACCTCCGCAATTTTGATCTTGCAAGGCAATGTTGACGTATTTTGCTCTTTTTATGTTAAACCTTGTATCTGAGCATGAACAAATCACATATTTTCGGAATCAGCATCAAATTTTGCATATATAGTGCGAACTTCAAGTGGATCTGATGATTTAGTATTTTTCATGATTTTTAGGGGTCTACCCCTTATGACTTCTTTCGAGTTATTACTTCTGTATTTCGAAAAACCTGAATTTCACGAATTATGATGAATTTATCAGTCTGAATCGATTGGCGCCCGCAGAATTGCTCTAGTCAACCGTTCTCGAGTTGATAAGTTTTTCTAGAGCCGAGAGGAGTTATTTCCTTCAAAGAAAATTTTTAAATTTTTTTTTTGCTTATATTCGAAAAACTCAATCTTTTCTGAATATGTTCACGAAATTTGAAGTCGATGGAGGATCAATTAAAGATTTCATAGGGTTATAAGCTACCACTTCTTAAGTAGGCATAAGGTTGACCATATGATTCTTGCGAAAATCAAACTCCAACAGGATCATCGACTGAAACTTAAGGGATTCACCACTATTTGGGCAGATTGCTGTAATTCAGTGAGAGGGGGTGGCGTCGTGACCGTCCATGTCAGGCGTGGGGTTCCTCATACCAGAATCCCAGCAAGAAGGAGAGATATCGAACATGTCGGTGTCACTCTGGAGGACGGGACCTGGGTGTTTGCAGTGTATAATCTTCCAAACGAAGATTGTCACAGCTCGACTCTTATAATCTGTTCAATAAGGACAGGTAAGGTAAAAAGGTGCTGCTGGAGGCCGAAGTCGAAGTGTTTAACCAGACCAATGCCAACGGAAAAACCCCGCTGGCCTATTCTCTAGACAGTCAGGTGTTAGTGGTGCACATGGTAGAGCCAACCCACTACCCCTGGAATGAGTCTACCCCGACTAAAATCGACTTGACGGTCATAGAAAATGGCAGGGATTTAAGGGATCTTCTTAAGGTGATTCACGAACTAACCTCTGATCACGACCAGCTATGTTCGAGTTGGAGAGAAGGTGCCGAGCCAGCACCACTAGGTTTCTGTTCGACCAGAAGAAAACTGACGTCTTGAATGGATTCACGAAGAGAGGCTCCCGATGTCAATGAGGGCCCGGTGGAGTTCTCGAGGCGGATTGACATTTTTAAACGGAAGACTGTCTGAAACGGACTGGGAAGAGACTTGTTTTGAAAGCCAGAAACTATTAGCATCAGCTCATAAGTTATCGCCCAGTTCCACTGCTCAGAGTTATCGCTGAAGTGGTACTTTAAATAATCCTGGAAAGGCTGCTGAAAAACTCGAATTCCGTACAGGTCATAGAGGTAGTGGATTTTCTTAAGAGCTATGACTCATACCGTCGCAGAGAACAAATTTACGTTTCGGCAGTATCTACCGAACGTTGCAAAAACATCCGCATTCGAGACCTACGAGCGTGTGGTCAAGATCGACGTGGACGGTACCTATGTATATTTTGGGACTTTACTTTGGTCTATTATTTACCTTAATAGTACATTTAAGTAAGAAACAAATAACTGAAATCTTAATCATATAGGCTATGGAGACAGGTCTCTGACATACACTCCGAATTTTCAAATCTTTAATGATAAATTGTTCTGATCGTTATATTACTCAAACAACTGATAGTAAAGTGGGAAAGTTCGAGATTTCGGTAAGATAATTAAATAGGGGTGGTCTCGGAGTTTCAGAAGATAAACAATTAGATGTTTACTGACACTGATGGACAATATCAACAAACCAAGTCACGAAGTCGTAGCCAGAACATTTATTCAATCAGTAGTCAGCTTCGAAGTTTTTGAGAAACAGTATGATAAGCACACTGCGACAGCTGAGATCCATCGCGTCCCACTGATAACCATACGTTCAGTTAATGAGTTGATTCCGACAGTAGATGAAATCATATGAAAATAATCCATATTTCCTCCAATGAAAAATTCAAATGTAAATATATATCAATCAAAATCCGCTAAACTATTGATACGAAAAAATCTCATTCCAAAATCAAACATTAACATGTTCATTGATAGAAACCTGAATAGGAAGAAACCTTGAACTCATCGAAAAGGACATTTCACAGGTTCAGAATTCACAAAACCAAAGTACTTAATGGTTTCGATTTCAAATTACTATGGCGAAAGCAGACTATTTACTAAACAGAGCAGATGCGATGGGTTGAAGACATTCACCTAACATCTAGGTACCGGTACTGATTTTTTTGTAATTATTCAAGAAGAAATTGAGAATGTCACACAACCCACAAAAAATCCAGAAACTTGAATATTAATATCAGAACTACAACCTTAACGCTTACTGCTGAAGCATTGGCAAACCTCTGCCATAATAACAAATACCATGGGAGGAGCCTTCAAAAAATACTCACGAACCTCATTGAAGAGCACAATAGCCAAATAAACCAACCAATTGTGATGAAGCCATTTCTCATTCTGAAAATGCAGCTGAACTGAATAGTAGTAATATAAATATGCAAAACTGGCGAATCAAAAGTTGAAATGAGATGTTATCGACCGATCTCTCTCATCTGTGCAAAAAAAGGCATACGATGTCCTCTGGGTATTCAATATAAGAAATAGTCTATTACAGGAAACATAGTAAGTTAATAATATTTGAGAGTTAACTGAAACGTATCAACATCATGAGAACGAAATACCCATCGACGAGTGTTATTCTATTTCAATAAATGGATTATACGACGAGTCAAGAGCCCCAATGAGCCAGTTTATCTTCAGACAACCCAGCTGAGTTCAATAGAGAATGAGCTATTTATCCACACGAAATAACATGCATATAATATTCTGAGTGGAGTTGAACAATGCATGGTTATTTGAAAACGGATACAGTTCTCCTCATTCGAAACCACATGAATGCTTTTTTCCAACAACCATAACAACAACCACCACCGAAATTGTTATGTTTTGATAAACCAATTTCATAAGAGATATAATGACCTTTTGGCATGACATTCGAACAAAAACAACACTCACTTTTAACAGTTGATAGTATCCTGTTAGAAAGACCTGAACCATTGTAATTGTAAGAGAAGATTATGAAGAGGATTTTACAACATTGAATGGACTGTGTCTAGAGGTTTTATAATAAAAGAACGCGACTATGGCTTCATTGCCTATCATTCAATAAAACAAAGGATCCTTGATGAGTTAAACGTTATACAAAACAACGCTTCAAGGATTGCTTTTTGTACCACTTCTATCCGGCTTCAGACTGCATTAGAGCAATCGAAAGTATTCTGACAAGAATAATCCCATTGATTCAGGGATGCTGTTGAAATACCAAAATCATATAACCACTTTCGATGTAACGCACACTTTCTCATACCCTTGGTTAATTCTTTTTTACCTCTGCTGACACTAGGCCCAATTGTTGAGAAAACACCAAAGTCAAATCTTAGACAATAACAAAAGCTTTCAATGATCTTTAACAAAGGTATCATTCACTATATCTAGAGATGCTTCCAAAGTAGCAGCAGCAGGAACAATGAAGTATCACGAATCCAGTTTCAAACTTTCAACAATAGCCACAACTGAATCTGTCTACAAACTCAAAGTCTGGAAGCAATAGAAGAAATGTCCCAAACAGCCAATACTAGAATAGAATAGAACCAAAGTGAAATTATCAAATATTGTAAGTTCAGGCAGGTTCCGTTTGAACTATATCAAGCTGCATCTCGATGAGTACTTGATTAATGAACAAATGTTGCCGGGAAATCAACTATAATACATTTGTGAAATCACTTTATTTTCAAACACCAATCACGAGATCTCGACTATCATGAATCTGTGATCATGTAGTTATGGAGATGAGGCGTGGAAAACGAATTCATCTCATAAGAAAGTTGATCTTTATATGATTACCACCGTTCTCACCCATGCTGGTTACGTCGTTGTGTTGAATGTTTGGGAAATATGTGACACGTGCGAGTCCCCACTTCACGATCTAGAGAGGTCACAAGCTCCCAGTAACACTGAGTTGCATTATTATTGCTGAAATTTAAAATATATAAATTGGCCTGAACGAAGCTTCGAAGTAGGTAGATGAAGAAGACTCAGACTTCAGAAATTTGACATAGTGGCATTCACCATTGGCCGCAGTGGTCATGATGGTAGAGCGCTAGTCTATCAATCAGAGGGGCGTGGGGTCGATTCCCAGCATGGTCATTGGCGGTCTATTCTCGAGATCATGCGAGAACATTTTCAAACGTTTGAAGTAGCATAGGGCAACACAGATACAGCTCGTTGAACAGAGATACAACATCAAATTCGTATACGTTATATCTCCAGAATAGATCCCCTGGTCTCGTGCTAGGAATCGCACGTTGAAAGGTAAGACCTTGTTAATCCTTAGCTCGCACAAGTTTCGACTTCTGAGGGCTGTCGTTCGTAGGAGGATGACAGCTGGTTAACGGAAAAAAGAATTTTAAACAATTTTTTCAAACAATTTTAAACCAGAGGAATAAAGCAAAACTGACTCCTTTCAAAATCCAAGCAAGAATGACAAAATGGGTTAACCTCACATAGAATTAACATAAGGATAAAGAGAAAAGGATATCGGACCATAATAAAAACCTATGGTGAAACCTAGGAACTCCGATTTGAATTTAAAGTGAGGACCTTTACAGCATTGTTTGTATTGAGAAGTGATGCGCGGATAGAATTGTACAAGGGAACTGAAAGAATGAACATATGATCTGGTGGGGGCCGTGATGGTCATGATGGTAGAGCGCTTGTCTCTTAACCTAAGGGTCATGGGTTCGATTCCCAGCATGGTCATCGGTCTCGTGCATGGCATCACACGTTAAAAGGGAAGAGCTGCCTGCGTCTTCCCTAGCTCGGACACGTCTTTCGAAGACTTTTGAGGGTTGTACTCTTCAGGGTGTGCAGCTGGTTGACGGAAATAACAATTATAACAACAATTTTTGACAATTTACTACGGAAGTCTTGGTAAAATCATTAACAACTCGGACTCAACAGTACGTTATTTCAGGTCGAAACGAACGCGATATCCGACAGTGAGGAGACACGAAAGAATCTGATGCACCAAAGAAGTGTAGTCAGAAGAGTGTCGGGAAATTCAAAATCTTAGTAGTGGAAGATTGAACAGAAACAATTTTTGGTAGCAGGATACGACTGAATAACGAGGAATTGAAAAGCCGACGAACCTGCCAATTATTATGCTTATGTATCGAATTGTACGGTAATGACGTCTTTCAGAACTAAAAACTATCACTTGCAGATTCACGAGGATTGAGAACTCAACAATGTTCTTTCGAGACCAAAACCGGTTGAGGGTCATTGCAGAGCTAATCTCGGGACAACTTTGTACATGAAATGAGCAGATATAGCATACCATACAACACATAGCGTTCTTCAATTGATGGGCCTTTAGAGAAAAAATACCGAGAGCCAAAGCAAATCATAAAAAACGAAGAGAGTTTCAACAGGAAGATTCCATAACTCCCAAAACAACACAAAATCAAAACAGATCTTATGATATGGTGACGTGATGTGAGAAAAATGGATAATGTGTACCAAGCGAAGTGAAGTAGTACCAGGATGTAATTTAGAAAATTAAGGAAGTCTTGTAACAGAGTAGGACGAGTGGAGAGAGTTATGGTAGAAGGTATTAGAGGAAGGTTTTATCAGAATAAAGAGAGAAGTAGAACAGTGGCATCAATTTAAATATTTTGAACCATTTGCACCCCTACTTCCCTTAAAGTTTTATATGACAATCTATTACTTGAATGAATGAAATGAACAAATTTAAACCGTGATATGATTTATGATAATGCTGTTTATGTTGTTATAATCAATAATACAAACGGTTCTGTAACTCTTGGCGAACATCGGTACACTCGGAAGTGATTCTGCGTTACGCAAATCCTGTAAGTGTGTATAGGTAGAGTTTGGTACAGTAGAGATTTGGGATGAACCTAGAGAAAAACATCCAGAGTGGTAACATTATGTGATTTAGCTGGCAATTCGACCTCTCCCTTTATATCGGCTTGTTTTATAAATACACTTTCACAGGTCTGATCATCCTACTATACAGTGCGGCTTTAAATAGTCCCACTGTTAACTTTTGAACAGTTTGACGTACAAACTTTTAAAAAAACGTTTGGAGGGTATAACCGATATTACGTTCTGAAATTAAACACATTGTAATTGCTTCATAGATGGCGCGAGGGGGCACATTAACTGAAAATTTAGAAAATCATGGGGGTCAAATATCACGGAATTCAAAGAAGTGTTGATAGTTGAAATGATAATCTTTTCAACGATGTGACACATGACCCCCCATCCCATTTAATTTTTTTTAGTTGATGTGCCCCCACCACGCCATCTATCGAGCAATCACAATGTGTTTTATTTCAAAAAGAAGTATCGGTGATACCCTCCAAACGATTTTTTGATGTTTGTACGTCAAAACATTCAAAAGTTAACAGAGGGGGACTGTATATTTAGTTAAATACAATATAGGGTCTAGCTGAACAGCACTGAGGATGGAAGAATCAATAATATTATTCAGTATGTAAAGGTATATTTCTTACTATAATGTTTCATTATGAACTAGGTACTGGTCCAATGATTTGGTAGTTCAATATTCCTTTGCCTTTGCATTTGTAATAGTCGGTAACTATAATTTGAAACAACAGGGAATGTGTGGGTAGTGTGTGAGTTTCCATGAAGAAATAACAGATTCGTTACTGAAACAGATATGGTGGAGCTACTTGGGATCATTCTGTATGTAACATATATTTTGAGAATTATTCCATTATTTTATTCAATTTAATCAACGTTCCGTTTACACGAAAATAAATATCCATCAAAAACTATTTTACCTCGATTAGAATTTGGGGTAGTTGTTTCAAAAATTACTTTTTTACTGTTACCTATATGAAAACTAAAATTATTTATGGTGAGCAAAATGCAATGGAAATTTGTTGTTAGAGATTGAACTGAGAAACTTGCTGTGATTTCTCGCAGTAGAGCATTCTGAACATTTATTTACGAAATCGAAAGAAAAAATTCCGACTACGTTTCACACATTTCCACAAAGTGGAAAAATGAGTCAAATATCTGACAGAAATCAACTATAATTAACGGTTCTGAACGAATTTAGTAAAATTATTTTCTGTTTTTCATTATATCTCGGTTAATTTTTGAGGTGTGGTATTCACAGTTATATTCTACATTTGAATGACTTCCATTATTTGATGTATCACCTATGTTAGGTTGCTAGTAAGAATGTTAGAGGTTTGAAAATAATGGCATTGGCGCAGAACGTTACCTTCTTAGCCAGATGACACAGGTTCAATCTCATCGTCTGCCACTGAGTTACAGTGGTTCGGAATCCACTTACACATAAGCTGTATGTCACGGATTTACATTGCTCGCACAAACTTACAGGTGAGCATTTGAGTAGTTTTTTCGGAACCCAAGGGAATGAAAGAAATAATAAAAAAATAATGAGCTGTTCTACTCCCTTCTCAATTACAAAAACGATTTTCTCGAAATTTTGTGTATATACACAGTGTATATACTTACACTGTACATATTTCCGTAAATCCCATCATAATCAATGTATATCATCTGCTGTTTTTCATAATTTACATATAAACGGTGAATCAAATAGTTAGCCTAAGGTTCCCTTGTTGGATTGACGCAGAAATAAAATTTTTGTGTCAGCTGACACTTACTTTAGTTGTTTTTCGACATAGACATAGACATTTATTTCCCAGAAGATACATCATAAATATACATTGATAAAAAACTAATGTTGAAATAATTGGGTACCGTCTTTCTGCCAAAGTCATAGGGAAGGTGACTAGCTTGCAAAGTAAATATATAGAATGAAAACTAACATCAAAGAAAGAAATGAGTCGTGAAGTTTTCAAATTCGTTAGCACAATGAGAAATTATGCCGCTAATACTGCTGGTTTAAATGTTCTGAAATTTCTAGAAACACAAAATATTTTCTCAATACACCATTCTACAAAATATTAATGAAGAATAAAGTAAAAATGGTCACGCTTTTCGAAATATTCTAGAAATACTACGTGGAATGTATTTTTGAATACCTAAACAGAGACATTTTTGTAGATTTTTCTGCATTTTAAATTATACATAAAATGAGTTATTTCATCTATAATGATATCAAATTGACGTCTGTGGATCTGCAAGCGTAGGGAAAAAGTTTCCGTTTTCTTTGTACTACCGTTCTCATATAATAGTACCAGAGAAAATAGGATTGAAATAATAAAAATCCAGTTTGAGAGTGATATCGTTAACTCCCTCATAAACATCTAAGACCTTATTGTGACTTCACACATATCAATATAATCTCTACGTCAAGGGCCTCTAATTAATCCCTACATTTTGAAAATGCCAACCACCGTTTCCAAGAGTATAAGTTTTGACAAATGCATCCGATTCATTAAAAAATCATGAACAAATTTGGGTTCGTAAAAAAAATATTGAATGAAAAACGGTAGCATAAAAACATCTTTCATTTATGGTGATTTTTTGAGAGCATATAGACGACACAACAGAAATCACCCATCAATTAAGTCACCCTACATACATAGTTCGCAATATAATTGCTGAGTCTACAGTAATTGTTCAATCAATACCTGACCAACATTGTTTCGTTCGTCTCGTTATCCAATATCAGTAGTTGTTCATTGGACAGCAGCCACACTAAAAACGGTATTTCGCCATGTTCAAGTGAATGAGTTCCGTTTCGATTTATCGGATATGTTTATTTTCCAGCTTTATTTGAACAATGGTTCCGACTCTTTGGATATTTCATGAAATGTAAATCTAGTAATCGTTCATTCAGCGTGAACAAACACTTCAAAAAATTGCAAGGAATGATGTATGAGCATTCATATTCAATGGTTTAACAGAACGTATACACTCGAAATCGTTTGATTGCTTATGAAAACACGGAACCCTTGTTCCAATGAGAAAATCATTATGCATTAGAAGTTTTGATTAACATTCAAACGATGTTTCATGAAATATCTCTACCACAGCCACATACCGGGTAATTCAATCTCGTGGGCCACCATTGGGATTTCGGAAACTATATAAGAGATTCAAAGATGGTAAAATTAGGGAAAATTTGTGCATCTATGTGACGAACAATATGCTGTTAAGAAAGTTTCAAAATTCCGAGTATATCCAGAGATATTCGGAAAAACCGAAATTTTGAAGCACCGTTACAGCATATTTACAGTGCCATTTTGTTCCCGCTATAGGACGGTATTTTCAGATTCACCATCCGACGTTTCGTCTCTTGGCCACCATCATCAACAAAATATTTTCTCATGGGCGTCATATTTAATTGTTACAAATTGAAATAGAGATTTTTATTCTGATTCATGCCATGTATAATATGTGATACTTTGTTATGTCACAACTTAGCATGACATTACAAACCTAAAAAAAGTTTTGTTGGCTTCGATTTCATTTACTAACACTGGTCAAACTAATCGATTTGTTGTTATCCCATTATCTGTCACGTACGAAGGCGTAGAAGGGTCAACAACAAAATATATTTCAAAACATTTGGAATTGCCACTTCAAAGTGACAATTGTCACTTGCATCTGACGATTGTCACTTTGAACTGGCAATTGTCACTTGCATCTGACAATTGTCACTTCAAACTCGCAATTGTCACTTTGAACTGACAATTGCCACTTCGAATGGACAATTGTCACTTCGATCTGGCCATTGCCACTTTCAAACTGGCACATTATTTGCCAACTCCATGCAAAAATATTGTTTCTCAGTCGAATTCTAAGTGACAATTGCCAGTTCGAAATGACAATTTTCAGTTCGAAATGACAATTTTCAGATGCAAGTGACAATTGTCACTTAGAAGTGGCAGTTCCAAATGTTTTGAAATATATTTTATTGTTGGCCCTTCTACGCCTTCGTAATCAGGTCTGCTGGTATTATCAATGTAAAAATTATGTATAATTTTTTTTTTAACAAGGAATGAGATATAATCTGATTAAACTAGTTTTTAAATACAAATAAACGAACAAAATAACACAGCACTGAAGAAGAAAAATCTGAAACATCAAAGCAACTGATCAGAATTTCTGCCTTCTTTCTGAATACATAGACGTGCTCGCCGTCATAAGTTTTCTACCGCCCTTGCTATATCCCTTCTTCTTATTGACCGACACTGTTCAACTATGCTTCTTCTAAGATCGAATCGAAAGTCGAGTATATTTTTGATAAAGGCTTTTGGTAAAATCGAGATGCTATTCCTTGATTTCTTAAATTTGAAATAATAAGTCAATCTAATATATTTATTTCTATTTCGTTATACTCTATATTATAAATGATTTAGTACAAGTTGATAGGAATAAAGATAATGAGTGCATTCAAAACATTATTTGTAATACACGCTGATTAAATTTATATTATTATATAGTTTATCAACAAGTGTTTTTTAACTTTCAGCTCTAGTTATTGGTTCATGCAAAATTAAAGATATCACCCCGTAACAAGTTTTCCTGGTACATGAAAAGAAGAATTTTTCCTCAGACTCTTTTCCAGTTTTTAATACTTCGTTGACGATTTTTCAAGAACATGCTTACTCTACCAAATTTGGTTATGTGGTAGGGGGGCATATCAATGCTCTAATTCTCAATTTAAGTCAACATATGCCAACACACATGATCAGAAACACGTAACATCCTTTTCTATCTGGGTGGTTGAAATTGGGAAAGTATTTACGTATATTACTGGGTGGGGTACAGTTCACGTGTGGCAAACAATATTGAGAGCAGAATGGGCAATGCCACTATATTTCAATTTCGTCATGAATGTGTAGCTTTTCCAAAAATAGGGGATACGTATTTTATATTTTATAATTTTTTTCGTGATGTCTGTTAAAAAAAGCGAAAAATTAAATTGTCACGTCATATGTAGTAAAACCACATTTGGCATCGTCGCATGCCTAAAAGATGTATTCCATCAATTTTGACACCATAATTCTTGCTTCGTGGTCGTTGACGAGTGACACTAACACACGTATCTGTGTTACTTCACTCTGAAAACTGTCCAAATCAGAAGATTATTTATGTTATGCGCGTGCGCGAACGAACCCGAACCGCAAATTCAGTAGGCATCGTTGCCATATCGACTTTGTGATCAAATGACTTCACATGCAGTAAAAATTGTTTATTGTATATAATGAAGCATCGCCTGAAGAAAATAATTCAGTGGTGTCATTATTTTAATGTCTTCTTCCAATATATTTAATACGTGGCATTCCTCATTATGAGTGCAAAAATAATCTTTGAATTTGACGGACAGAGGAAATATTAGTACAGGAAAGGAGCGTTCATTATATGATTTGATCATTTTTGTTTTTATTTTGTTTTTTCAGGTAATTCAATAGGAATCGATGACAAATTAGATTTTGGTCACGCAGGGAGTCATCCATCCTTGAGAAGATATGGTACTGGTAGGAGAAACTCATACGAACTCCCTGCTAGAAACGTGGTGACAAAAGTGGAAACCATTGACAACTTCGAACAACTGGGAATAGTGTGCGTAGAAGGAGGATGCAACACAACTAAATCCATCAATGATTCTGGGAACACATTGAAGACTGACGTTTTGGTTCATATAGAAACCAAGGTTGATTTGAATCACAATAAAACTGAGCCTGTTGGGGAAACACCAGACGTGCCGGTAGTAGTTGGATATCGGGGAGCTAAATTAGATATCACTGATAACGACGATTCTGGTCTGAAGTCCCGACCTGTATTCATTCCAAGTTTGAATCCTCTACCAGCTTATCAACCAAAATATTCGTCAAGTGGTGCAACTTTCAACAGACAATTCAGTGCACCAATTGATGGCCAATCGGTCCAATCAAGGCATTTTCTAAACGAAGCGGCTTTCAACAGACAGCCAAGTATGACGATTCATGGACAGGTGTATTCTCCAAATGATCAATCCTACTACCTTGCCCCAAATCCTTTCACAGAATCTCCACTAACATTTTCAAACCGAAGGATAGATTCTGGTAGTTATATGTACCCCCTCCAACAAGCCGGTATGCTCAGTCCGGACCCACAAGTTAATATCAATATTAAAACGTTTCCTCCTGTGGCTGTCGGTGTTGCTGACAATGCTCAAAGTAATATGGTAGATGCGCAATATATGCCTAATGGTATCGAGTTGACAGTACCATATTTTGAACCGTCACATCACAGTCATCATTTTGGAGAACATACACCACCGCAATTCATCAGTTCTAATAAAAAACCTAATAGCTTCAACCCTGTAGAATTTAAGGCAACCAAATCCTCCTGGACACCTTCTATCTGGTACAATCAAGTATCACCTCCGAGACATACCAGTTCTTCCCTCGGTGAAGACGTGAAATGTGTTTGTCACAATCGACAGGGCCAATCTGGTTTGCACTGGTATCCCAATATGAACAGGAGGGTATCGGGTGGAGTTCCAGGAACAGCTTTTATGGATAAACACGGTGATCCGGGCTCACAAATCAATGATAAGTTAGCACCTTTGAACTGATCGATTGACGCGGATATTGGTGTAATCTGATTGAAAAAACAATCAATGACGAATGATGAAATTGATTATATCCGATCTTACATGTATCAAAATATTATTTTAGCTTATCAGTGTGGATGTCCTGAAATGACCTATGTCTGTTAGTGCATGTAGGCACCCTATTCCAAAAATATAGTTATAAATGATTCGAAAAGTATTAATAAATAGTCATTTTACGTCATATTTCCTTGAGAAATACTATATAATGAAGATCTATGGACTCTTCTCATAACACCCAATTGTATTTTCAATAGCTCACAAATTTCTTTTTTCCAATTTAATCTTTTCGAATGAAAAACAACATTTTCATTATATTTGCATCATAATCCTTCCCAAATGTCCTAAAAAGGGGGTGAAGTTTCCAAAATTAAATCACACCGTGCTAAAAAAATTGTTGATAGGTAGCAACGCTACGTTCAATTGTCAAATGAGCCTCCATGTACACATTACGTGAAAAATTTCCATTACCCACTTGATTAGACGTAATAAATTATAAAGCAATATAATCCAGATCTTAAATTAATACCCAGCATTGTTTTTGAAGTCACACAGGCATGATAAAAAATAAAGTATGATACGTGTGTAAAAGTGCCTTTAGGTCACTTGTACACTTGTGTCATAATTTATACTATTTTCGATGATCCAATCGAAAAACGTATAATTTCGTACTGTACTATAACTACTTACTGTAACTATCACAGAATAGTACGTATTGATTCGCAGTAGTGCGAAATGAAATATGAATGAAATAGTTCCTCAACAAGGCATACTTGTACGAAATGAAATAATGAATAAAATAGTTCCTGAACAAAGTACAATTGTGCGAATTGAAATATTAAATTGAATGTACCTAGATATTGTAGCATGTTCAATAAAATTCGTCCTCTTGGTGTAATACACCTTCTGATATACATCTTCAGCCAATTCATTTGATATTATATGGGAGAGGCATATATCACAGATTATCCTAACAATTATGTGTAGGTATGTTGGGAGTCACGCAATAGCCAATTTACTTTTTAATGTACTGTGTACTCATTACTAAAATGGCGTTTAAAACATTCGTTATCTACATAATGTACTATCACGGATTAGATTTCGAAAAAACTACTCAAATACCAAAACAAATAGATTACCTATACTCGCACCAAAGGTTAAAATATAAATAGAGCCAATACTAATCAGAGATCGATTGATGTGGACTTGTATCACGACCATGAGTTGACGAAAACAAGCATTCTCTTGATTTATATTATCGATTGGTGCATTAAACTGAACTGCAATGCGGTACATTCAATCTAATATTATGTAAATGTGGCCATGATCATTAAAATTTAGTATTCACTTCAGGTGTTCGTTTCTGAACAATGGTATATCTGGAAATTTCGTAGCTGATGTGGTGGAAACAATCAGTAATTTGATGCAGTGCTAGACTCAACATCATTAGAGAATTTTGATGCCACCACACAACTTTTGCCTTCGAAACTACTTACTGTTCGTTGTTGAGTGTAAGAACAAAGTGACGAAGAAAATTTTGAATTTAGCGCCATTATTGAATAAGAAACCGTAAAAAAATCTGAAGTCCCTGAATATTTTCAGAATAATGCATATTTATTATTCCTACTAGTACGAGTTCCCAAAGCTTCCTGCAAGTTTGATATGACAAAAACGTGTTAGTAGTTTTGAAGTCAAAATTTGTGTAGTGGCATTACTGAATCCTTATCCGAATTCCTCTATTACTGTAACAGTAGGAAAGAAAATAGAAAACTCGAAATGTTATTTGTAAATAATTATAATTCCGATGAACCTATCCTAAGCACTGTTAAAAATAATATTTATGGATTTTTAGCTGTGTATGTGGTTATTTTGCCATTATCATTCACAGTCGTGGAAGCTTGTTGAACTGTTTTTGGCTTTCCGTCAACATTCGACGTTGAACTCGAGCTGGATGTGAAAACACTACGGAAACCATCTGGCTGGCCTGACCCTGCGAATCTGGTGTTCACATTAGGAATATTCTGAAAAACAGCAAATATTGAAAAAAGTTTCAAACCATATGAATATGAAGGAATATTTTGAAATATAACGACAATTTTATCTTGCGTTAAGCATACATACTTGCTTTGAATATTAATTTTCAGATATATACACACGCAAAACATATTTCATAAATAAAATTCATGAAAATCATGCAGAAAAAAACTATATTTTCAACGAATAATCCAATCAAGAAAACCATATGACATTTAAGGGTAAATGTTACTCTCTATTAGTATTCCTTTTCTTGAATCTCAAGAAAGTATTTGAATATTACAGGATTTTCCTCTTCGACACTTCTTTGGATGTGACATCCTACAAATGCAAAGGTGAGTTTGTGATGAGCCATCGATTTAATTGGTAAGCAGTGTCATCCCCAACGTCCCACCATATGGAAAACTTGTTTATTATGGAATTTAGACAAAAAGTTATTTGTGATAAAAGTTTATGCATTCCCTATATGTGAACATGCACCAACAAGATATAGAAAAACACACGCCTAAAAAATTATAAAAAATGTTATTTATAAAAAAATTTATGAAGTTTTTCAAACATAAAATTTGCCTAAAACGAGATTCTGTATACAGCGGTTCATTGAAAAAGTGTGTATAGTTACAAATTGCCAAACTACTAAGTTAACTACGGTTATTAATTTTTTTAAATAAAATGAACTCAATATATTTCGTGCAAAGAGTTCATATTATTTTTTGTCAACAACTACAATTTCTCAAAATAATAAGTTATCGTATTCAGAAAATAATGTTCAAATTATATCGAGTAATAAAACATCAAAATTGAATTCATTACATTCATTTTGTGTAATAAAAGATGGTAAATAAAACTTTACTTAGATTGCCGTGACTATGCATTTTTTAATGCTGAAACACTTCCAGAAAACAACTTTCGATATTTTCCAAAATAATGATACTTTACTCCTAGGAGGTTCAATATCAAGTTTATCAATGCAGCTGTATTTCATTGTTGCATGTCACATTTAGAAGATGACCAAACCTTTACCAACACTAAGTAAATGTTTGTCGAAAAAACCAAAAACCCATAATCAAGGAGTTTTCCATAGGGTGCGTACTTTGGGGATGACACTGTATAACACTTTATATCTATCTAATATAATAAAAAGTTCAGCGGAATATTGTTGGATATTTGAAGTAATTACAATATCCAACCATGGGAATCACCCTTTGTTATCTGAACATGAGCGTCAAATAAAATTAATTATATAGAATATGCATTTACAAATATGAATTAACAAATTCCGGTGTATTACAATAGATAGTTATGAAAATATACCAAGACCATTTGGGATTACGAAAATTTTTCTAGCAATGACATTATTTATAGTCTGGTTCCTAAATTGTAGATAGTGACTCATCGGTTGTATGGTTCATAATTCTTATAAAGCAGGTCAAAAAATAGAACAGAAATAAGCTAGGTACTTTGTCTTCAAATTAAGTTTTACTTTGCCACTTTCAAATCTCGTAAAAACCAGAAAATGTACGATGAGTGTAACTATCTACAATTTAGGAACTAGACTAAAGGTGCATTATTATTCACGAAGTGATGAATTGAAAAAACTTCGAAGACACTACCTAGCAACGAAAAATGTTGTTTTATTGATTCACTGCCAATTAATACAATTATTACCAGACAGCATTTTATCAGTCTCTGAAGCTGATCTATACCACGGAATAAAGCGAGTAAATAAAATTCCAAAAATATTTTTGGTTCCAAGAACTTACTGGATTTTCTGGAAATACCGATGCCGACTGATAGACACCACCTGGACCAACAGATCCAGACGCAGAAGCACCACCATAACCTGGACCGAATGAACCACCTGCAGATACATCTGGGAACACAAATCCTCCGGCATCTGGTCCAGGAAATCCACTAAACGTTGCCCCTCCTCCTCCACCTGTTCCGCTTCCGAAGGAGCCACTATAGGAGCTCCCAAAACCAGATCTTGTGTTCAATCCATCGGGTTGACCAAAACCAGCTTGCGCAGCTTGTGCTTGGTTTTGAATGCTGAATAAAAACATTTACAAAGAACTCGCAAGTGCCATTTTCAGATTTATTTTCCATTGCTTACGTACCCGTTACTGTTAAATGTTATTGAAGAAGAAGATATAGCATTACCATTAGGGCTGGAAGAGGCATAGGAATACGAAAACAATCCGCCACCACTACAGACAAAGCAAAAAACTGAAGAAAATGTTAAAATTGTAAACACAGTTGAATTGGTCTTCTTGCAAAATGAAACGAAATGGGTTTTTTGATTCGATAAAAACATATTTAGGTACGATTTTAGAACGCTACGGCAAATAATAATAAGAACCGTCGTCTAAACGCACAGATTAGGCCTTTGGGTACACTCTACGAGTGTTTACGAGGGGGTATTTTTTTTCCTGTCAGGAATTACCCAATCAGCCTCTGTCTCCAGAGCTCCGATACAACCGTAGGGAGAGTGGTGCGTCATTAACCCCAGTAAACACTCCCCACGTCCGTTGGGTGAGTGATTACTGGGGTCGAGAATCATGTGCCCTGAGAAGACGGATTGAACCAAGAATTATGGTCTTGTGCATTAATTCGGCCCCATCACGCTTTGGCTTATCCTTATGTAGCTGTAGAAGGCGCTCACTCTCCGCAGCTTTGACGTGGGCTTTTTGTTGAACGGGTTCCAACTCGGTGACAGAGATTGGGTTCTTCTCTTCAGTGTCGAATACGAGACCGAGTTCATCGACTGAGCGGGTTGCTGCCTTGAAAAGAAATGCTCCAATCCCTGCTCTTTCATGGTCGCAGACCATGCTGAGGAGGGGATCTGAATTCCTGATAACTTTACATGCTCCATTCAGAACCATTCTGTTCTATAGAAACTTCAAGCTCATAATTCTACGGCCTCTTCGTTGTCTGGGGAAGTAAGTATAACAGTGGAACAGACGATTTAGGATGAAAGCTCCTATGAAGATGCATGCATGTTTTTCGAGTTTTTACATCGAGTTGTCGCAGCTTTTCCTGAGTCAATTTAATCACTTCAAAGAAGTTGAGTAGAATAGGAACAGCAAGCATATTAGTTGGAACAACGTTGTTTTTCCCCGACAGTTCTGATGTCCGGATTTATCGGATTTTATGCTGATTCTTGGCGCGGAGAGAGTTTTCAAAAGTGGTTACCTCTTGGAAAAGGCGTTGTTCCACCAGGTAAGTAGGTATACGTCTCTCCGGCTTCCAGATGATGTATGATGCTTCCGTCTACGAGCTGAACTTCCACTTTGTATTCCTCGCATCGTCCTCTTTTGAGATGAACCGTGGTACATTTGTCGATCCCAAACTTCATTCCGATAGCATGGTGTACTCCTGCACCACCCTTAAAGACTGATGAGGATCCTTTTCTCCCGAGGCATACAGTTTGAGGTCATCCATGTAAAACAGATGGTTAACCTTATGTGTTCGGTTGTTGGGGATGCCGCAGTTGTATCCAATATTTTCATTTAATTTCATTGAGTATTCCAAAAGATTCACAATTGAATTTTTTTGAATCAAATAGCGTTAATATTGGTTCCACGAAATGTAGATCGATATGAAATATGCCAATTGTAATTTAGTCCAAACGTGAAATCCAAAAAGAATGTGCTAGTAAACCTAATGTACGTGTTTATTTGAAATTTCTGTCGTTATGTTGTGTATTGTTAGAAGTTTAAACAAAAAAGGAATTTTAAGAACGAATCCATCAAGTGAGCTCGGTAGTATGTGAAGAGTCGTTTGAACTGAGCATATATTTGCATTTGTCAAATTTTATTTTCATAGTGAATACAGAAACATATCCTAGGTCTACCTGCATATTCAGCTCATATTTACACGCTATCTCGCCTTGTCATCTCTCCCTCTATCTCAATTTGAGTAGTTTTGTGAAAATAACGATTTCAGATTCCTTGAACGCCTTTTCAGATTTAAAATGCAATTCAATTCAAACCGGAGTTTTACCACTGAAAATCTCAAGGACTTACGGAATTAACAGTCTCTTTCATGTAATGGAGCGAGAACTGGTGTTTAAGCTTCTCCTTTCTGAACGGAGAATACTTCTGATACTGGCAAACAAGCGAAACATACGTAAATAGGATTCTCCGAACGTTCAAAGAGGTGGTATTCAGAAAAGCTTCTCTCACTGCCAAACTGTAAAGTGTTGACCAACAGGGTGTGATATATAAAACCCGTGCTTTAAATGAATTGAAGTCGAGAAGACTGCTGTAGTGGATGAGTCGAGTGATGTCGATGAGGAAGATAAGCAAGCGTGGAAATTCTTGATCATGCTTGGGATCGCACCTCAAGAAGTAAGACCCTCGTCACTTGCAGCTCGAAGATTTCTGAAGGTTGCTCATATAGAGATGCAGCCGGATGACAGTTAGAACAAATTAAAAAGATATTGCAAGTTTTGTGAATCAAGAACAGTCTGGGAAACTGATCATATTTAAAGAATAAGTGTACTTATTTTATCAAAATCCGTAGCTTTCAATTTTGAAAAACCCATATCGAGCCATTAAATAACAAGTTTATCGAAGACTCATACAGACGTTTGTTGGTTGTCAACTCACTTTTTCAAAAATTCTTGATGTTGCTTGTACATGGAATTCAAGTAATTGCCTAAAAATCCTGAAAAATCAAAGTACGGAATGGGAATTTGTTGTGGAACGCCACCAGAAAAACTACCTGAATAGCCGTATCCATAAGCATTGGGGATCCCTTGATTCCCCAAATCATTTCCTGCAGACCCATCTGAAATAAATGAATGTGATGAAATACGTTCAGCCAATGTTTGGACACAGTAAACAGAAAAACTTTGGTGACCTCCGAAATCATTGATTTAAAACAATATCATATTGCTGTAGTATCACTGAAAAGCGACGAAATAAATCCATAATATATTAATTTCAAACCAACAAGTTCTGAATAAAATACTGTGTTTTTCAAACACCAAAACAACTTATAAGTATATGTGAAAAGTATCAATTAGAACAGTTTGTTACGAAAATGATTTATTCGAATGAATCTTTATTTGTTTATTCAAATCAGCTGTTGAATTTGTAATCATCGTTTGTGATTTAAATGATTCATTGGCTCTAATTTTATATATACAAGAGAGGTTAATTAAACCTCTTTTATACTCCCAGTCGCTACATGTAAATATCTCTGGGAATGACAAATAAAAACATCTTCACCATCCAAAGCTGACTGGGTACATTTTATCAAAAACATATAGGCAGACATAATGTAAATATAGTGTTACTATAAAATATTGGGCATCTAGTGCGAAAAAAATTACCTATATATAAATATCCATATACTAGTGCGAAACCAGGAATGTCAGACCGTTCAAAAATGATTTTTCAATATGCAATGATTGTCGATTTCAGTTTTCAGACAACTCAGTTTATATAAGTCGAACTATATGGTTTTTATGGAGGCGTTGAAGGGCCAAACTTTTTTTATCCTGACTTTGATTTCGGGATCCCGACTTTAATCTCAGCATCGCGACTTCAATCTCCAGATCATCACTTCAATTTCGTGATCCTGACATCATTCTCGGTATCCCGACTTCAAATCTCGGGATCAAAACTTTAATCTCCGGATTCCAGCTTTATTCTCCGTATCTCGGCTTCATTCTCATGATCCCAACTTTAATCTCGGTGTTACCTAAATAAGTTAGGAATAAGTAGTTTGAAGGATGCCTAAGTTCTACTCCATAAAAAAGTGACAAAAAGACATGGTTCAGTGGCTAAGGTGTCTTACAGTGGAACTTCTGGCTCGCATCAGACAGACGTTCGAGGCTCCGGTACGGAACCTTTTTTCTCAAGTACACGGGTCTCTTCAGATGGCCACATGCCTTGTTGTAAATCAAGTGTGATGTGAGTTGCCTAGATGCCAATCCCGACGGCTAGTGCTAGCTTGAAGTGCGCACCGACCACCCGGGGTGGTGCTGTAGGTTGTCCGGGTTTTCCTACAGCTGAAAAGTGAATAAATACTGCACCACCGAAAACATCAGTAAGTCGCCCCGGAGCGCCATGGCAAATAATAATAATAGCCGTCCTCTACACGCACAGGCTATGCCTATAAGTGTTTATGATTATTATTATAACCGGTATCACTTTCGAAATCATTATCAAAAGCTACTATAGCAAAAACAATAATGCAACATCTGAATCAAATTGATTTTTTGTGTAAGAATCAGCATGTGTTCAGATTTATTGAAAATGTTATGTTTACGACAACTTGAGAACAATAAGTCAGTGATCTCTTTCAGATTAGATTTATCGAACGTTTCCTATCCTGTGTGTTCTGAAATATTGGGCATTAAGCTATAATCTCTCTGGATTTCTATCAACATTGTTGACTGGGTGAAATCATACATGGCATATCAAAAAAGATGCTACGATGTGAGAGTGAATGTATATACATTGTACGATTAGGTGTTCCACAAGGAATAGTTCTTGGACCCCTTCTCTTTTTTACTATACGTGAATGATCTACTCCAATATGTTACAAATGTTCTTCTAACAAGGTATGCTGACCATACGATGATGAAGTAGAGCTGGTGCCCGAAATTGACTAATCTTAGGTCTTAATTCCGACTAATAAAGACTAACTAACTAACTAATGCCCGAATAGTCATAATTTGCTCTAGACTAAACAAAGTCCATTCTACTATCAAACAAATGAAAAATTGTTCGAGTACTGCAAGTTTACTAAACGTCTTTTATAGGCCTAGGGCGTACTACAGAAAATACAAATTATTGTATGACCGTAGATACGTTGTACATCTATCTGTTCTTCTTGTCGATTTGGACATACTATTTGCAAAAATGGTGAAGGAGCGTTTTTAAGGCCCCCCGCAATTTTTTGGGAAGTTTGCATGAAAATGTAACCACTAAACCCAAGGACCTAAGAATTTCACTTCTTTGTTAAGGTTACAAAAGGTCCATTGCTTGAATTGATGGTAATGTCTCTCCTAAGATGGAAATTGATGGTCATTAATTTTTCCACATTTTGAGAATTCGTAGACATCGGTGGCATTAGCTTTTCTACATTGTCTCCTTGAATTCTAATGGTCGTATTGTGAGCATATAGATTGCTACATGAGCATTAAAAAAAAGAAGAGGTCCAAGTACTGATCCTTGGGGGACACCCAATTGCAAGGTATATGAATTGGATCTCATACCGTTGCAAGTTGCTATCGTATTTCAATTTGCTATATATAATTCCACCCAGTCAACAATCTTAATATGAATCCGATACGATGAAAGGTTGACGTCCAATATTTCAGAATATACGGTATCGAAAGCTGTTTAGATCCAATAGAAGAGATTTCACATTAAATTCAGGATCCCGAGATCAAAGTCGGGATTCCGAGGTTGAAGTTGGGATTCCCAAATCAAAGTTGGGATCCCGACATTAAAGTCAAGATCCCGAGATTAAAGTCGGGATTCCGAAGTCGGTATCCCAATAAAATTATACCATAATATGCTGAAATTAACGACATTTCGAGAAATGAAAGAGCTGATAGGCCAGTCAAGAAAACAGTTATGAACAACAGCCTGCTAACTCACAACCTGTGAATACTGGTAGAATATTCAATCGAAACTCAGGGAGGTTGAGACTCTAACGGCAGGTTGGTCACGTTTACCATTGTTCAGAAAAAATAATCAACCTCAAAACGGCTGAGAATAGGCCACACCTGATATACCCACGAACACCTACTCGAGAGTGAAGAAAAAACCACCTGTTAGTGGAGTGTGTTATAGTGAAATCAGTGTGGAACATTTTTCATCAACACAAGAGTAGTATAATTAAGTTCCCTAGTGAACATACTGTATGATGACTACAATTTCCACGATCTATTTGAATATCTCAAATACGTCAATTTCTACAACAAAATATGATTTATGTGTTATATGCATTGAATCACTGCTAATAATCCGTTTGAGGTCCGAAAGAAAACGATTTGAAATACCAAATAAATAAAATGTTCATCATTTATAGAGTTTTCTGCCTCAAATTGATTTTGATATCAGATACGTGTCTAATGTTCAGCAAATTTTGACAGTACTTAATTTTTTGAAATAAAAATTGAAGGCGAATGCATAGAATAGCTGAGGCAGAGATGTTAAAGACGAGACTAATCATATCGTGTTTAAAAAGCTGGTGTTTATTTCGAATTTGAAACGAATATAAAGAAAGACGGTATGAAATGCTTGGGCTAAGAAAATCATTTCGATTATCACAGGGTGCATCTTCTACCTGGAAATGATGTGTATTACGATAGATAAGAGCTCGCCAAACTATAGGTTTTCACGATGACAACCAACTTCGATTAATAGGTATTAAAACTGAGGAAATTGCAGTTTCATGGGCGAGAAGGCACATATTTCAAATAAAGCTGAATTCACTAAAAGCTACAAAGTCACAGAAAAGTTTGCTATTGTGCTTTTGTGTTATTTTCATCAATCAAAAATTGCCTACCTAAATAGTCCAAATCCAAAGCCAATTGCTTAGATCAATTCAATTTTTATTTTTATTAAGTTATTCTTTTATATCACTGTCGAAGGTATATATTTCAATGGATGACTTTGGTAAGCTAATTATGAATAATAATATTTTTCTCTCTCCTCCTCTGTCTGTCAATGTAAGTTTTATTTTACGGTTCAGTACCTAATTTGTGGGACTATATTCAAAACATCACCAATAACGAAAGATTTGACAGATAAAACATATTCTTCCAAAGATCATTCTCAATGTTGACTTTGTGATTAGAAAATGATAATGGCATAATTAATGTAATCACAATTATATGTGATAACCAAAAACAGGAATAAAATTGGATTCAAATTCCAATTATGAAATAATACTCGAGAACTTAAACCAAGTAGGTTGGTATAATCGAAAATTGTTAAAATACAATTCAGGGTTAATATTATTCACAGAAGGCAAAACAATGTCATCATTTACGGAGGTGGTTTGAATTTCAGGTTTCAAGACAGCAAATAATGTTTCATAATGGAAAGTTTTCCGGAGAATTTTCGCTAATTAAATATTTGTATGGGCTTGGTAACTTTTGATGGATGCGCAAATTTCAAATTAAGGCGTTCATTTCACTCATCGGCTAAAAAGTGTTGTCGTAGTAGATAATTATAAGACAAATCCGAAGACAAAATTTACTGAAATAATCAAATAATTGTTACGTATTGATCTAGTCTTCCACACTCGCCATTATCTATCCATTTCTCCCCAGGTTGTATGTTATGTTCTGCATGTACACTTTCCTTTGTTCTATTTGATTGAATACTGGGGTCCCCATAGAATTGTAGTTTCAACATTTCATTCAAAATATAACTATTAAACATTTCCGTTCTCTGGAATAACCGCTCTCTGCCAACTATCTTTTCATTTCTGTATTTTCACTTCGTCATGTTCGTCAGTTTATTCTACTTGTTCTCAATTTGTTGATAAAGCAGCTTTTCATTTACGTTTTTTTATGTTCATAGTTATAAAACACCAAGTTTTGGGAATTCTCATAATAAAACATCTTGTATTTTCGATTCCTTCCTCAATTTTCCAAAACTTTTCATACAAGTAATCTGATAATTTATAATTTATCAATATGATAGGTTACTATTCCGTTTGGAGAAACTTTTTGATAATTCAATGTAGGGTCCTTATGAAAACTCATTCGGCAAACTCTATGACTTTTTATAGGGTGAAAAAAGGGAGTAAAAAAGGGGTTTTTCTCTGGTTTTTACAATTATTTATAGTCCGGGATGCGGAAAAATAAATTAGCGAAAATCATTGGACCGCACATACGATATCGTTTCAATAGTAGCTGTCTGATTTTTCATCTTTACAAAGCTTGGTGCCAGTTTTCATTATAATAATAATCGATTTCATTCACCAAGTTGAGTGAGCAATAAAAAGAATATAACAGCACGTTAAATTATTTGATGAAAGATATCAGCTTAAGGCTGTTTCAACTCGACGTATGAAAATTAAAATGTATGCATTCTTATTGAACACAACTATACTATTCTATAATAAACAAAATAAACTAATGGAAAATGGGTAACATGATGAAAAGTTTCAGTAGAGATCAGTGAATTATAATGCTCTGTTATAATAATGGTACTGGATAGGTAGGATACTGTCCCAGACAAACGGAGAACTCTGTCCCTCCCTATTGACCCTCATAGATTGGCCAAGATTTTGACTAACTATGAGGTGCTAACGGAAATCCTTAAAAGACTTCTGACGAACAAGACGTTTGGACCAGATGGGATGGAGACGATTCTTCTTAAAAGGCTTCCCAGGAAGGTTCTCGTTCAGTTAATCCACCTGATCAATGCCATAATCAGGTGGTAGGTTTACCCAGATTACATGAAGAAGGCTGTGATAATCCCCATTTCGAAACCTGGTAAGCATGGCCATAAGCTGAAAAGTTATGGACCCATCTCGCTGCTGAGTGTAGTGGTCAAGATAGTGGATGAGATTCTTTTGAGGTGAATGTTGAGCCTTAAGGAGAAGCTGAAAATGCTCCGCGATGTGCAGTTCTGCTTTCAAGCACAACACAATCTTCCAGGTAATCAGGAAGGTACATGGAGTGGAAAAGGCATCTTATCATGGTCTCAGCACACGACTCTCACACCTCTGCTGGACATGAAGAAAGCCTTCGACACCGTCTGAGTCGAGGGTATTATCACCAAGATGCTGAGAGCAGCCATGCCATCATACATGGCATGGCTGCTCTTACCTTGTTGGACAAACTTTTATGGTGGGAGTAAACAACACAAACTCGTCAGCTCATTCAATTGAAGCAGGTATCCCACAGGGCTCCAGCCTTCATCACACCTATACTCCCTACAAGACCGTAGTGAATCCGACTAAGACTGAGGTCATCAACTTCACGAGAAAGTACACATTCACCCGAAGCTGAGGATCTCGGATTAAGTTATAGTGGATACCTGGATGGATCACCAGGAGTGATATATACATTCGTTTGGTTGGATGCGTTGCGAAAACGTGTACAAGTTTTACAAATACTTTCTCCTCTAAAGCCACCTATCCAGAGGCCTTACATGGCTCAGGGAATATGACAATGCATCCCACAATCACGGCGGGATCATATGTCAATCGCTGGTTCTCTTTCAGGATATTATCATTCGTTAGGCTCGGTCAGGAAGACTCAATATTGTTTGACCTACCCCAGCACAGATGAAGGGCGAAAACCTGGAAACAGTTCTGCAGGTGGACACCCCCAGCCAAATGTTTTATTAGAATAAGCACTCGCAATAGTGTCCTCCTTGAGGAACGTTGCATTCATATCTCTCAGATGCAATTTCATGCCGTCGTGGCACATCAACTAAAAAATTTTAAAAGGCATAGGGGTCATGTGTTACATCGTTGAAAAGATAATTCAATTTTCTTTTTAACCATCTACATTTTTTAGATTTTCGTTCTTACGATTTTTCACAATATGCATTTGAAATGTCAGAATATGAATCCCTTTTCTTACCTGACCACGATAACATTTGAATGGTTTGATGTGAAATAACGGGACATCATAATTTTTTTTAATAAAACCATGCCATTTAAATTTTTTTAGTTGATGTTCCTCCCCCGCCATCTATCAAGCAATCACAATGTTTTTTATTTCAAAAAGTAGTATAGGTGAAACCCTCCAAACAGTTTTTTTTATGTTTGTACATCAAACCGTTCAAAAGTTGACAGGGGTGGACCATTAAAAGCCGCACTGTGTATGAGTTACTTGGATTTTTGAAAGATGATTTTTAGGTGTTCAAATGATTCAACTATTTTGAAAAGATGAATACGAATCAGTCGTTTGGTTTTTCTAAAACCAGTTGTGTAATCCAATAACGTCATTTCATTTCAATACGAAACACCACTTTACTTCCTATGAGATCATGAGGCGGAATCCAAATGTCAAATGTTTTCTCTTCAAACACGTACAACAAAAAGGTAGATGGGATACCGGATATCAGCAAATCGGCTGACCCAAGAAAAATAATATTTACCTAGTCTAGAGATATTGAAACTTCTATAAGCTATCCATCATTTACATCATTTCACGTGGATCATAGTTTGATGAATGAATATCACTGATTGAGGATGTATTAAAACCAGTTGTGTAATTTAATCTCTGAACCGAAATACGATAATCAATTGCGTTTAAAACAACATTTCATTTACGACATCGAATCATTTCAAGGCTGAAAAATTCACAGAACATCTGAATAATATTTTCATTAGTAGTTAGTCTAAAACTTAAGGATTATGTGAAATCAGATCTAGGTATCAAAGATTCATTACTTGACAATTTCACATATTTTTCATCATGTATATGCCCACCGTTTGATAATATATTTGATAACTAAAGTTACTCACCTGGATATACTGCTAAAGCTCCCCCCGCAATGCTTACAATGCAAGCAAAACAAATTCGAAACATGTTTCTCAGAGATCTTTCAATTTCTTGTGATCCTATACACTTTTGGACCGCCTTATACCTAACAGGTGAATTCAATAATACCGATGAACTACGATTTCCACCGATGAACTTTTACTTATTGTATTCAAAAACTCACTCAGAGATTGAATTGACGTACTACTCCTCTTTATGGTGATGTTATAATGCAAAAAATTGCATACACAAGATGCAATGAGGTTATCTTTGTGTCAAGTTCACCTACTCTCTGTTAAGGTCAATTTAAATTAATAAATAAACAAATTTAGCGCATGGTCATATTTATTCAAATGAGTTTGGAAGGTAGTAGGTTGGTTGGAAAAATAATATCTATGTTTCTATTGTTTGCTTTCGTTAATATAATACAAATGGTAGGTATTACCAAGGTACATGGTGAACAAACAAACAATAATTGGCACGTTTTGGTTATGATCCATTGAATAATGATTTGTTAAAATACGTTGTTGGCAGGTCAAAGCACACTTTATATCATTTCGTTTTGAAGTAAAAATATAGAAATTAATGATGTGTTTGTAGAATGTGAAAACGTTTAAGCAAATGGGGAGGTAAAAACCACTTTTCAGAAAAAACTTAAACCAACTTCAAAAATGGAGACAATCTATCTTACCACTGAAAAGCCATATTTATATGAACTCGATGCCCTACTCAAAAGTTGGATATGATGATCATTTAACAAGGCCTTTGATACTTTGGACGATCAAAATAAACCAACATCGCACAACGTTGTTTCAGAAGTATACTTATCTCCAGATATAACAAGTATTAGTTCACTTTCTACCTTTAAACGAAATGTCAAAACAAAATATTTTGGAGGGGTGTATTTATTCCACCGACGAATATTTTGAGTGTCCATTATTATTTTCTAGTAGATGTACTTACAATCATGTATTTTGTCTATACTATTAATTTAGGTATCGTGTGCTTATACTATTATATGTTTCATGTTCAAACTGGAGATTCATATCTCATCACGAAATGATAATTCCAAAAGGAATCATTTTTGTACTTCATGTGCCTCATTTCTGAATGGGTAAGAAAAATACGATCTACTCATATACTGTGAAACAAATAACAATGAAGTTATTCAAGACAATATAGCGTTTGCTGTTCGTCAGAGTGATTTCATGGGGTTTATTACGGCTTTACACTTTTACAGACAGACATGCCATTTCTGACTTGTTGAGTGCAACCACTGATCCTGCTGTACCTTTTGCAGTACCGGAGACTTTCTATTAAGTATGCAGCTTGTGAACGGAAGAATTTTACACCATCAGTTTCATACAGTTGAGACATAAACCGGTTGTCCGCGAAAGATTGCTCGCTTCCATAACTTTTCTATTATTGAGAATAATGAAGTTGAATTTGTCGGATATGTATACGACATGAAACTGCATTATTCCACAAGTGACTCAGGTCCATGCACCTGGTATATTTTTACTTCTTTTCTCTTTATATAGCACTCAGAATATAACCATGTATCACTTGTCACTTTTTGAAACCAAATTTTATTTTATTCTTGCACAAATAACATTTTTAAAATTTTGCATTTCAATCTCAAAAGATCTATTGTAATGTTTTCAAGGTTTTTCACATATATTTGTTTGAAACCTAATAGTGTGTGGTATCAAATTAATCGTAAGAGAATGCTCTTTTTTCTTAGACTGACGTCACCAAATTTCTATTTGGAAAAAAAATTATTAAATCTACCAAATTGGAGTGTACATATTTTGTATTTTTCTTCGATTTCTAATTTTAGTTATTTTATTAACATATTTTATAATTATTTGTTTGAAATTTTGGAAGACAAATTCATACAATTTTTTTTTGTTAACTTGGATGGAAGAGCAATCTCTGCCATGAGTTATCATGTGCAGATGTTGAATGCCGCTTTTTGATATGAACTCTAATATATTTTTGTCAATAAAAAAATTGTTATGATTATTAAAATTAAATTTCACATAACAGGAACATTTTGAACAAAACAGTTATGTTGTATTTTCCGCAGTTGACTGTTCCCAGATTTCTATTCATTGAAAGGGAATTTTTTTAAATTTAATTTTCCTGTAAAAAATTATGTAGAATCACGATATCTCATCAGATGTATATTCTACCACTTTCGTAGAAATTTTTGTTTTTCTTCGAAATTCAACATCTATTTCTAATATGGCTAAACCTTATTTTCATCGAAAGAGTGCGCTCCTGCCAGTTGAGGACAGCTCTCTTTCTATCACTACCTCCTCTGTCTCTTCGACGCAGACTGCGCGCCTAAAAACTGACCGATTTCAAATCAATCCGTGTTGTAGGTATGGCAATAAATGATGAGTCCATCTGCTCTCCATAACCTTCTAGATTGAAAAATTGATTTGAAAATGAAAAAATATTTTTGTGGTTGTCTGAGAATATCATATGGAAACAAAAAAACTAAAAATATACCACGTGCCCCATTTAAAAATCGAAAGTTCATGTCACTTACGGTAAATCCGGACTATATGGCTCTGAGTCACTTGTCGAAAAATGCAATCATAGACAGATCTTCCAAATTCCATTCTATTACCTGCAATAACAAAACAGTTATAAGGGTGAGCCACCTTCCGCAAACACCCGGTACGGGTAGGTTAAACAACACCGCTCTCAAGAAGTTACCTCAGTCAAGAACTCCACGAAAAGAAATATACTTGGCTTTCTGGATCTTTATGCAGACTCGTGAGAAAATGCGAGAACTTGAAGAAAATGTTTCACAATTATGCATCTTCATTTCAATTATCGCCCCTTCCTCGTTCAACATTATCTGACAAGTAGTAGTGGTAGAAGTAAATGTGGGGTGCCGCTACTGCAGCCAGACAAGTAGGCCCCCATGGACCATTTTTGCCATCCACTTGTGTCCTCATCCGTAATATGCTCTTTAAACAACCTCCTTCTCCTCCTCGAAATGAATCCCAATAATATATTTGTGTGTGTGTGGGTGATTGTCAAGGGAGTGAGTTATTTCAATCTGCCTATTCCTGGAAGTCCTGGTAGGGCTGGTTCTCAGTTATGCGGTGTGGCGCATCATCCACCGGCTACCAGTCCCACAGCACCCGATTCAAGGCCCCTCCTCGGCTCCCGCAGCGAATTCCTTCGTTGCCTCCTCGGGAAAACCGTGGTAGAGCTAGTTCTCAACCGGGCGAAGCGGCGGCCGCGGGTGATTCATCACCGGCTACCAGCCCCGCAACACCCAATCCGAGGCCCCTCCTTAGCTCCCACTGAAGGCAGATTCTCAAGTTCTCCCTGTAATGTGTGAGTGTGTATGTGTTAAGTGTCGGGGGAACATGTGTGTTTTTGACGTTGGTGTACTGTGAGCTAGAGCCCACAGGTCGCTACTCCCGTTGGCTGCTACGCCTCAGCCACCCTTGGGGTTATACGACAACAAGGAGCATATGAAGTTATGAGTTCGGATTGTTGATGCAACAGTTTGATACTGGACTGAGTGTATATAGACACTACTCGCTTTCCTCGGAATGGCTTAGTTATGTAAGGGATTGATTGGATCCATAATGGTCACAGTCCTCTACATAATATTTACCCACTTATTATTATATTAGGCAAACATAAATATGACTAAAAACTATATTAGTATTTCCAACAGGATGTCTGTTTTCAAAATATCGATAAAATCACTACAGAACTGAAATATTTGATCGATGTCATAGGGAAGTCTTTGATACAAGGAAGAGCTAAGAACGACGATACTTTCAGCTTTTAATGTTGTTAAGGGTCTGCACACAACTATTGTTCGGTACTCCAATTATTTAATAAAAATAATAATCATGTTATTTTTATATGAACAACCATTTTTCAGGCCAATATCTCGAAGTTATCACTCGTTTCCATTATTAGTCTCTATCTCAGTCACTTTTGCAGAAAAGATTACAGCAATATTTATTAGTAGGTACGCAGTGTCATGACGCATTTGCATGTGCTCCTGTCCTTGAGGTAACTTTGCGGAAAAAAGTCGTAATGCTTCGTGTGGAAAACCATCTTCGACACTCGTTCGGTATATACGGAACGCTTATGTTACTTAACGCTCCGGGAGATACAGAGTCAGTTAAAACTACTCCAGTAATTGCGACGTCATTCTCAAACTCTTAGATTATACCATTTCACAGTAAGAGACATCTAAGCAGTAAGAATAAAAAATGTCATTCTTGGTTTACACCAATTTTGAACTGATTTCAGCGCATCCTCCTCGAAGAGGCACCAATGATCTTGAGTAGAGAAATGGTTATTGATATATTGAATAATATTCGCATGAACAGGTACAGGTAATATACCTAAGCCGTGAAAAATTATGAATATTTATGTTTGATGTTTTTATGTAGGTAATTTATTTTCTAATTCAGGTTTTATTTATGGTGAAAAATAGATAGTTGAATCGGGAAAATGAATGAATGATTTGTCTAAAATCTAGCGCTGATGGGCCAAAGTTTATCTTTTTTTAATAATAACGACTTCAATCTCGGGATTCCGACTTTTATGTCGGTAGCGAGGTGGTTAGATGCCGGCCTTCGAAACTTTCGCTTGCATTTGGCCAGGTTCGAATCATGGGAATAGGAAATTTTTTCTCTATTTTATAGGAGACGATAGGCAATGTAATTTGTCTAGGAGCCAATCCCGACGTATGGTGCTTGCTTGGGTGGTGGTATAGGTTTTCCGGGTTTTCTTACAGCTAAAAAGTTAATACCCACCAAAACATCAGTAAGTCGCCCCGAAGCGCCACGGCAAATGATAATAGTAGCCGTCCTCCACTCGCACAGGCTATGCCTTTAGGTACACTCTATGAGAGATTATGAGGGAGTATTATTATTATATTGAGATTCCGACTTCAATCTCGTCCTGATTTTAATGTCGATTTTAATGTAGGGCTTCAGACTTTGATTTCGAGATCACTTGAGTAGATTAGAAAGAATGCAGACATATGTAAGTATGTTATTTTAATACGTGACAAAAAAACTTTGTGAATTACTAGCAAATATCACTTTACCAGTCATTATCAAAAGCAGCCGTATAAAAAAATATAGAAAATAGAATAATGTAACATCTGAATCTGATTGATTTGTTGTGTGAAAATCAGCATGAGTTTCAGAATAAGCCTCTATTGAAATTTTGCCATGTCATCCGCTCAGGTGCTTACGTTCATCAATAATTTGACAACAATAAGTTTGTGATGTATTTCCTGTTGGATTTATGGATAGCTTTCGATACCTTGTGTTCTGAAATATTGGACATAAAGCTTTTATCTCAGGTGATCCTATGCATATACCGTGCCACTGGGTATCCCCCAAGGATCAGTTCTTGGACTTAAAAAAAAAAATTGATCATGTAACAATAAATACTCAGTATTCTGAATACTTCTGGGGGTTGTTCACATTTTCGTATTTGAATTGGTAAAGTTATGAGACTATTCAAGATTGACAGTCTGAAATTCTTCCACAAAATCAATCGGTTCATTTTCAATGTAATTTCATTCATAATCCGGAATCAGCTCGTCGATATATATTTAAAGAGGGGGCGTCGCGATTTTTTGAAAAATGAAAAATAAATTCTTTCGAAACTTCATTTTCTGTCAATATTGAATTTGTCTTAAAAATTATTTGTGGGATGAATCGGAATCAGCCCGTCGTTATTGATTTCCTGGATGATTGCGATTGTTTGAAAAATGGAAAATAAAATTTTTCGAAAATTAGATGGAGCGAGGAATTTTATAATGTTTCATTTCTCTTTTTGTGCTAACTTTTGTCTCTGAGTGAATACAAATCAAATATTCTCAGAATCAGCACGAACTTTTACATTTATACTGCGAATTTCAACTGAAACGGATGATTTAGTATTTTCATGATTTTTTGGGTAGATCTTTGCCGATCGACTTGATATTAACTGAGTATACTAATTTCATCATTCTAAATTGATTGGTGTGCGCAGAATATTGCTCCATCTTAGACCTTTCTCAAATTGAAAAATTCATCTGGATCCATAAAATTTTTACCACTTTTTTTGAATAATGTTTTTGCTGATCGAGTTGAAATTCACAGAGTATTCTAATTTCATCTCTCTGAATCGATTGGTGTTCGCGGAATTGCTGTATCTTGAACCGTTCGCAGGTTGAAAAGTTTACTTGGATTCATATGATTTTTATCCCATGGGTAATTAATTTTTTCGTCAATCGACTTGAAATTCACAGAGCCGCTAATGCGATTATCCTAAATCGATCACAGATTTGTTTAAACTGTTTCCAAGTTGAAGAGTTCATCTAGATTTACCTATATGACTTTTGGGCTTGTGCTTTTTACGCGTAATTTTTTTTCGCCGATCGACTCAACTTCACAGAGTATATTAATTTCATCATCCTTAACCCATTGACGATTACAGAATTGCTCTATCTTGAACCGTTCTCAAGTTGAAGTTCATCTAGATTCAAATTATTTTTAGGGGTCTTGGGAGTTTTTGATAATGATTGAGTTCAAAAGTGATATTTGTCGGTAACTTAAAACGTCTTTTTTGGTCCTTTTTTATGGAGTGAAATAACATAAGAGTACGTAGACATTCTTCGAACTGCTTATTCTCAATGTATTTGAGTAATCCCGACTTTAATGTCGGGATTCTGAGATTAAACTCGGGATTTCGAGTGAAGTCGGGATCCCTGTATTGAAGTCGGACTTTGTCCCTTCAGCGCCTGCGTAGAAATCTGTACATTGTAAAAAAGTTTTATCAAAAGGAATACGTATATGTATGTGAAGATCGCGTTCATGAGTTAAATGCAGGTCATTAACCAGTATCTGATTCTGAAACGCTACTTCAACTTTTTTGCGGAGTCTTTTTCTTCAATACCTAATTATTCGAGAAAACTTTTTAGCTTACTCAAGTCACTCTTTGTCCTAAAAGAATTTGAAGAACAAATATCCACAATAATTGTCTGGATCAACAACATTTTTTCAAATGAAACTTTTAACGGTTACTTATTGTTATTGGGAATTTGGACAAAATTATATTTGTGTATCCTCATCGGATGGATAGAAGCAAAAAATTATAATGAGTATAATTATGCAGTCTCAAACATTCATTAAAAAATTGAAATATTTCTATTCAGATGATGATTATGATACTGCTCACCACAATACATATCCTGGCATTCAGAAAAAATATGAATGACTAATCAGGAACTTCGAATATATGAACAAACCAAGGTGAGATGATATCATGTATGGTCACGTTTCACTCACAGTTTTGCAAAACAACCGAAGCCAGAAAAGAGGCCATTTCTCTTTTCAGACTTCTGATTTAAATTAACATCCAAATGCATAGCAACTGCGTAGACAACCCACATCACATATCTCAAAACGGTACATTTTGCCATCGTTTATAAATAAACACAGTGATACAGGCTGAGACCAGAATTCCGTGGGAATATTACGCGAAATTTCTAGGTCTCTTGAATCACTTCCTTACTGAGATACAGGATGTTCAAACTACGAGCAAAATATGTTTGTACTGCGTATTGTTCAAATAGTGGAATTTTCTAATAGTAATATGTGTGAAAAACTGAAAATGGTCTTCAAAGCATGAACTATTCCGGAACAACAAGTGTGCATGGGCTTTAATATTTTGTTTAAAAATTTCCGAAGTGCTATACTTCAAATAATTTCATATCATTATGTACCCAACATTGCCTCTCCATTAGATACAGGTCGTTGTTATGAATGGCTCCAAAAGATGTGAAATTACAACAACAAATCATTCTATTCCTATTCTTCTCCTCACTCATTTACCGTTGATGTTCATCAATAAACAAGAAGCAATCCAATTCCATAAGAGCAAGGCAATTAAAAAACTGCGTTATTTTCAAATATTTTTGAATGCCAGGAACGTTTGGGAATATTCCGAATAATTGATGCACCTATCTTCTTTTTGGCAATGTGAATTTAATCTATGATATCACGGTGGTCCACTTAAAAATCTATACCAGGTCGATTTATAGTTGAAATAATTGCTGGATACCATTTCCAAGGCGCTTATTGACATTTCAAAAAATTGTCTTTTTTTAAATTTCAAACTCGAATAACTCCTTCAAAAACGCAAGCAAGCCTTTCGTTTCAGCAAAAAAGACAATGAGGAATGAATCTGCGTAATAATTCTCATCGTTTTAATAGACATAGACGCAAGCATCCTACATCATCTGGATGCCGGAGAGAAGTATACCTACCTAGGGGTGGAACAATGCCACACCTAAGAGGTAACTACTGTTAAAAACTCTCTCCGCGGCAAGTATCAGCATAAACTCTGAAAGATCCGGTCATCAGAACTGTCGGGGAAGAACAAAGTTGCTGCAACTAATATGTCTCCCGTTCCGATTCTACATTACTCCTTTGGAGTAATGAAATGGACTCAGGAATAGCTGCGACAACACGATGTAAAAACTCGCAAAATGATGCATCTTCAAAGGAGCCTGCATCCTTAATCGTCTGATCCACGGTAATACTTCTCCAGACAACGGAGTATCTACATAACAGAATGGTACTGGATGGAGCCTGTAAAGTCATCAGAAGTTCAGATCTCCTTCTCTGCTTAGTGTGCAATCATGAAATAGCAGGGATTGGAGCATTTATCTTCAAGGCAGCAACCCGTGCAGCCGATGAACTTGGTCTCGTACTGACTCTGAACGGACGAACACAAACTCTGTCACCGAGTTCGAACTCGTTCAACAAAAAGCCACGTCAAAGCTGCGGAGAGTGAGAGGCTCCTACAGCTACATAAGGATCTTTTTCAAGAACATTTAAGTCCTTGGCTTATCCAGAAACCTGACATTTGCTTTTCCCAGGACAAGCGGGATGAAGTCGGAAACCAGGGGATTCATAATGTCCTGCCAAGATTGTGTCTACCGTAGTCGCGTGATGGGTATAGAGGTCCCTGACAATAGATTCAGAGCGTGTCGTGGGGCAGCTGAGACCATAATGCATTTGCTGTCAGCTTGTCCGGTTTATGCGGTCTCAGTCTATACTTAGGGAAGAACAGTTTTCAATTGACTAAGCGCCATTTAACCAGTTTTATTATATATAGGAATACTGATATTTTGTTGTATTACTGTTTGGCTGGTTAATAAAGATCATTATTATTATATCCACAGGCATAACGCGGCGCTACGAGTGTTGTAATACCTGCGACACTCGTAGGATATTGACGAGACACCGGTGCTGCCTTTTGCTCCGGGGATGTTGAGTCCGTTGCGGAGAATGAGAAGTATCAAATCTATTGGAACGACTCATTCTCCACCCGCAGGGAAATACAAGCCAATAAGCCTGATTTAGCCTTCTCGACCATCAAAGTAGGACGATTCTACTCTTTGAACTCCGCAGGCTTTACCTAAACCATTCTGTTATAATGGTGGTTCGGATTATAGGGGTTCTTGGTGGAATGATGGACTCACTGCTATCAAGCTTAAAAATAATACCGCCTTGCCATAATATGGCAGAAGTCTTAGCCGGACGAATGCAGGAGGCTAAAGGCTGGAACACAATGGAAGTTTTATGTTTTTAGTTTTAATTTTCATAATTTTGGATATTTTTTTAACGCGAAACTTTGCCATTATATTTCTGATAACGCATTATAAACAATCTTATTGGTAAAATTCAAGCTTAATTTTTCAATTCTGTTTTGCATCTTGTTTTATTTGTAAAATTGATATCCAATATCCCAAAACATAAAACTTATTACATAAAACTTGCATTGTGTCTACGGCTTTACTCAGTAATCACTCACCCCACGGACGTGGGGAGTGGTCACTGGGGTTGATGACACACCAGCGCACCCTCCTTTTGTATCGGGACTCCGGAGAAAGGGGCCTTGCTGGGATATTCCTGGTGGAAAAAATATTCAAATATAATAAAAAATCAATAATAGTCTTTATTAGGAGAAGTCGGATAGATATTTTGAATAGAAGGCAGAGTTCAGTAGACGAAGTGAGGTTCTCGACCATCTTACTTGAAACCGTGGCATCCAGTGAGGTCACACCTATGAAATTAGCCTAACTCTATTTCTCCTAATCTGGAAATAAAATTGGAATATATCCGACAGTAATGGGCAGTTATAGTGATATACAAATTTATTGACAGATGATCCCCCAATGTTTCTTCCAAATTATCCATAAAAAAATTCAACAGTAGCGCATCACTATGAACAGTCGAATTTTATCATTTTATCATATACTCTTTGAGTGCTACCCACTTTTCTGACCCATGCTGCCCTTATTGAGATCTTCCGCGCTGGTCGAATTAGATTTTAATGAGTGTACTATATCACTAATTTCATCACTCGTGAGAATGAAGTTGAATTTTGAAATATTAGGTAGTTCTGTTTGGATGTAATAGTTAAGTAATTCGGGATTTGGAGTATTTAGTGTGGCTTTAGTGAAGCGGTCAATGATGGCATAAGATTCGAAAAATCATACGGAAGATATTGCTAACAGATCCATAGTGGTTTCAGTTTCCTGGACCTTTTCCCAACTATTCACTCGCTACAATAATCAGTGAGGCCACAAAACATTATTCAGCTAATTTCTAAGCCTATCCATCTATAACTGAACATCAGACAAAACGTTCTCAAGAAAATTATCCGGATCATGGCCAGTATTTTTCGAAATCAGTTTTTTTGTGACAATAAAAAATACTAATAAAAGTGATTTTCCCACCAACCCTGGTATGAGAAACTGTTATTTTTGTGTCTTGCATATTTGTTTGATTACACTTATGTTAGGAATTGAAAATTTGTCTTTCATTTAGGTTTGGTTGGTAAAACAATGGATGTGTTTTGTTCAAACTAATGATGTAATCAGTAAAGACGGATGAGATCATTGTCTAGCGTAAAGCATGCGGGTATACATGGGCAAAAATCGGCTGAAAACGATAATTTTTACATAATAATTAATCATCATGCAACAGTTCGAATTCATATAGCCAGATGACTCCAAGTTGAACATGTGAAATCACAAGATGACAAAGTGTTTTTTTTTAAACGCAATCCAAGCCCCAATAGATAACATTGAATATATCTACCGAGTGAGATTTCATGAAGAACATTAATCGTTAAGCAAGTATCAACAAGCTGTGTATATGACCTGGCCAACTTGAATGTTATCCATTTTCATTATAGGATAACGTGGTTTGAAGGATGTCTACAATTAGCCCTAATATACCTATTGCTCAACGTAGTAGTAGATAGTATATTTTCTAGAAAGTTTTGTATTTGTGTTCACCAATGATTGTCTGTACGGACAATTATCAGTTCTATCCACTATTTCGTTTTATTATTATAGTAAAATACTTTATAAGATTCGCACGAATAATAATAATAATTGAATATGGATTCATATGTACTCAAATATGGCTTTCCCAGCACCTTCATCTCCCGGAGTGTATTGTCCTCCGGTAGGTTCCCAAATCTCGGGTAACAGGAAGTCGCAGTTTTCGACCCATTACAACACTAGCGGGGGCTTGGCTGGTGGAGGCTTGGCTGGTTGACTCATGCACTGCTGGACGATAGGCTAGCTATCAGGAACAAGTGGGGATACTGGTCACATAATCTTTGGTGGTTAGATCTCTGACAGGTGACGGTGTACCGTCCTATTCATCCACTCCACAATTCCATTGGATTGTGGATGTAGAGCTGTGGTTCTCGTCTGCCAGATGTTCAACATTTTACACATTACACGGAACAGGTTGGAATCGTAATTTCTACTTTGGTCCAAATGCAGCTCCAATGGAATACCGAATCGACATATCAACTCCATTACCAATACATTGGCTACGGTGGAGGCTTCCTGGTTGGGCAGGGCATAGACTTCTGTCCACTTACTGAAGTAGTTCATTCCTACAAGCAAGTATCAGTTCCCGTGGTTAGATTCTGGAAACGGGCCACAGCGACATCTATGACAATTCTTTCAAATGGACTGCAACGGTCTGCTCGAGTTGTACTGAAGTATAAATGCCTTAAGTCGTGTACTAGGTCCATTGATGGCAGCGCATACAGTACATTTCCTGCACCATTCCTTGAGATCGTCATATCTATAATTGGAAAAGTAAACGTTGCATCACTCTCAGTCCTCCAGTGACCTTATTATGGAGTTCTTGTAGCACTTCCTGTTTTTCATTACTGGGTAACACTGTATTACGTCTTTCTTCCTCACCATCATTGGACTCCAACCACTTTCCTCACCATCATTGGACTCCAACCACTTCAAGATCCCATTTTCCTGAAAAAGGGAATTCCATTGGGCCCAGTAGGATTTAACCGGTAATTAAACCGCTGGCCATGCTGATCTACTCCTCGTTTTCCAGTCGATATGTTAAGGAAGGATTTTCAGCAAGATAATACCACAAAAATCAAATAACCTTTGTACTCACATTCAAGAATCTCAAATACAATTCTCATATCCTATTCTTTGAATCTAGCACAATTTCTTAACATTTATTCTGTTTACGAGAAACTCCTAGAATATAAGGTAAACAATCTATTCTGCTCATCAGTATCCAATTGCCACAGGAAGTAGCTCCGAGTAACTCCGGGTAGCATCTGAAGTTATTTGATAAGCTACAAATTAACAGCCTAGTTACTTTAGCAATAAAGTTCAGCAATATTTTTTTTGACAATGAGTGGTACATAGAACAGTATAGTCTTTTTCTGGGAATCTGGCGCTGTTAATAATATCCCACGGTTTTCAGGACCGGTATTTATAGCTCGAGCAATATTTTACAACTTTCTAGTATATGAACCCTGTCACTTCATTATCTCAGTATGACAAAGGACTGAGGAAAAAACCACATGGTAAAAATAATTTTTCCGGGCGTTCAGGGCCGGTTTCCCCACGGCAATATTTCCCAACTTTCTTATTATGGATCCTGCCAGTTTCATATTTCAGTAAGACAATAAGAATGGGTTGAGGAAGAGGGCCACATTGTTAAAATAATTTTTCCGGGCGTCCAGGGCCGTTTCACTCCGGCAATACATCCCAACTTTCTTATTATGCACCCTGCCAGTTTCATATTTTGGTAAGACAATAAGGAGGAAAAAACCACGTTGTCAATATAATTTTTCCGGGCGTCCAGGGCCGGTTTTACCCCGGCAATAAATCCCAACTTTCTTATTATGGACCCTGCCAGTTTCATATTTTAGTGAGACAATAAGGATGCGTTAAAGAAAAGAGCCACGTTGTCAAAATAATTTTTCCGGACGTACAGGGCCGGTTTCACCCTGCCAATATATCCCAACTTTCTTATTATGGACCCTGCCATTTTCATAAATTGGTATTTGGTATTAAACATTGGAATTAATAAATTTGATGATTAAGGGAAGCAAATAGCAACATATTCAAATCTGCCTGACCCGAATTTATATAAAGACCATTGTTTTCGAAGGACATCTGCAACCGTATCAACTAGCCGATGGTGATATTACTGCATTGAAAGGCTACATTGAAAATTCGGTTCAGAATAAAACCAGCAGGATATATTGCCGGGGTGAACCGGCCCTGGACGCCCGGAAAAATTATTTTGGCAACGTGGCTCTTTTTTTCAACTCATCCTTATTGTCTCACTGAAATATGAAACTGGCAGGGTCCATAATAATGAAGTTTGGATTTATTGCCGGGGTGAAACCGGCCCTGGACGCCCAGAAAAATTATTTTGACCATGTGGCTTTCTTTCTCAACCCATCCCTATTGTCTTACTGAAATATGAAACTGGCAGGGTCCATAATAAGAAAGTTGGGATTTATTGCCGGGGTGAAACCGGCCCTGAACGCCCGGAAAAATTATTTTGACCATGTGGCTTTGTTTCTCAACCCATCCCTATTGTCTTACTGAAATATGAAACTGGCAGGGTCCATAATAAGAAAGTTGGGATTTATTGCCGGGGTGAAACCGGCCCTGGACGCCCGGAAAAATTATTTTGACCATGTGGCTTTCTTCCTCAACCCATTCTTATTGTCTTACTGAAATATGAAACTAGCAGGGTCCATGATAAGAAAGTTGGGATATATTGCCGGGGTGAAACCGGCCCTGGACGCCCGGAAAAATTATTTTGCCAACGTGGCTCTTTTCCTCAACCCATCCTCATTGTCTTACCAAAATATGAAACTGGCAGGATCCATTATAAGAAAGTTGGGAAATATTGCCGGGGTGAAACCGGCCCTGAACGCCCGGAAAAATTATTTCGACCATGTGGTTTTTTTCCTCAGTCCTTTTTGATTATCATACTGAGATAATAAAGTGACAGGGTTCATATTAAGGAAGTTGTAAAATATTGCTCGAGCTATAAATACCGGTCCTGAAAACCGTGGGATATTATTAACAGCGCCAGAATACCAGAAAAAGACTATACTTGTTCTATTTACCACTCATTATCAAAAAAAAAAATATTGCTGAACTTTAATGCTAAAGTAACTAGGCTCAAATTAATCATGTTCCAATTATGAAGTCAGGTGCTGTTCACGCCAGGTTCAGTTCAGGGGTAACATGCTCTACTGGGTAGAAAGCAGCTATAAACTGATATTGGCTAGAGAACTCCTCTTCTTTTCTAACTTGGTTATGCGGACCGGTAAATATACCCAGCCAAAATACTACTCAAAAATTCAAATGATTTAATTGGTTCACCGATTTAGGATCAATTAGCAGTTATAGTGACTGAGATCAAGTAATTACCGTTGAGGTAACTACCAGTTTATTTAAGTAGTTTTAGTAGAGTGAGGACCCTGTTCGGAGGTATTCGGAAGTTGTCGTCTATTTCATCGAGTATGTTTGCTACCAAGACAACGGGCATGCATAAATCATTTCGAGATTCGCCCAGAAATCCTGTAAGGAGGATTAATATTATTGGGGTACTACAATCCCGAACACCATCGCAGGTAGGCACTTTGCTCATACTAAGCGCACTTTTTCTCAACGACCATTTACGAAATTATATCGTTTGATATTTTCTTTGTAGGGCTTTCAATGTTCCCCTTTTAGAAAACGACATTAAATATAACCATTGTAATATACCATTTTTTTTACCCGGTCCTACCTCAAGGCTGTACTGCAGAGCAGTTGGGTGATACCCCCATTCAGATAGCTGTTAAGTAGGTTATTAGTGGGACTGCTCCGTATATTCTGCGGCTTATCTAATCATGACGCTTTGACTTGCACTTAGGAATTTCAATTCAACATTTCGTGAGGAGATCGAATCGGTTTTAACACATTTCTGCAGCAATGCATCCAGACTAATTGAAGCTCTCACTTTCTTATACCGCTTTCACGCCTCACAAATATCAATATTTTGAACGAATCAAAGAGCCAACCAGCTGCAGACCAGATTCGGAAGTATCATTCCTCATAAGTGCAACTCAAATAATCACACAATATACTTACCACAAGTTGAGCACGGTTAGTAACATACGGGATCTTTTGTCATACTCTACCAAAATGTATACAGCAAAGTGGTCGTCGGATTAGAGCGTTTGCAATTCACCCACGCGGTCCATATTCGATTTTCACCGCCTGTCCTGAAACTTAAACGGTTCGTAATTTACTTGTACGTAAGCTGTAGATTCCCTTTATTTTATTAGTTTTTATCTAGTACCGTTTTAGAAATTTCGAGCCATACGCTACTTCAGGCTCGGAAGGCAGGTTCAACCTTTTTCAGTATTCTGAACCTTCTAGATACCATTCAGAAAAATAATTCTCCATAGGTATCACTGCCACGATAAGTCTGGATTCCACAAACCAAAGTGTACTCTTCTAAATCTGACATTATAATTTACGAAAAATGTATACAGGGTGGACTATGACCACTGTTTTTTATTCGCCAACCTTCAACGTCGCGATACTGAATGAAATACTTATGTTTGAATTTTCCATTCGAAACTGAATTTCTGTGATTCCACGCATATTAACAACGGTACCGTAGTCTGTCATTTTCAGTTCGTTACCGTGTTCATTGAGACATTACTTACCTACCTACCTATTTTCGGTAAACGATCGTGCAAAAGACTTTGATGAGTATGGACCATAAATGCAATTTGTGCTCCGAAAAACATTGTGTTCGCGTAAACAAAAAGTTCATTCGACATCAACATTATTTACTTCAGCTTTCATGTTTGTGATACAAAAATCATTTATGTTGCAACTTCTTATTGATTAAGAAGGAGGAACGGAACATCACTGACTCATGTAGGGGCGGTGATGTCCTACACAGAAAAAAGGTTTTTTTTTCAGTGAGTGATCATAGTTCATTCTGTATCGTACATATTTTTCATGATGAACAGGGTTCGTTGAAATGTCTGCGAACGGTCCAATATTTTCAAAAGGGCTCGAGAAAATATCATGAAATTTCATACAAAATGGTCTTTGTTGAACAACTTTTTGATAATTGAATTCTTTTTCAATAGAGTTTTGAATCAAATATCAAAAGCTGGAAACTATCTGCTAAGTGCTCAAAATGTTTGCCATCACAATAGCCCAAGCGGTCATAAAATTCCCTCAAGGTATTATCAGCATTTGATATAATACTCCCTCATAAACACTCGTTGAGTGTACCCAAAGGCATAGCCTGTGCGGGTAGAGGACGGCTATTATTATTATTTGCCGTGGCGCTCCGGGGCGACTTACTGATGTTTTAGGTGATGTATTTATTCACTTTTCAGCTGTAGGAAAACCCGGAAAACCGACAGCACCACCTCGGGTGGTCGGTGTGCACTCCAAGTCTAGCACTAGACGAGATTGGCATCTAGACAACTCACAATACACTTGCTTTTCAACAGGCATGCGGTCGCCTATCGATCCGATATAGAGTATTTGAGAAAAAATCTCTTGTACCTACATCGGACTCGAACCGACTATCGCTATGCTGGAGTTTCGAACGGCCTGTGCCATCAGACCGCTAAGCCACCGGCCACCCGTGCGTGATTAAAAGAGCTGCCAGACATATTTTATTTTTAAGATTTCTAAATTTGCTGGTTGCTCAAACTACATCAATTCAAAATTTGATATTTGGAGACATAAGTAATGAGGCGTCGCTGAATTGATTGCAATGAAAACAAACAGGGTGTTCCATATGAAAAAATTGAGTTATCCTCAATATCTGAAAAACTGTTGATTTGGCAACAATGCGAAATCACTATTGAGTCGGGCATCATCAAAAACAATCATGTATAAAACTTCACGAATTTTTCTTGAACCGTAATGGAAATATTGGAACGTTCCCAGACTTTTGAACGAAAAAGCCATGTTATCATATTTCGAATTTGCAATAATATAAAATTTTATATTTGGAGACATAAGTAATGAGGCATCGCTGAATTGATTGCAATGAAAACAAATAGGGTTTCTAAAATATGAGAACGTTCCGATACTTTTGAAAGACACTATAAATATTCACAGCACATATGGAAAATTTCCTTCCAACACGAGGGAATGAAATAGTCTAGTAACGGTGAAATTGATATAGCGGCGGTAAGTTTCTGAACGAAGTTTAACTGATACAATTTCACCAGTTACGACGTTGAATGTAAGCCACTGGATGAATTTTTTCAGTTATCAGATTGATTTATCCATCTTCATATTGTTGTTGTAAGATGATACATCTTTTATCAAACAATGATAGGAGTTATAGAAATAAATAACTATTATTTATTGAGAACAGAATCACCACATTGAAGATACATTAAAACATGTGCAGAACACTGCATATACAATACCTTAATACATATTCATTCTCGTTTTCTGAAAGTGATTATATTCTGATTTATATGCGAGTACATTAAGTTATAATCGCTTTAACATAATTTCAATGAAATATCCTTATAACCTATTTGACAACAGGTATTAACGTATTTCATTCTCATTCAGTAATATAACTGGAAATTTATCGATGTATCCCACAACGTTACTTTCTTCTACTCCATATCTATCTGTTTGATCATACTGATCCAAATTGATATTCTGAGTTGTGTGCTCATAGTCAGGCTGTTGAACAAATTCAGGTTTGTTCGAGTCTGTGCTTTGTTCTTTGGTTCCTCCAGAGTAATTGTTCATTGGATCTCGATTGAAGTTGTCAATACTAGTGCTTTGTTCATCATATCCGTTCAGGTATGGATTTTGTCCACTGTCGCCCCCAGAATAATAGGGATAATTATTGGGAAGATTTTCCTGATTTGGTGGTCGGCCATGACCATGGTTGTGATGATGATGGCCATGTGGTGGCCCATTACCATACGGTGGCCCATTGCCATACGGTGGCCCATTGCCATTAGGTGGTCCATTGCCATTAGGTTGCCCATTGCCATTAGGTGGCCCATTGCCATGTGGTGGCCCATTACCATGATGTGGCCTGTTACCATGGGATGGTCCATTACCTTGAGGTGGCCCATTGCCCTGAGGTGGAAAACTAGTTGGCGATCCAGACATGAAATTCATTGGATTTTCCCCATAGTAATTGGGATTTTGGGTAAAGAATGTATTTGATGGATTTTTCTCTTGAGTGGTAATTTGGATTGTGATAGGTTTCTGGTTGCTGAGAACATCTATCACCTTTTCAAAACCATTTGTAAAGGCAGATGCAAGAAATGGTAAATTCAATTGAAACTGATGTCTGTTCCCAGAGGTGAATTGTGCCTCGTGCATTGGTCCGTGTCTACTCCTCAGCACTATTGTAGCAGCCGAAGCGACTGAAAAATTAAACATACACGTTACTCTCATATTTGAAAACCAGAGTATAATACTTCAACATTCAAGAACTTTAATAATTATAAATCCGAAAACTGCTTAAACAAATATTCATCTCAATCATTCGCCATGAGTTCGAATTCTTTGAGGTTCCAGTATATCGTTACTCGATAGGCAAACAATCTGCTAAGATGCTTGTCCTGGTGACAAATGCTTACAATATACCCGTTTGATGAATTTTTTCCTGGTTTTCCGATAGGTAAAAATAGAGTGCGATATAAAGAAAACAGTAAGTCGCCCAGGAGCGCCACGACAAACGATGATAATAGTAATAGCCACACGTGCTATGACTTCATCACACGTGAGTGTTTACAAAATAAATTATTATATCATTAGGACAAATAATAATGTCGAATAATTGATAATATTTTTCAGTAAAAACTGTATGATAAACAAATATCGATCGAACATAACTTACAACTTCCAAACTCATAGTGGATGATTAATTTTATTTATCATGAACGGCTCAGTATATTTGAGTCATCGTGTATATTACGAAATTAATACGATTTTATTGAACTCCAATTCTGAATGTATACCAATCTCAAGAAATTCACTGGACGATTGATCAGAAATAAGTGAAATATCAAAACACGGGTTTTTATTGAAATTACACTACATTTCAAAGTACCGCAATGTAGTGTAACAGTTCAAATTACCGAAATGTAGTGTAACATTTCAAAGTACCGTCGGTTAAATTTTCAAATTTTTCTTCATTTCATTGAGTGGGGAAAGTCCAAAATAGTATATGCCTCCACAACTACTTATTGAATTATCAGGCGCCAAAATTAGGACGAACTTGGATTTTCAGAATACCACCTACACATGCAATGTAATTTTGCAGAAAGTGCACGGGAAAAAACTGAAGTGAGCAGCAAACTCTGCAAAGAATTTTCCAGTTGTTGCGTCAATCCCAAAAAAACGTATTTTGCCGAGCACTTGCTGCAAACGATCAAGTATTTCCAAAATCAAAAAATTTTCAACGAAAGTGTAGTGAATATTCATGTAGGGGACCCTTATTCTTACATTAAAATTAATGTTGAACGTTGGCTATTCACCCTAATTCAAGGTTGAAGGTGGCTTTCTGTACCATTTTCTGGATATATATGAAATTCGGCGAATAATCTGAAATATTTTTGGATTTCGCTAAGCACAGTTTTTGCGGAGAGAAAAAAGTTTGAAAGAAACCTACAGTGAGTTGCTTCAGTAACTAATTATAAAAATACTTTTCATATGCATGAACAAATAATTACTGTGTATTGAATACTTATTTCTGTTTCAATATTCAGTTTTGTGTGGATAGTATTCTGAAAACCCAAGTACGACGTAATTTTGGCGCCTGATAATTCAAAAGTAGCCATTGAAGGCGTACACAATGTTGGGCTTCCTTTAAATTTCAGTGTTGAAATATTAAAATAAAAAAAAAAACATATTTTGGCCTTTAATTTGCTTATATCTGTGGAATCTCGGTGGATTTATCCAAATTGATATAGATTTAGAACTGGCATGAGTTTGAAAGTAAAATATTTCATTTAGGTTTGTTCAATATATTCTGATATATGTTTTTCTGAAAAATATTGTTGATAGCCTAATATGTTCATCGATTAAGCTGAAAAATGAGTCACATTCAAGCGTCAGAATATTGTTTGAATTAATATGAATGATAACAACAAAAACTGTATTGAATCTTATAATTGTGTGAAAAATAATCTGATAAAAGTGGCCACTTTCAAATTCAACACCCCATATCTCGAAAACTCCAACGAAGGCCACTTTCCATAAGAGAAGTGAGGGGTTGGAAGCATAAGTAATTCTCAACATGCACACTATACGAAAAAATCAACAAATGTGCCATAGTCGTAGGAGCAATGCCTTATACCCATTGAAAATTGGTCACTCTGTTGGTATGAATGACACAATTTCATACAAAAAATTCGAAACAAAATAAAACACAAATATAAAATGACAACGTAGTTTTTATTCAAATAATTTAAATATTCAAGAACGGCACAGATAACAGATTGGCTTGAGAAAATTAGCTCCAATCTCTAGTGCTGTAACTTTCTTTGAAATATTTACTTTCAATTCAATTGTTTCAGCCACTTTCTGTTTAGTTGATAATGTCTACAACCCTACAAGTTTTTCTTGAGTCATTGTAGGGCGCAGGTAGGTACACAAGTTTAAAATAGTTTAGATTCAGATGAACTGCGCTGACCACTTACAACAGACACAAAAGTGTCACCGGTATTGCGGTTACTAAATAAGGTACTCTACCTACTTATTTAAAATTTCTCTAATGTAATTTGAAACTTCCCGAGAAACACCAAGTGTTGTTTGTTTGGCACCCATATTGCAAAAGCTTGGCAATCCGCTGCATGACTTGGTTAAATCGATATCCTTAGAGACTCAGTGAGTCATGGATTTTTACAACTTTACGTTAATTTCGCAGTAGCTTTGAAAACTTTCTCATGCAACGTTATAGATAACATCCGATAACACATTATCTGATTGAATCTCTTAACAATTGAATTCATTCCGGTGTTGAGAACGGCAAAATAAAAAGTTACTAGGTTTTGTTACTAACTCCATACGCCATCTCAGGAGTTGCACTGTTTCAAATTTGATCGACTACTAGAATTGAATACAACTCTCTTGCAACAGCCAAAAGCGATGCGTGAGCACTCGGAGTGGGATGCACAAAGTACAGCACTACTTCGATACATTCTCAATGGTTTTTGTCTGGAAATATTGTACTCCTTGAGAAGTATGCAGAATTACTCTTTTCTCCTCACTTATAGGCGCAAAAACAACTTTCACATCAGCTTTCGAATAAGGTTTTAGTTTCAAGTGGAGCGAAACTTCTAGAATGGGATTCAATGCGAACAAAACGCAAGCATGTCTTTTCTCCAGATCAGTTACCAGCTTAATTATGTCAGGAGTTTCCATAAGAACGAAGTCATCGATTTCTATGCTCGGTATTACCATTGGCAGTACCCTTTCATTGAAAAATCATGTGAGGTTCATTAAAAAAAGATCTTCATAAAAACTGGCTTTCTGTTTCGTGCCTAGGGCTATTTCATTTTTCGTCAACTGATTATGATATATTAGGCACGGATCCGATCTGTCCTGGAATACTTTTCCCATATATGAAGTGCAGCCGCTGAACACACACTGAAATTTTTAGATTCTGTCCAAATAAGAGACATTCACCAAGTCGGTGATGCTTCGCTTACACATACTCGCTCACTTCTCTGGAACAACGCAGAAAGTTTGGCGATCTGTCTTTTTTTCTTGAACCCGTCTTTCCCAGGGCTCGTGGTTCCAACGAACGGCAAAGCTTTATTAGTGCGTCGTGAGATGTTCCCTGAGACATAAAAACTGCAGAAAAATTCAAGGAAAACATTTATTTCTACCTACTATCGTTGTAAATTCCTTACTTATGATAGTGTTAAACAATAATTTGTTTAATATATTACAATGTCGTCTACGAAAATAATCATTTTACCCTTAACTTTTTATTCAAATGAGTTATTCAACTGAACTGTAAGTAATAATGGCCCCAATACTGACCTTTGAGATACACTTCGTCTGTGAAGTACTAATACCTCGTATGCCACAAAATATCAAAAATTCGATAATTGCACTCACGAATACTGTATGCCAATACCTAATAATGTTCTGACAACTTGTAAGCTACAAAAAATTATTTCAGCAGAAATTGAGAATTTATAATAGCTCGTATAAGAATATCAATATTTTGTACAAGCAATAGCTCCTAACCCGATAGCCCTTCTGTAAAAAAACGTATTTGGGCATACGAGGTATTAGTACTTCATAGACGCTATGTTACCTCTACATATATACGAGTTTTCATTTTCACCTCTTGTTTCCTGTTGTTAATTTATGAATATCTTGAGTGTTGGATGTTCAACCGATATTTTCTAGGGCAATCAAAAGTAAAAATTGATTAACAGGCTTTCTTCAGATCCAAGAAAACAAAAAAAAAAAGCATTTGTGTCCAAGGTTCATAGATGTTCACAAATATGTTTCGAAATATTTCCAAACAACTGAACGATATTTTGCTTTCGAACCTCTATTCTGAATGGCCTCAAAATCGGATATTGTGATGGCAATGTAAAAAAAAATAAATGCATACAAGCGTAAATTCCATAAGTGCAGTACTTTACATTAAATTCCGTACTATGGTGAGTTTCTAGACCTCTCCTTCTGCATCCCATAGATTATGTTCCCAGCGTAACATTTCTGCAAATGTAGCCAACGAAGTCAGACAAAGTTCAAAATAGTCCTTCTCTTATTTCATTTGAATTCGTTGTACCAGATTCAATGCCAATTTGAAAAAATTAACTTGAAACTGTGAAAATATATATTCAACCCCCAAAAAGCTTCAGTTTGCCGATGGCGATGCGGTCTTCTCTGAATTGAATAACAATATGTTCAACCTACAGCTTTCAGAATGTAAAAAATAACAACAACAGCATTCTGAACTGAAACATGTTGATTGAGTATAAGTCTATATAGAATGAAATATTTCAATCAATACCTTATACTGACGATAAGCCTATGGGTGAATTTTCCACATCTTCGTCGAGAATGTGTTTGGCAAATAAATTGGTGGGCGTTTGACAAACTAATTTCATTTTTAATAATGCCAATAAATTATTCAGTCTCAGTATTGCCATTGACATACACGAAAAGTGTGTATTTGTATTGGGTCAGTTGGAAAAAAGATCTTACGCGAAAGATGTTTGAGAAAGAAAGTGTCGTTGGTGTTATTAAACCTGTTTGGATACTGGGTCAAATGTTTGGGTTGAGTTGCAGCTTCGCTAGTGAAAGAATATCAAGTGAAAAGCAGACTATCAGTCGAATCTTACTTAAAACTGTTTACAGCTGTATTTCAGTAACGGCTACCCTGTTTCTATCATTTTACAATTTCGATATTACTTTGGGTTCAAGTGATAACTCAATCATTCAGATAGCAGGCATTTTGAACCAAGTCTCAAGTATAGCAGCTGCAATAGGAACTGTTCTAATGAGTTTAATCTATCAGGATCGACTGACTTCGGTCATAAAAAATATAAATGAAATCGACAACAAGCTCAAGAAGTTTCCTAAATGGGCTAATTATAAATGGGTTAACATATATTCATACATATTGATTATATCAACATTCAGTTCGTGGATATATTTTTATATAAGTTGCATAAGAAACTGTTCAGCTGGATTACTTAGCTGTTCCACAATTTTTTTCTCGCTATACTCTGTAACATTACCATCTGATGTGAATTTATTGCGATTCCATGTTCAAATGTGTATTATGTGGCACCAGTTAAACAATATAAATAACAAAATCCTATTATTCTCCCAAGAGATTACTTCAGAATCCACAAGTTTCCTGATAGAAATGGAACGAATCGAAACCATTGGAAGCCTGAAACGACTATACATGGATGCATTGAAACTATCAAGAGGAATAAATAACATTTATTCAATTTCTCTGTTGTTGATAGTAACAAACCAATTCATTTCAATTTTCAGTTCCATATACTTTTGCTTCTTTGGATATTACCTAGCTGGCACTTTTAAAAAACCAAAAACTTTCAAAGACCTCATAGTACCTCTGATGTCTTCATTACACCCCATTGGACAGCTTCTGGTAACTGTAACAATATGTCAATTGACTGTGAATCAGTCAAAGTATACAGGAATATTGATGTATCGAATTCCGCTTTGCAGAAATACCAGGATGCTAAGGAAAAAGGTAGGATATTATAGGAAAACATTTCAGAAATTGGCTTGTTAGTATTAATGTAGTGTCGTGGTGTCATACCACTAGGTATATCTTATATCTATATCATTCATAAGGTCTCAGCTGTGGTCGAAACCTGTGAATTCGTCTTTCAGTTTGCATTGCAACAAAAACATTGTCGATGTCCACTAAAGTTTAGTTTGATCCACAGTCAGTGGAAGGTGTTATCAATCATAGTTCATAGAAATTCATAAGGAGAGCATCTGGCTTTGTGGAAAATGAAAAAAGGAATATACTAAAAAAATGAAAAGTTGGTCACCATGTACCCATCGACTATTGTAAATCATTTCATCCCATTCTATTCCTATGCAGAACAGAGAGTCTGATTTCTTTTGTACTAACTCGAACATTTTTGTAGCTCTATGATCGCAAACCATGCGTCTGCATCTCAAAACTTTCGCTGAAGCCAAATGCCCCAGTTTCAATTTGATCTATTGCCTTTTCTGTGGGTTATGTCCACTAACATGCGGTTTTGCAAGTTTGATCCGTGGGATTTTGCTATGCATCAAAGTGTCGAATCAACCTCTATGTGTGTGGCCTGCTAGAGTATTTTTGCGCGGCGGGGTTGAGTAACTAATTCAAAATTGAAATAATGTCGTTTCTGAGTCAATGATTTATAAAACTGTTCCGTTATTGGTATTTTGTAAGTGCACTCGCATCCGTTCTATGAAAGCTGAATATCATACAACTGATGAGGAGAGCAGAGGATAACAAAAAAAGGGACAATGTGGCTACTTGCCTGACTGCAGCGGCTTAATACCACTACTATTGCTTGTATAGCCACAATTTTATGTCGACCTGTGCGGTTCTCATTGCTATACAATGCTATAATTTTGGAAAACGCATCTACAAAGAAAAAAAATGTAATGTTCTTGCTGGAGCCCTAACTCATCAAAAAAGGACACTTTCATACCTATTTTTATAAAGTTGGATCAAAACCAAGCCAGTGGCATTGTAGTAGCACATGGCACAAGGTCAGGTAGCCGACTGGTTAGCAATGCCTTCATATATGGTTGAGCTTATGAACTCTTATCTTACAGAGCGTGCTTTTGCGGTGAGGGTTAACAGCACAAGATTCGCAGAGTACCCAATCAAAACCGCATTTGTACTCCCTGCATACGTATGATTTTCCTATGTGCGAGAGAACGAAGATGACAATATATGCGGATGATACCGCGGTATATGTCCATTCGTTCTCCAGCATCGCAGCTGCTATACAGGTCCAATGTCGGTTGGGCAGGGAAATCCTACCGTATCTGGAAGAGAACAAAAGAGAAATTGTGGTAAACCCGGCCAACAATTTCTCGAAGAAATTCAAAATCTTAAAGGTTCTTCAGAAATTGATGATCAAGGACAAAGCCTTGGAGATCAAGACCAATGTGCGATACCTGGGAGTGCAGCTGGATAAGCGTACAACATGGCAGAAGCATATGAACCTGGCTATTCAGAGCAGGAGCGGTAAAATGCACGTACCCACTAATAGTCAGAGGATCTCACATAAAGCCAAAGACCAAAATGACTATCTACAAGCAGATCATTCGGCCAGCGATGTTGTTTGCTTGACCAGCGTTCTGCAGTCTGCCCAAGACTCCTTTCATGAGGTTGGACAGGATGCAGAACAAAGTACTTTGTATCATCACCAATAGTGATATAGGTACATTCGTCTGGATGCGCTGCTGGCGTCGATTCCATCCCGACATATGTTAAAAACCTGCCGGAGAAATTCTACAGGTGTCACCTCCCCAAGAGTACGCTAACAAGAGACCTTGCCAGGCTCAGAATTTATATGATAATCAGCCACACAAACGCGGCAGGCTGATATATCAATCTTTGGCCATCTTTCAAGAAAGATGGGAAGAACCGGTTCCATAGGAAACCAAAACGCCTATAGATAGAGCGCGAAGGACCTCGACCCGGTTTTTTGCTTCAGCCTTTTCCCGCGGTTAGCTCGAAACAATCTACCTCCGACCAAACTTAGACAAAGCAGTATCTTCATTGAATGCAAACGACATGCATAAGCTTTGCAGGAAACATGGATTATACGAACTACAACTACTATCAGGTGGAATATTCGATCTCCCGCTAAGACCAACGAAGGCGGACACTAGCGCTCCCTCGAGTCCCTCGGCACGACCCTATGTATCCCTTGGCACAAGCGCTCCTCCACCCTCTAGCCAGCATTGCTAGAAGGGGGGGGAGGTGGGGCTCTCCGTGCGTTCTCCCGATTATCTCCTCTCCTGAACTCTCTTGGGTGACGAAATGAATTGGTGGCGGAGTTTTGATTATATCACCTGATGTGTAGACCGAGTGATAACTGAGAATAAAACCCTATTTCATTTTATTTCATCAATGCTTTTCAATCATTCTGTCTGCAGGTCGTGGGTTCAAAGCCCAGTTTATTTTTCTGATTGCCTGAGAAAGTGCTAGGAATCGCACGTTAAAAGGTAAGATCTCTGAGGGCTGTCGTTCGTAGGAGGACGACAGCTGGTTAACGGTAAAAACATTTTTTTTTCAAAGAATTGTGAACGAGATGCAACTATGTAGCAGTAGGCCAAAAGATAAACAGGGTTATTCAAATTCGATTCAATACATTGGAATATCGGTATCGGTAAAAGATGTGCTTGAAAGAGGGCAAAGTAGCATATTTGAAAAAATTTATGCATTATGGGGTTATACAGAAAAAATCGAAAACTTCGAAAAAAATTTATATACCTCTTTTGATTATGTGGAGATTTTTTGAAACTTTTGGCACTTTTTGTTAACTATCCAAATATTTGAATGAAAATATATACAAGGTATCGTACAAATTATGCCACCTTCAACGTTTTATTTTCAATACCTGTATTTCTCATTGAATTTTTTCGAATACCAAGAGTCATGTTTCCTATTGGCGTAGTATTTTCATGTGAACAAAAGAGTCATTTGGAAATATTAAACTAACACCAGTAAAATTTTAACATGTTTACAATCCCAAAACAGCTGTAATTGAAAAATATCAGAGAATAAGCAGTGGATCAATGACAAGATGACATTTTTCATTCAAAGCTGTCATGAAATTGAAAAATTTTTATTAGTTACAAACAGTTTAACTATAGTCCAATATTTCCAAGACAATGTTGTTCAGATGAATATAATTGGTCAATATAAAACATGACCCTTGGTATAATAGAAATGGCAATAAAAAATACAGCTTTGTATTTGAAAATAAAAAGTTGAGAGTGGTCCAACTATAAATATATAATTTTTATTCACATACTACTTTGTTGGTTTGAAAAATGTTGCTGTGAAAAAGTGCAAAAAGTTATGAAAAGTGTTTGCGAAATGAAAACATATATAGGCAATAGAAAAATTTTTAAATTTGCGAATTTTTCTGTGTAACGCCAGGACTTAAAAAGCTAGATGAGATTTTTTGTTGCATTTAATTGACCTGTAAAATATTGTGGCAAATTGTGAAAGTAATTGGCTAGCTATCATTTATAAAGTATGCTAGCACTGCTAACATAAAACCAAAGTGCTTCTATGGAAACCTCGTAAATGAGAACTGTCGAGACAGAGATTAAGTAATATAATAAAAGATGAAATCGAGAAAGAAATGGATAAATTGAAAGAATCAATCAGAGATGGAATCGAAACAGAAACGTATATGAATGAAGAACGAATGAAGAAAAGTCGGTAAGTTTCAAAATAGAATTATTGCTGCACCTGAGTTTGTACTTGGATGAAGTTCAAAAAAGAATAAAATATGTTTGGATTTAGAAAAGAACGTTCCACCCGCGCGCCACCACGGCCCATCTGAGGAAAAAGGTGAAGGACAAAGATGGATCAACACACTTTTGCGTAGACTATCTTCGACTGAAAATCTGACGGAAGTCTACATTCATTTATCCATTTTGAGTAGAGTATTCAATGCAAAATTATTTTATGTGCTGAGTAAGGTTGAATCATGTACCTATCAGAAGTAAATAGAATTATTCCATTTTGAACCAACAATGTACAACTGGGACATTCCTCATTCGACTCAAATAAAATGTGGAAGGCAGTGTATACCGGGTGGCTACGGAAGTATTGCCTATAGAATATCTCAGTTATTGTATGAAGTAGGTTTGTGAAATTTGGAGCGTCGATATAATGACATAAGAGCTAGAATTTGAGCATATTGACATGTCGAAGTTAACTTCCGGTCTGACCGGAAGTAGCATCAACTTTCTTATTTTAAATGGAAACCCTATTTTTTTTTTCTTTTCGCTTTATTCAGCATTCAATTCCCTTTCTAATGACATATCACAAGTTGGTATCTAACCAGAAACTAGATCAGAAAAAATTATTATTGAAATTCACCGAGTAGGCCGTGGAAGCAAAATGAAAGCCAAAAATTGAAAAGTTGGCTATGGAAACCATACGTCACTTGATAACAGTTGCTACTACTGTGATATTTTATTTTCTTTCGTCGGCGTTATAAGAAGCCGCCAAAAAAAATATTGGAAAAATTGGGAAAAAAACAATACTCTGTAGGTACATAACTCAAATAGGAACATACAACTTTTTCTTGCCTGTACTATTCAGCATAACCATTCCTTTCTAATGATATAATAGAAAGTAATTTTTTGAAATGAAATACCAAAAAATTCAATTATTATTCTTCAAATAACAAAACAGATTATCGCCATACGCAAAAGTAACATTAAAAATAATGTGGAATGATAAATAATATCCTGTAGGTTCTAGGTTAAATAGGAACATAAACGTACTTGGTCTGTGCCATCGTCCATAGATATTCTAATATCTACCTATGGACAATGTTTGTGCTATTCAGAATAATCATTCCATTGCAATAATCATTCGAACCAAAATATTAACAAGTAGGCTGATTAAGATGTATTTTGGAATGAAACAAAAAAGAAACGAGAGCTCTCACGAACGCTGCTATCCATATTATTTTGACGTTCGAAGTAGTGTTTTTGATTCTGCCATTTTAAAAGGGTTTGGAAATCGAAATCAGTTAGTGGAATATTCAAAAAATGCCCCGTTATTCACGAACCGAACAAATGACATGCTTCTCATTTATGGTGAATGTTTAAAAAATTCTTATGCCGCTGAACGATTGTATTTAGAGCGATATCCAGGGAGGCAGCAACTGTCAAGAAGGTATTTCCAGTGGCTTGAAGAAAAATTAAGAACTGAGCCTGATGTTCACGAAGACCAAGAAGCATTTGTTATTAATGAGGAAACTGAAATTAATGTATTAGCTTTAGTACAATATGATAGCACAATTTCCTCAAGGCAGATTGGCGCCGAATTAGCTATAAGTAAGGACTCTGCTAGGAAAATTTTGAAAAAACATCGATTTAAATCCTTCAAGTATCAGTTGCATCAACATTTGTATGAAAATGACGGTGAAAGGCGCCTGGAATATTGTAATTGGTTTCTTCGACAAAATGCTGAGAATCACCTATTTAACTATTATATCTTGTTTACGGACGAATCAAGATTTACCAACAATGGATTATTTAACAGGAATAATACAAGGTAGGTACTGTACTTTATTTGGATTATTGTCGATAGTTGAAGTGTAAAGTGCTAAAAGTGTGAACGGTCTTTTGTTTCAGGTACTGGGCGATAGAAAACGAGCACCGGTTTCGACAAGGTGGCTTCCAGGAGAGATTTGGTGTGAATGTTTGGGAAGGAATAGTTGGAACTCATATTGTTGGCCCCATTCTTTTTCAAGGCCAACTAACCGGAGAGAGATACTTTAATTTTTTAACGAATGAAATTTCGGAATTCATTAACAACCTACCAGCGGAAATAACTGAGAGAATGTACTTCCAGCAAGATGGCGCCCCTCCGCATAATTCAAGAATAGCGAGAAATTATCTTCAAAATCGCTTTCAAGAGAGACTTATAACAACCCATGGTCCAGTCAGGTGGCCACCAAGGTCACCTGATCTTACTCCGTGCGACTTTTTTCTATGGGGACATCTTAAAAATAGGGTGTATTCCACATAGCCTACAACTCTACATGAGCTTGAAGTAAAAATTCGTAGAGCTTTCCAAGATATCACGCCCCAAATGTTGAGAAACGTTTTACATGAAAATATCACCAGAGTCAATAAATGTATTGACGCTGAGGGAATGCATTTCGAACATTTGTTTTGAATTTATTTTATCTTTAATCCTATCAATTTGAATTTATTTTTTTCGATAAATCTGTTTTTTTGTTATTTGAATAATAATAATTGGATTTTTTGGTATTTCGTTTCAAAAAATTACTTTCTATTATATCATTAGAAAGGAATGGTTATGCTGAATAGTACAGGCAAGAAAAAGTTGTATGTTCCTATTTAAGTTATGGACCTACAGAGTATTGTTTTTTCCCAATTTTTCCAATATTTTTTTTGGCGGCTTTTTATAACGCCGACGAATGAAAATAAAATATCACAGTAGTAGCAACTGTTATCAAGTGACGTATGGTTTCCATAGCCAACTTTTCAATTTTTGGCTTTCATTTTGCTTCCACGGCCTACTCGGTGAATTTCAATAATAATTTTTTTCTGATCTAGTTTCTGATTAGATACCAACTTGTGATATGTCATTAGAAAGGGAATTGAATGCTGAATAAAGCGAAAAGAAAAAAAAAATAGGGTTTCCATTTAAAATAAGAAAGTTGATGTTACTTCAGGTCAGACCGGAAGTTAACTTCGACATGTCAATATGCTCAAATTCTAGCTCTTATGTCATTATATCGACGCTCCAAATTTCACAAACCTACTTCATACAATAACTGAGATATTCCGTAGGCAATACTTCCGTAGCCACCCGGTATATATCCACATGATTTGGGTTGTCTGAAATATTGATTTTATTGTCAACCAAAGTTCTTTCCAATATGAAAGTTCCCGAAATAACACTTTTAACGTTTCAAAAACAAAACCTCCCTGAAATCATAGCTTTGGATAATAAACTATTCATGTCTACGTCAATACTAGATGGCCTTCTTATGAGGAGTCTTCGAAAGTTTCTCGCTCCAAAAATATCATTTTTCTACGACTATATGAAAATATGTAGATTTGAAGTGCGTCTTCAGACTAGTTGTATGGATGTGTTCATTTCCTAGGACTTTCATGGGTCACTAGACTGTCATTTCATGGGTTACTAGACTGTCATTCCATTAACGAATTTCATCAAGTTAATTAACTTTTCATGAACGTTTATGGTCAAACTGTTATGAAAACGAAAACGTATGACATGATTCAAATAGTCGTAGGAAAAATATAGTGAACAATGAGCATGAAATCACCATGTAGTATTCACAGAAGAGATAGTATTTGAAGTACTATGGCTCGTATATTGGTTCCTTTAACAATAATTGAGTTAACGAAGTACTAGTATAAAGGTTTGCAGCAGAATCTTCTGTGCTGGTTTTTCGTTAAATATTTTAACCAATCAGATGACTACTTTGTATTTTAGTAAGAACAATAACGAAAGGTTGATATGAATTAAATTTATTTTTCATTTTTGAAAATAGTTTTTCTCGTAAACAAATAATTTGTTGGCCATTTTCTAAAAAATCTTAGTTCAAAATAATTTTTGGCATTAATAACACCAAAATCATGTAATTTTTTTTCAGATAATATTATTTGCCCTTCAGATGTTACATAAGGACTTTGACATCACAGCAGCAGGATTCTTCAGTATCAATTCATCACTGTTGCTAATGGTTGGTATCCATATATACCTATATATTATATGGTTATTTATATGCAGTGTGAGCCATAGTGTATGCAATATATTATGGGAAACAATTCCATTATCAAAGTTACAAAAAACGCTTTATAAGAGATCGTTTCAGCCGGCCTTCTAAACTTCCGCTCGCATTTGGCCAGGTTCGAATCCTGGAAAACGAGAAAATTTTTCTCAATTTCGTAGGAGTCGATAGGCAATGTAAATTGTAGCGATGCCAATTTCGACGTCTGGTGCTTGCTTGGAGTTCGCACCGACAACCCGGGGTGGTGCTGTAGGTTTTCCGGGTTTTCCTGCAGCTGAAAAGTGAATACATCACCTAAAACATCAGTAAGTCGCCCCGGAGCGCCACGGCAAATAATAATGATAGCCGTCCTCTACCCGCACAGGCTATGCCTTTGGGTATAGTCTATGAGTGTTTATGAGGGAGTATTATTATTATAGGTATCGTAAAACGTAACAATCGATTTCGACATGTGTCACGTGACCTCCAATATGGTGACGATTTTGAAAAATCCATTACGAAAGAACAAAAAGAGGGGTTATTTTCAATTTTAGGCCAATAGGCGAAATTTAAATATATGTATATATGGAAGTAGCAGATTCCGGATTGGTTCGTCGAAGGTCGATCCGTGCTGATCCCCAAAAACAGAGATTTGTCTAATCCAAAGAACTGCAGACCGATTACATGCTTTAATGCATGTTATAAGATGTTCACCCACAACTTGTATGAGAATACTCTCTGCAGTTGATCCGGTGTATGTACGGATATATGAGCATAGATACTCTAAGATCCGAACCTAAATCGACCTTCTCCTAGCTGATAATAGAATATTACTTATTTTATAATAAATTTTGTATATTAGAAAATATATCAAAAATGGGTTGCCAAAAAAAATCCTGGACAGCATATTTTTAATAATTTTTCATTCAATGTTGCAACTACTGGGTTGCCAGGTATAAACAATAACCCTGCTAATTTTAGGCCTATTTCGATGCTACCTACACTTGCCAAAATCATAGAAAAGCTGGTAAAAAAAAGAATTATGATGTTTTTGAATAGGCATAACATTATAAACTGCTGTCAGTTTGGGTTTCAAAGTTCAAAAAACACGGAAGATGCGATGTTTCATCTATTGGAAAACGTATATCTTCATTTAAATAATCGTGAAATGGCAGCAGCAGTTTTTTGCGATCTTTCCAAAGCCTTTGATTGCGTGGATCATGAAATTCTTCTACAAAAACTAGAAGTATATGGCTTTAGAGATGTATCGTTAAGATGGTTCAGATCTTATTTATCGGAACGTACTCAAAAAGTCACACTACCAGATAACATATCCAGTCTACAGACAATTACTTGTGGAGTTCCTCAAGGTTCGGTTTTAGGGCCTATTCTCTTTTTGATATATATTAACGACCTAGCCAGCATTGACATTGATGCAAAAATAACACAATTCGCAGATGATACGACATTATTTTGGCATAGCAAGAGGGAAAGAGAACTGCAAGAATTGATCAGCAATGATATTAGAAAAATAAAGGACTGGTGTGATGCAAACCGATTATCATTTAATATCTCAAAAACTAGCATCATCACCCTCAAAGGCTCCATAATGGATACTTATTTGGGCTCTCAATTAATAGAGAACAAAATGTCAGCTAAGTTTTTGGGACTACAAATAGACAAACATCTGGATTTTGAATGTCATATAAATATTCTATGTAAAAAAATCTCTTCAGGATGCTTTGCAGTTAGAGTATCAGCAAATGAATTGGGCACTACTGTAGCAAAAAATGTCTACTTCGCTCTCATTGATTCCCATTTGCGATACGGTATCTGTTTCTGGGGAACGTGCTCCAAATTCTTGTTTGATAGGGTGTTTGTACTGCAAAAAAGAGGAGTTAGAAATATGTGTAGAGCTGGGTTCAGGGAATCCTGTAGACCTTTATTCATAAGATATAGAATCTTGACCTTGCCCTCTATACTTATTTTAGAAATGGTTTGCTTGATGCAAAAAAAATACAAGAGCGAAATTTTCAGTTCACCTCGACGAAATACAAGAAATAAGCTCAATATAAGTTTACCAATCCCAATATCATCAAAAATTGAGAGATCTTTTATATATAATGGAAAAAAAATGTTTAATCATTTACCAATTGGGATTAAAGGCAAAACACGTTCAACTTTATTCAGAAAGTCCGTAAAAGAGCTTCTGTTATCAAAAGCCTACTATTCTGTAGAATAATTCTATTCAGACAGAAACTTTCAAACAAAGTAAGAATTTTTTCTTTTCATTTTTATTTTTTTATTTTGTATTTTAGTACTTTTAATTATTTGAACTGTTGTGTAACTATTTTAAATTTTTGACGTTTTGTATAAATTACATGTTCTGACGTGAATTGTATAATGTAAATGTTTATGAAGTGGGTACAGTTTTACTTATATGCTTCATTGCCTTATTTCTTACATTTACATCTTTGCGTTGTATGACAATATTCATATTGTGTATGTGAATGTAATACGTATATAATTTTACTGCTTTATCACTCACATATTGTGAAATTACCAAATGGTCTAGTACCTTAAACTTTTGTAGTTCAATTTTCACATCAAAAATTTCTTAGGATATCAACACTTTGTCAATGAGATTATATCTTCGACAATAAAGTACAGTTTGATTTGATGATTTGAAACAGGTCTATTTCGTCCAAGTAAATAATAGACAACCCTACGTCTGCACATTCTATATGTTTTATACTTTGAGTCCAGTATGAATTTTTCTTATTATCTTGATATTGCAACATTGAATGAAAATTAAAAATATTCTGTCCAGGATTTTTTTTGGCAACCCATTTTGGATATATTTTCTAATATACAAAATTTATTATAAAATAAGTATTATTCTATTATCAGCTAGGTGAAGGTCGACTTAGGTTCGGATCTTAGACTAAGAGGGTGAAGTAAAAGGGGATCACTGGCTGCAAGGAGATTTATCACGCAGGACTCCGTGCAGTATAAGCGTAACCTTTCGATGGCCTGGATCGTCATGTATCTTTGATGATATTGATTGCGATTTTACATCATGAACATAAACATGAAAGATGAAACATAGACATGAAACATGAATAATTTAACTTAACTAGTTTTTTCAATAAAATTATTCACATTTCACGCCTGTCATTGTCACCATGTGTGTTCGAATGCTTTTTAGCTATTAACCGTTAGAGGACGAAATGAGTAAATAATTGATGAACATCGACCACTAAGATTTGTCTGTCTGTCTGTCTAGGTATTTTGAGTTTCGATTTTTTTTCATTGCTGGAAAATAGTAAGGTGTTTGTCAATTTCTTGTTGCAGATTATGGGGGCTGTTACGGTGTACCTTGTGATATTCATACAGTTTGATCTTGCTGCTGGTAAGAAACCAGCGAATGGATGAAAACAACGGAACGATACGCAGTCAATATTAATATCTTAAGTTTCTTGTGCTTTCTAGATGATATTGTAACTATTCAACAGTGGGTAAATATAACCTACTTATTTTGAAACAATTACACATTTAGTTGGATTGATCGCTTTTTTCCATTGTGTACATGTTGCCTTTATTTACATTAAGTGTGTTTTTGAAAGCGACACTCAATAAATCAACATTAAATATAAATTTATTTAATTTTGAGTGCAACAAAAACATACAGACGAATTGTCCTTATGCTGAATATATGAAAAAATGCATGGGTCTCCTTCAAGGACATCGAAGACCTTGGATTATCCAGAAATTTTACCTCTGCTTCTGCAACAGCATTAGATTGGAGGGGTTTATTGATAGGCAGAATTTTTCCGAATTTGGAGCTACAGCTTCCAGATCAGAAATCAAATAAAGGTTGGCTTGTTGAAAATCACTGAGAAATCGTCAGGTAATTCGTGGGTATAAAGTATAAATATAAGTATTCTCAGTTTCAGAAAAGTCAGTATAAAGGAGTATAGACAACAGTCAGTGGTATTTGATTCGATCAAAATTGTTGCTGAAAGCTTGTTTTTATCCGTCGCTGTAAATAATCGTCTGTGACCTTGAGTACAGCGGTAACACGCAGCTACGTTGAGATCGGAATTCTGACTAAATAATGGAATAATGAATCTAAACTCTAGACTCAAGGTGGCTTTGGATCATTGGTCATCAGTCTATTATTTTTTCGTAATATTCAATTATTCTCTTACGCTTTGATGGCCTTTATGCTATGGTCGCTCACATTCTTTAGAGCATTATTCACATGTGCTATAAGGATCAAAATTACATCCGACTTGCTTGAAAACCAGACACTATTTTTGTACGTGTTCCAGCATTTGGCGCGATTTTCACCATCATAAGGTGTTAACAAAATTGTTTGAATTCAGATTAAATATCAACTAACTAGAAAAGAATCTACAGTCAAAGTTCTTTTTTTTTTATTTTTTCTTTAGCTTAATCCTTAGAGGACCATACCTTCCCTCAGTGTGGCGATAATTATCAACTGACAAGTAGTCTCTGGAAGCAAGTACATCAATATCATAAGATATTTTGGATGACCATTTGAATTAACTAAAAAAAATTATGTTTCATCATGTTATTCGGTGCCTTCACAATTGTGTATCCCAGAAGTGCTCTGCTACAATTATCTATGACTAATTTCAATTTGAACATTCGGGTGACCTGAATCTCATAAAATAATTTTTTTTCCCAGATAAATATATGAAATCGACATCTGATATACAAATCGATTCAGTTGGAAATGAAGAGTGGGAATCAAATGAACATGAAGAACAAATTGAGCAAGGGCAAAGACTTCTCAGATTAGTAGTATTCGATAATATAGAAACAATATTTCTCCGAGCTTTTTTTTCACATTTAATCCGTTTTTTTTTTGGTTAAAGTTGAATTAATATTTCACTTTCATAAAACACAATAGCGAGGGTCCTGAAAAAAGCATTCTAAAAAAAATCTGGATATTTTTGGTATCACTTTGAGCCACACATACTAGATAATATCACTTAATCATTTCCTGATTCATGCTCTCGGGGGTATGTATTCCAAAAACATGTAAATTTATCCAAGTATTTCAAACATGTTGAATTATTTTCTCACATTGTTCATTTCAATTTCGGATATTTCAGTTCGAAAATATGTGTATTTTCTAATTATTCTTAGTAATATTCGTTGCATACATTGCAGCTTCTCATTCCTTTCTGCTACATTCTTTCAATTGATCAACAGAATGTCTTGGTACTATACTCATTAATTTCTGCTACATTCTTTCAATTGATCAACAGAATGTCTTGGTACTATCAACTTTATGATGATAATTCACGTTTTCTGAATTGGGAATACATATTGACCATTATTTGGAGACCTTCTAGGTTTTTGAGCATTATACAGACTAATCATTTTTGAGATACGTCTAGCCTTGATACCTCTTTTTAACCAATGATACCATAGTTAGGGTGTGATTCAATCAAACCGCATACAATGTTTTTAATGTTTATGTTTGTAGTTATCAATAATAAAAATGAAATATATTGAAGCTGTTTAGTTGCACATTTCATATTACTTCATATCACTTTTATATAACATAATGGTGGCTCAGACAATGTTGTATCAAATGCCTTGCGGTAAATCCGTCCAGGCCATTGAAAGGCTACGCTTATACTGCACGAAGGAGAAGCAGGTCCTCCAGGAGTCCTACGTGATACATGTCCGATCTGTCGATTAGTAGGTTCTCCTTGCAGCTAGCGCCCTCCTTCTTCTTCGACCCCATTGCCCTTACATTCGCTCATAAACCAACTTTCATAACATGCATTCGAGTTAGTTATCAGTCTGTATATCTTTGGATCAGACGATTCTTATTATATTTATCATTATTATCATTTATCACTAATGGGCCGTGGTAAAGCGTTCGCTTTTCAATCCAATTATCCGCAGATGCATGGGTTCGAATCCCAGTGCTGTCACCGGTCCAATGCATGGCATCGCACGTCAAAAGGGAAGGGCATCATTGCTTGTAAGGGTGTAGCCGATTGAATTTAATACAATTTTTAAGAAATAAAAGACTCGAATTAACTATTTTTACAAAAAAATACCTTATATGTTTGAAATGGACAAGTAATATTTGTTTCTTTTCCACATTATTCATTGAAAACATTTCGGATTTTTGTCACGAGATGAAATTTTGGAAATCAAAGAAATATTACACCAATGAAGGAAAGTTATAATTGTATAATCAAATGATTCAAGCATTGAGATCTGTTAGTTTAAGAGTATTTTGAACCAGAATTTAGTTTAAGTTTTGTGAAAAAGAATCCTAATATATTTATTCAATTTTTCACTTTTCAATTGTTCATAATCAGCCGTGGGTAAGCCAATGATTCATCAACAGGAATAAAAGTTTTTCAAGAGGTTTTATTCCCAATGAAATTCGTTGCTTGCTAAAATTGATACTATGTATAGAATAAATTCATATAATGTCAATTAGGTACCCATTGATGATTAGCCTATCAGTGAATTTTCTTCAAAAGCTTCTTCGACTGTGTCATTCATCAACGAGGAAATCGTTGAGCGTCCGACAAACACATTTCATTATGAACAATTCTGATAAATTATTCAGTCTCGATAGAGGCCAGTATTGACACTGACATACACGAAGTGTTTATTTGTATTTGGCTCAGTTGAGAAAACGATCCACTTCAGTGAAAGATGTTCGAAAAAGAAAGTGTCGTCAGTGTTATAAGGCCTGTTTGGATACTGGGTCAAATATTTGGGTTGAGTTGCAGCTATGCCAGTGAAAGAATAAAAAGTGAAAAGCAAAGTACCAGTCGAATCTTACTCAAAATTGTTTACAGCTGTACTTCAGCAATGGTTACCCTGTTTCTATCATTTTACAATTTCGACATCACCATAAATTCAAATAATAACTTGATAATCCAAATAGCAGACATTTTGAACGAACTCTCAAGTATAGCAGCTGCAATAGGAACTGTTCTGATAAGTTTAATCTATCAGGATCGACTGACTACAGTCATAAAAAATATAAATGAAATCGACATTCAGCTCAGAAAATATCCTCAATGGTCTAATTATAAATGGGTTAACATATATTCATACCTGATGATCATATCAACATTAAGTTCGTGGACATATTTTTATATAAGTTACATAAGTACCTGTTCTGCTGGTTTAATCAACTGTTCCACTATTTTTGTCACCTTATTCACCATAACAAAAATATTCGATGTGAATTTATTGCGATTTCAGATTCAAATGTGTATTATGTGGCATCAGTTTTGCAATATTAATAACAATATTCTACTATTCTCTCAGGAAAATACTTCGGGATCCATAAGTTTCCTGAAAGAAATTGAACGAATCGAATCCATTGGAAGCTTGAAACGACTATACATGGCTGTATTGAAACTATCAAGAGAAATGAACCAACTATTTTCAGTTTCTCTATTGTTGATAGTTACAAACCAATTCATTTCAATTTTCAGTTCCATGTACTTCTGCTTCTTTGGATATTATCTAGCTGGCGTTTATAAGAAACCAGACTCTTTTCAAGACCTTATAGTACCTCTGATGTCTTCAATACACCCCATTGGACAGCTTCTGGTTACTGTCACAATATGTCAGTTGACTGTGAATCAGTCAAAGTATACAGGACTATTGATATATCGAATTCGGCTTTCCAGAAATAACAGGATGCTAATGAAAAAGGTAGGATAGGATATGATTAGAGATATTGGTGTATCATTATTATCAACGGAGTTTCTGCTGTATATAAAGAAAGATGCTGAAATGGATGTTTTCATTTCAGTTATAAATTATCTCGAATAGGATGGAAGGTTGTGGTTTCATTACATCGGGTTTTTATGCGTTGGCCGACAAAAAAATTCTTACCGAGGTTGATCTGCCGGTTTGTAACGAATCTGGAACTTGGATCGGAACGGTACAGATCGAACGAGCCTATTCATCTTTGCATTAGTGGGTATGCACGCTCCAGACATGTAGTGGTATAGACTTGACGCGAATAATTTCGTCGAAGTCAAAATCCCTTTTTTCTCCACACTATCCCACAGAGTGAAAAATTTGGGCCTACGAACATTGAATTACATCAGACATCTATTTGTGTAATTTTTCTCCAGATGAACCCTGGTTGGAAGTGCATACATAACATGTTTCAAGTTTGATTTCTCCCATTAGTGCCAGAATAGGTCAGGCAACATTTGAGTCGTCCTGTCCAACCCAACGAACGATAGCACCCAAATCTCGAGAGTAAGATCATTCATCGGTAGCACAGACTCCAGGAAGAGTGAATGCGTTTTCCAAACATCCACTCCTTATTGAAATGGAAAAAGTGCTTCGAAAATTGGTTTTAACGCATGCAAAAGTGTTGATCTTAATGGAGAATATTTTGAAAAACAATAAAGCTATTTTGGTGGGTCATAGAATAGCAGAATTATTTATGTAATATCGATAAATGAAAAAACTAGTAATATGTAAAACCAACAAAACGGAAAATCAATTATGTTTCAGAATAAAATTTTATAGGTCTTAAAAACAGCAGAATTGAATGGACAGAAATGATTTATAATCCAAATTGAAATTCATCTAATATGTTTTTATAAGAAACAATAAAGCATCATACGCGAAAACAGTAGAACCAGATTTCGTAGGTCTGAATTCGGCAAGATTGGAAAGTGACCGAAATGAGAAAATAAAGTAATTGCAAATCTCAATAACCTAAGCTCTTCAAAACATAAAACGATCACGCTCAAAAAATATCGAACTGTAATTCCATCAAAACAACATATAATCGTATATAAAAACGTAAATCCAACAAATAATCTGAAAATGAATCTGTAGTAACATAAAATCCTTGGAAACAAAATGTGTCAGACTGAAAACGGTCAGAATCGAAATCTAGCAGAAATTGTGGAGGGGATGAGCGAATTAATTCCGATATTAGAATTTAGTAATATTGACCGCACGCTGCTCCATCTCTGAGAGACTAGAGCCATCCGCTATCCCCTCTCCAAATTATGATATTTTTCGGTTCTGTCCATTTCGATTCTATTATTTATTCTTCTGATTATTTTTAATATGGAAAATTTAGGTCTTGTACTCTATGGATTCGACGATTTTAATTCTTATAATATTCTGTTCCGATATTTTTCCACTTCTACAAAATATTGATTTTCTGATTTGCTGGTTTGGTCAAATATCTGTCTTCCCATTCTCCTTTGACGGTATTACAGTTTTATATTCTTGTAATGTTCAGTTCTTCGAATTTCAGTTCTTCGAAAGATCGATACGATCATTTATGATTCTCGAATTTTTAGATTTTGATGAATATCTGTTACTGCAATATATTGATTTTCCAAATTTCTCGTTCGATTATTTTCGATTTCTTTATAATTAATTTTGAACCATTTCGCTTCTTTAGAATATCTTTATTGGATTTTATTGGTTCGATACTTTTAATTCATAGTCAATTTCAGTTTGAGATTTTACTTTTCTGATGGATTATATGTAATCGCCATTTTCGATAATAAATGTTTGTTTTCATTTGTTTATCTCAAAACATAAGTAGCAACCCTTGTATCTGGAGTTACACATGCATACATATGCACCCGACAGAATAATAAGCTATATTTGCCGATACCAAAAACAACTCTTGTTGTCGTTTATGAAGCCTAGATATAATCAAAACTCGCTCGAACCTAAGGGACAAATCCTTGTGACGAACGTCTAGTGAAAGCCAACATTTTTGCCAACATCTTTGCTGCAAATCTCACACTTGCCCCTCAGTTGTGTTTTTTGCTATCTAGCTTCCACAAAGACAGATCACTCAACGTGGTTGATGCAGTTTCATCTGACACTATAATAAATGATGGTGTGCAACATGAATCTGTTCTAGTACCAACACTGTTTTTTCATATAATTGATTTGTTGGAAGCTACATTATGACTGGTAGACAGCTTTGCGGGTGATATAGCACTTCTATATCGCTTTCTTTGCCAAAGCTCCGATATCAGCTCGTAAAACCGGAAAAAAACGGTGAAGGAATGTCAACGATTTTACAATGGACTTGGCAAAAATTTCAAAATGGAGAGCCAACAACTTGATGGAATTCTTTTTACTAGAGATGCCGATCTCACAGTGGACAGTGTAATTTGTCAGGAGTATCTAGACCAATGAAGTCATCTATTTCCATGCTCGGTATCACCATCAGCAATACCCAATCATGGAAAAATCCTATGAGGTCAATTGCCAAAAGTGCCTCTCAAAAAATAGTTTTCCTGTTCCATGCTAAGAGCTATTTCTATTCCCATTAACTGATTCATAAGACACAGATCCAAGCTGTTCTGGAATACTGTTCCCATATAAGGAATGAAACTTTTAGATTCTGTCTAAAAAAGAGCCACGTGTCTTGTCGGTGATGCTTCGATTATAGGGCCTCTCACATATCTGGAACACCACAGAAAGGTTGTTTTCTATCCCGCTTTTATAGACATTTTGATGGACGACGCATGCTCTTCTGAAATATTATCAATTGTTCTATCGTTAGCGGCTTCACTAAGGCTGATCCGTCGAACCCAATCTTCACAAATCCTTTTCGTCACTTTCCCAAGGTTTATTCTTCCAACGAATGGCAAATATTTGATATAAATCTATGGACATAAAGGGTATTAGTTGGTTTCTGTTGGAGCTTTGCCGGCAACAATATCTCTTTCAATTGTTTCTCAATTATAAGCGAAGTGGTCGAGGTGTTAGAGCGTTTGCTTTCCCTCCAGGCGGATCAGGTTCGATTTTCACCACCTTCACTTGTACGTAAGCTGTAGGTCCCGGACCTCCGTTGCTAGACCAATCTCTGCTTTTGAGTTTTTTTTTCCGAAAACCTGTTTGATTCGTTACGCTTCACGATCACAGCCACCACAGCCCTTGCCATACCTATCGTAGAGAAGAGTATTTAATTCACTTCCTTCGGATGTCTGAATTCCCCAAAAAATAAGAAATCTGATAAAAAAACAAAAAATTGGTCTCATTTTGTGTGCTAAGCAAGATTGAATCATATATATATGGACATTTTTTATTTCACTTAAACAAATATTTTGCCTGAAGAACGCAGGCGTGCATATGCACATGATTTGGGTTTTATCAAATAGTTATTTTATTGTCAATCGAAAGTTCTTTCCTGTATAAAATAGTTTTCGAAATACGAAATAACACCTTTAACCTTCCAGAATTCGAACGAAACAAAACCAGCCTGAAAATCATACCATTTGATAATAAACTATTCATGTCTTCGTCAATATTTGATGGATTTCTTTCGCGAAGTCATTGGAAGTTTCTCGCTTTGAAAATAACATTCATTCCTTGAAATACGTCGCAGACTCTTTATATTTGAACTACTCCGAGATCCTTTCGTTATCAATTCCATTTCAAGAAATATCGGCGCTCATGCAACTGAATGTAGAGTATACTGATTATATTCACTGATTCTCATTCTACTGTCTCAGCTTTATTTCTGGGGTCAATAAGTATTCTATATTGAAGCTAAAAGTTATAATTGCAGCAAATATGAAGATTCTCAAGTAAGCGGTCTTGATTTCAGGTAGCTAAACTAAGACATGAGTAGGTGGAGTGGAAAGCAGATGAATAAAAGCCTATAGCAGAATATTGTGAATGAATATTATTCAAACGAAACAGAGGAGTGAAACTATAGTAATTTCGAAGTATTTTCGAACAACTCTTAACTCAGTACACTAAATACGAGTGTTTATGTGAAAGAATTATCATTACTTTTTCCTTTGGAAATGTTTCAATCAGATCCTTTTCCTAAAAGCCCTACGAAATAGCGTTTCTGTCATTCTACCAAGATAATCTGTGATCGGAAACACCGTTTGAAAAAAACCTGCTTAGTTCAAAGAGTATATTCTGATATTCAGTCTGTATCTCCTCTTCTTTTTCGGCGATATTCATCTCGCCTGAAACGGAAAACTCCACGAGGAAAATTGTCTTACTTGGGAGGTCGAGAACTAAATCTGGCTTACTTGCTTGTATTTGCACTCTGCATCTAGTGTCAGTGATATCTAAATCAATCACGCAACTACGGTAATACAGGATTGAAAACACCATCTTTGCAGGCTATTATATCTCCGGATTGGCTCATTTGTCATGAGGAAGGCAAAAGTCAAATTTTTGGAAAAGCCAAGGTCTTCGATGTTTTTGAAGAAGACCTCATATACTTCAGTCTCTGTAGCTTTTATGTGAGCTCTTTGCTGAACATGTTTCAGTTCGGTGGAAGAGTTTTCAGTCACCTCATTCAGTGTCGAACACGAGACTAAGCCCATCAGCCACATAGGCTGCTGCCTTGAAAACAAAAACTTCTAATGCTACTTTTTTGGTATCTGAGTATGCCCCTCCACCAATCAAATAATAGTCACTTCTCAGTTAACGGATTCATGTTAACAATAATCTTGACAGTGAAAATCGTTGCCACTGTTTTCTTTAAATAAATGACAATTTTTTTTCAGATAAATTTATTTGCTCTTCATATGGTTCATAAGGACTTTGACATCACAGCAGCAGGATTCTTTAGTATAAATTCATCACTGCTGCTAATGGTTAGTATTTAGTATCTATTGACACAATGTATAAGAAAGTGGTTCGATTTTGGCCACTTTGGTTCTGGCATCTAATTTTGAATCCTCAACTTCCGAAGTTTCTCCAACATTTACAGACCCGGTGACATAATAAAAATGTACAGGGATATATACTAAACAATGAGAACGTCGCGTAGATATTTCTCTGATCCTCTAACTCTTCCAACCCTTCTGTTCTGTGTTTTTCGTTTTTTCACTAATATTAGTGTTCTTGGAAATGAGGGGAATATTCTCAAATAATTGAATTTTTTTTTTTTCTAATGAAAACAACCCACGATAAAAATGAAGATTTTTTTGTAATATCTAACAGGAAACAACAACAACAATTAGTGTTCTTATTGTGTTAGTTTCAACGACAACCATCGTTGACATAAATGAAAGAATGGGCATACTGTCAGGTACAGAAGTGGTCAATCCTGCTGAAATGGCAAGAGCAAGGCAAACTTTATAAGCAGAGACTTCTGGATACACTCAGTCCTACTATATCCACTCGTCCGCACAGGTGAGGGGTGAGTGGTGAGACATCATTTCAGGCAGATAATATGTCCACCGGGGACTGAACGAGCCCAATCGAACTAAGAAATACGGCGAGCCAGCAGATTATATCGGTACAATTGCTATAAGGAAACAGCCAAAGCAATTGAATGGTTACCGAGTTGGTTACAGACAGTAATTGAAAATACTACTACTACTACTACTCTTCTACTTAGTAAAAGCGATAATTAATATTATTCGAAAATTAGTTCACGGCCTAGAAGACAGGAAAATAGGAAATAGAAATTAAATTAAAAAACGTGGATCAACCGGGATTCGAACCCGAGACAATGTTGATGAATCGTCGTCCTGTATCCAGCAAGCCCCGGTTAAGAACGCATATGTCGCTGTCCTTCAACGACAGAACGAAAATGCCTTCGTAGTCGTTCTCATCAAGATCGAGCCTCGCATCGTACTGCTACATACAGGTACGACTAGGATGATGCCAAAACACCGGCAACTATCCAGCGACTGTGTATGGTGAACTAACTATAGATAGCACTAAAGTGAAACACCAAGCTTCAGTAGCGGATATCAAGGATGATGGGATGATGGTGCTTCATAAAAGAAGCGAAAAGAAAATTCGTGTCCTGCTAGCTGAAGATGTGAGCGTACCTGAGAGGGCTGAAATAATCCATATGAGCAAGATCTACATTAAGAATGCCGACGAATCCGGCAGTCAAGGAGAAAGCTTTTCCTTGCCAAGAAGTAAGAGGCTGACAAAATAGTCAAAGATATGGAGTAAGGAGTTTATCGAACCATCTGACATTCCCGGGACCTCTCCAGTCGAACTGGTGAAGAAGAAAGATAGATCAATACGCTTTTGCGTAAATTATCTTCAACAGATCAACCAGAAAAAAAGGGCACCCAGTCTCTCCTGAGAATATATGACACCCTAGACACGATAACTGGCTCTACAATGTTCTCCTCTCGTGATTTAAACTGCAGATATTGGCAGGTAGAACTGGCTCCAGATGATCGAGAAAAGACAACTTTTACCGTCGGCTCAGGACTGTGGCAGTTCATAGTTATGTCATTCAAGCTCGGTAATGCTCCAGCCACATTTGAGAAATTGATGGAGATAGTGCTGAAGGGACTCTCATGGAATACGTGTCTATTATATCTTGACGACATAATTGTGGTTGGTAGATCATTCGAAGACCACGTGAAAAACTTGCAGATACAATGGGCCATCAGGCCTATGTGTCACCGAAGGCGAACAGTCAGACGAACCTCAATGGGGGTAGTTTTCAGCGAGTAATCCTGATAAGGAGACGAGAGACTCTCACAGTATATCTCGCCACTTGTCCAAGGAAATCTCTGACTACCTAAGATGCTGGGAGCAGTACCTCTACCTGTTCCTGATTGCCTATCATTCCGCAGTGCACGAGTCAACCAGCCATATTCTTGATAGTTTTATTATGGGCCGAGAGTTGCCATGACAAGATACTGTGGGAGGCGACTTTCAGCAAACTGACCCAAAAATGTGTGATATCCTAGAGAAAAACCACGAGTCCGTTTCATCAGAGTACCACCAAAGTTGCGGAACTCGTTGAAAGGTTCGTACAAGATCATGAAGAGGATAAACGATCTCGCTTACCAAATCCATCCCAAGCAAAACCAAGGGTCGTTCATTTGAATAGTATCGCTTCTTGAGCTGAAAATCATCGCTGACATCGCTGTGGTATTAGTGCTTCAAGATGTTCGGTCGACTTTGTTTTGAAAATTATTTAAAATTGTTTTTTTCGTTAACCAGCTGTAGTCCCCTTACGAACGACAGCCCTCAGAAGTCGAAACTTGTGCGAGCCAAGGATTAACGAGGTTTTACCTTTTAACGTGGCATTTCTGATGGAACAGAAGTTGAAGAAGAGCTACAATTGAAAAAGGGCCAGAGAAACATCTACTACCTGGTCACTAGGAAGCATTCTCGAGATAAACCAACCTATGAAGATGTCTGGAAGAGTCCCATTAAACTGAGAGACACGATGGTGGATCATAATCTGGAAGATCTGGCATTCCCAAAATTGTTGGAGACCATATTCAGATCCAGCGACGTCAAGAGTTTGTTGTGCTGTAAACATCTTCCACGATCGAACATGCATAAAGACCGTGGAGTGTTACTTCTATCGAACTTCACGATGCAAATATGGAGAATCTTGCAGATATCGACACTCCCTAATGATGACATTTCGGGTTAAAATTTTTTGACACTTCGTAGTTCTTATAAAATTCACGTCAAAATATGAAGTTATCATTATCAAAATGAGTATAAATAGTGATAGTAATATTCAAAATTCTACCGCACCTGACATTATATCGACAGTGAATTTCAACATTTAAGAGGCTGGTAGTGATAATTGAGGTATGACAGCGATAATTCGGGAAGTGACAAACTATTTATTGTCTAGCTGAAAAATGAAGCTATAGAATCGGATTCATTCAAGTATAGAAATATGTTATCATATGTCATTGTAATCTGCACAATATCCTAATTCTGCTAGTATGACTTTAACTGTTTTACGAAATACTTCGAGTCTATAGGTAATGGTATAATAGTGTTTATCGATCTTGTTGCAGATTGTGGGGGCTGTTACGGTGTACCTTGTGATGTTCATACAGTTTGATCTTGCTGCTGGTAAGAAAACATTGAATGGATGAACACAACAGAACTATAGCGTATCTTCAGTTTGAAATGAATATAATATACTTCAGCTGCTTTCTAGATACAATTTTATTTATTTGTCTTTTCCATTGCATGTATGTTGCCTTTAAATAAATTCCTATTTACATTGGGTTAGTTTTTTTTTTGGAGGAGACTCAATAATTCAACATTAGATTGTAGATAGTTGGACAGATACAACCTGTCTAATTATAGCGCAAAAAAATATAAATTTATTTAGTTTTGAGTGCAACACAAACGACTTACAAACGAATGTTTCCTTATGTTGCATATCGAAAAATGATAGACGTCAAATGGCGGTAATGATATATTGTGGAACTCAATTTATATCCGAAACATGAGAACGAAATGGTTCAGAAGTTATGATGATATATAACCAGGGAAAAACTAATCAGATATTGAGGAGAATGATTATTTATACACTATCTGAATGTGAACATACTTACAAACTGATAACCAGGATTTTTAGAATCATTCAAAAATAACTATATATTAAACTCACCACAAAAAAAAGAATTACACACTAAGAAGTATCTCCAATCCATCCTGAATAACGTAGAACTAATGAAAGATGTTATTAGTAAATGGCTTGAAAACCTGCAAATATCGGTGTAGACGAGACTGATGTGAAACCAGTTCCTACAATTCGTCTCTAGTCGACAATATCAATTATAATATAATTATATGTAATATTCCTCAAAGTTCTGAAGGTCTACAAACGACGAAACAGATATTTTTGTTGTCAATGAACACCATTCTTTGAAACTTCGTATACTACTGCAAAAGCAATGGTATTTCCATAAAAGAGCCTGGTAATTATTCAGGAATAACAATGGAATGCTTCCATTCGAGACTAAATTATACTGATCATGTCTGAAGGATGCCAATACTCATTAAGTTTGTAAAGGTATTTCCGTTACTTCGGGATTTTAACATACCTGTTCAGAAAATTATTGTGTAGGTCAATACCCTTTCATTGTTCAAATATTTAATTACTGTCATAAATAACCAATGGGTTTACAAAAAATTGATGAAATATATTCTTATTTCACATCTACCATTTCAAGGTGAGCTCCATATAGATCCAGAGTGTTTGAAAAGAATGATTCCTCTTGAGACAATTAATACCATAAGTAGAATTAACGAAAATAATGAATTTTTTTTCTGTTTAGAAATTTCCACTATAAAACAATATATTCAATTGTTGAATTGCTTCATCTTTAAAAGAGATCGATGCTGAGAAGAAATTATGTTTCAGGATGCGATACTGACATCGGTACGTTGTTGGAAAAACGTAAATCAACTCAATTAACAGACTTTCCCATTCATTTTGAAACAGTTCCCTCATCATTATCAATGTTTTGTGAGAGTAAATCTTTACAATAATGTTATGTGTATGAATAACCTGAAACTCATTATACAATACATATTGACTAAACACAAATTTACGGTTTTATATGTAAATATCTCCTCTTTTATACCTGATATCATCTATATATGCACGAGTGTACTTGAAAACGCACTTTCTTTAAAGAGTTCAGAGGGCAATTGAATAGTGGACTTATGTCTACTTCATAAAACGACTGTATTTACTTTCCCAACCAGTTTGTCTTCAATCATTCTGCGAACTTTCATAATTTTTCTCATTTACAAAGTGTATTTCTAGGTAATTTTGGACTTGAAACAATTTTTATCTGGTCGTTCAAATTGCGTTTATTTATTCTGCTTGAAAATGTCATCTCATCTGAATAACTTAATTTGAAGCGGTGTATTTAGTGCTGTAGGTGACGAAAATAATATTATTCAGTTATGAAATACAATAATAATAGTGTTTGTGAGTGAGTGGGGACTACGAAGAAATTTGTCTACTTTCATCAAACGTTGCAATAGAGAGAATTCCGCGTTCGAAATGAACCATATTAATCCCATCCGCACATAGACATCAGGGATGCGTGTGGCTAGCTAGATTAGACCATACGTGTTAGCGAAGGCCTCAGTTTAACGAACTGCCTCTATTTTGTTAGAACATTTTAGCCAGGTAGAGTTATGCACATTGAAATCTCTCATCATGATGACTTCACCTGTTGGATGCTGTGTAAAGTCCAATTCGAGTGATAAAAACTTGAAGAGGTCTCTATAGCACAAGTCATCAGTAAAGGCAGCACATAAATTTTGGTCTGTTTGGTATTGGTTGAACAGCATAACCTCAAAGTATTTCGGCTTCAAAGTCTCTTTGCGTGGGCATGAAAGAGTAGTCTGAGAGTAGAGGCAAAAATATCACTTCCCAATCGGAATCGAAAAGTTCGTAACCAGGACATAGCATACGAATTTTGCTGGTGGAGAAGTTTACTTTAGGATCAGAATATCAGGTATTTGTCTGTAGATGATGAACATTGATGTTTTGTTTAGTCCACGGATGTTATAAAACAGAATTTTTAAATTGCTCGATGGCTCAACTACATACGCTGACATTGCTAGTAGAAAGAATAAAATTGGAATTCCAAATGGAATCATTGTGATACTGAAAATAACTAATTGGCAGTACCTACAAGAAAATCTTGTCTCAGTTTTTTTAACAATTTTGCCGGACAAATGGTAAGGATAAGTGAAATATATCGACTCCAAAATTATCATTGTGTGTTTCTAACAGTCTATATATTGGAGGATTCAAACAATAGCTCTCTTTTTTTCTTCAGAAAACAATTAGGGTCTTCTCGGAACAAAATAACATAACAATCAAAAAAAACATGATAGATATATTGACGAGGAAGAATTATCAAAGGAAATGATGAGCAGCGATACTATGTTACGTTCGGATTTAGGAATGAAGTGACGCATGAATATTAATAATTTGATTTCGGATATAAAACCAATACAGGACGATCTGAAGACTTTAATCGAAAAAAAAAAAATTAAATATCGCTTACAAGATATCTATCTACCTATCCATTTCCATTATAACTTATATAACCTTTTCTAGCCAGCTCTGTTTTTTAGGTTTTCAGTGAAGATGAAGTACAAAACCTGTATAATTCGTTTTATTTTGCCTTGAGATTTTTACTACCTCCGGTTGGAAAACAAGGTGCCCGATGAATCAGTAAAACTAATGTGAATATTACCAGTGAGTGAAAAAATGTGATCACATCACGAATTTCGTGTTTGTGAAAAAAAATGTATGAGTATTATTGGTAATTGCAGAAACGAGTATTGATTAATGATTTTACTAAGCAATCGTTCCTTCTTCGGTTGAGAATAACTAATCAGAATGCTTTTACATTAAAAAGTGAGCAATAATATTATTTCGATATCCTGCCAAAATTCATCTGCCAGTATTATTTTTCCTTTATTTCATTATAATCTCATATAACCAATGGAAGCTATGGAAAATAAATGGTAATGAATTTTACTGAAAAAAATGCAATTTTCAATAATTCTGCGTATCTGACGCTCAAGCTGACCATGTGAAAATAAGAATATGACCAGTGATGATATGAAGTTATAAGTTTATGAATAATGAAGGTCAAGATTGCAACATATTGTGTTGTACTGTGCATTCAAGTTACTAATTTCCCACGATTAACATCAGATTACCACCTAGTCTGAGACTATGAGTAAATTCGTTGTTTTCAGTTCGATTACTTCCAACCCTATGTTAGAGTTTGTGGCTTTCTTTCCTGAAAAAACCTATGGGACGAAATACTATTTCCATAAAATGAGTATCCACAGAAGGTGGCTCGCCCCTATAACTTTTCTGTTTTCCTAAATAATGGAATGAAATTTAGAGTATCTGATAAATGCCTAAAACTGCATTTTTTGACAAGCAACTCAACTTCATGCAAATTCAGGATTCACCGGAACTGACATAAACTTTCCCATAAAAAAAATCTAGTGGCGTAAGGTCGGGTAACCTGAAAAGTTTTTTAGAAAGGTATAAATAAAGGAATGAAGTGAAAATAATCCTATATTATCTCACCAGCCACTTAACTAAAACCATATTTCCAATCCAGTTTTCGTTGTGTATTCCATGCAGATATTCAACAACTGCCCTTATGTTTGAGATTGTCAAACATTATAGGACCTAAAATTCCGTCCCGTAAAATCCCAACCCAATAATTGAAACCGAACCATTCTTGGAAATTTCCAATATGACTTTTTATTTCTGTTGAAATATCCAAAATTAGTGAAACGGCTTTCGTCAGTATACATAATTTCGTATGGAAATGTGTCATCCTCCAAATATTTTCCATAGAACCAATTGCAATACTCAAGTTTCCTTATCATTTTCGTACAGGTGTAGTTGATATTTAAATGAATGATATTTACGTTTCTACCAAGTTTAAAGATACTCTGTAAATGATTATTATTCACATATTTGGATTGTCTACAAAAAGTTGCTGTGGTAAAGTGGTAAAAGTTTTGAAAAGTACTCGCAAATTGAAAAGATATAGGATATAGATTTTTTCTGTACAACTCCAGAACTAACTACGCGACTTTTCCTCCCTCATTCAACCACTCCTCTTTATTTCATCGTTAGCAAGATCCTAAAGCATAGACTCGAATTTGAATAGCCCCTGTATGGGTATTTATTTTGAATATGCCACTTCAAAAAAGTACACACACCGATTTTTAGTAAAATCGAATGATAAATGAAACAAAATTATTGATTAGTGACCGAATGCCATAAATTATTGCCTCCACTTTTATACTACTTATCACTTACCGCTCCCAAGAAAAAGTGACGCACATTGTAGAATGACATCTGAAAAAGATAAAAAATTGAGTAATTGCAATTCCTTCTGCGTTGATTGAAAATGAAGAAGACTTCAAATTGTCACATTCTCTTGCGATCTCCCAGAGTGACGTATTAATATTTACTTGAACGTATGCCAGAACATCTATTTCTTTTTCTTTACTCACGACAAACCATTGTAAAAAGAGTTACAAGATAGTGAGACCATATGATTCCACAGGCATTGACTAACTATCTTTTTTCTCTTTAAACAATGCAACAAACGTATCGTTTCCATCATTATCAGGCTCATTTTGCATTTTATGAATCAGATTTGGAAAATAGTGCCAGGCTGGGTGACGCCGATCAGGATATTTCTGTACGTAGAAACATGCAGCTTCAGTTGAATTTTGTCTACGCTTTCCAAAAACTGATAAAAATCAACTTTTTCAGTTCTTGTATAAATATTGTTATTTTCCATTTTTTCAAACATGAAGTACACAATAACTATCAAATTTGACTTTGTAGAAGATATGTCAAAAAATACCGACATTTTTACCGCAACAATTTGATGATTTTGTTTTAGTTGTGTTGTAACTGTATGAAATTATTTTATTCCTGCACTGAGACGCGAAAGTATGATACGAAGTACAGGACGATATTAATTTTTTTTCATATTAATATACCACAAACTGATCGATATGAAATACGAAATGATTATCTTTGAAAATTCAATAACGCCTAAGTCTATGATATCTAAGAGTAATGCTGCTGCGTACTAGATAATAGAACTTCTTGTGAAAATGACTAGTTAATTCGAACGTGTCAAAACACGTTTATGTTCTGTGGAAGATCAAAGGTTTATTTCAAATTTCAACTGCCATATACACGTGAACGCTTTCATGCGGATTCCGTATCTTGAATCATAATCCTATGTACTGTGCTCGAAGGTTTTCCAATTTTCTACGAAGAAGCATATGCGATTAATCTCGTGAATTTACTTGGGCGGGGTGAGGTTTATGAAATGTTATCTTTTATAGTTAGTAGAAAATATATAATCCAACAGTGCATATACATCCATTATTTATTAGTGCAGACAAATTACAGCAGAACTAATGTGTAAGGTTATATGGGGTGGTACTGTTTTTCGGCTTTTTCTACAGCTGAAAAATAAATTTACCACCAAAGCTCAGTAAGTCACCCCTTAGCGCCACGGCAAATAATAATTATAGCCATCCCCTACCCGCACAGCCTGTGCCTTTGGATACACTCTTTGAGTATTTATGAGGAAGTATTATTATTATTTAACAACTAGGAAAAATGATGGCAACCGAACTCCAAAAAAAAATACATCCACTCTAGGAGAGGCTAGCGTTACCATAAGATGACATGAAGCATGTAAAATTGCAAGCACTGTATTTTTTTAAGTTGTCGCTTGATCAGGTATAACGAACTAATCTGACAGAGGACCCACCAGTTATACTGAAGGCCGATTCAGATACATGCGTGCCCACCCTGCATCTTTGATCCTGCATACATGCCTGTCGATGTTCACAGGCGATAACACGCACGGAATAAGTGCATGTTCTAGTTTAAATAATAATGAGTGTAAATCGCACGTGCCTCAGAAACCCTGCATGGGCATGCATGTATCTCAAGCTGCCTTAACACTTTTTCATCCAACCCTAAATAAAAAAATTGTTATCGAAATTAATTTCCACTCCGGCAGTAGGTAATATGAAATACCACGCTGTTGTTAATGATCTCGTTTTATTTTATGTATTCAGTCATTAATTTATATTTTAGTTGAATAATATCTGAATAGACATGATTTTCGACAAAATTACTGAAATAAAAATGCACTTAACTTTTATCCGCTAATTTATTCACACAAATATTTTACGATATTTCACACTATGAGTATTTATCTGCAACCAGTATTCCATGTAAACTCTGTTACTCTGTCTGCCACTGATACCACCTATGTTAAGCGTCCGGGTTAATATATCGGTGTAGATTTCTTCACGAACACTCTCGTGTATTCTTCCATTTTTTCGCTCGCGTCCAGATGGAGCTATCTAGAACAACTCGGAATGCACTCACTGTCAACAAACCAAGGTCGAATAATTATTCGGTCAGGTCCGGCTCTTGATTCGTTACAGTACCATTGAATAATGTTCTTGAAATATCAAGTCAATGTTTTGTAAAAAAAGGTGGATGAAGTAAGAAATTTTATCCGCAAGCTCTTTATTTTTATTGACAACCTGCATTTGTATAGGAAACGGAATAAAGATGTTTGGAATTTGGGAGTCCCTATATATGCTGGCCATTTTTCGAGAAGCAATTTTAGACTTAATTTTTGTACGTACGATTCACATCAATAGATTTGTATAACATTCAGGAAAATCTGAATATAACAAAGAAATTTTGTATACTACGGGTTGTGTGAATTGGAGAGTAATAAAAAATATTCGTTGAAGAAATAGATGAAATTTCATGGACAGAAGAAATCTCGTAGAAGCTATCTAGAATTATATATACTGTTCCAGAAGAATCTAAAGCGTTCTTTGATAATGAAAAGTAATCTAGAATGTTCGAGAATAATCCAAAAACATTTAAAATGATCTAGATGATATAGAATGTTCGAGAATGTTCTGAAATGCTCTAGAATATTCGAGGATACATTTAAATGTTCTGAAACGATCTAGAATGATTTGCAATATCGGTGAGATACAAAAGTCTAGAAAATCGTGAGTTGAACTTAAATGGAAACTCGGAAAGGTTAAGGAACATACTAACAAGACAATTAGGCGAAATTCTATAAGGTGTTTATCATCTAGTGAGGGGGTGTGGTAGGTGAAACTCTCCGACAATTTTTAGTATATAAACGAGAAAAGTCTAGAATGTTCGCATTATTCAATATCAGTGTCCTCTGCTGAGTTATTATCTGTGAATTTTTTGGTGTTGTGGGTTTTTCCGGGTTTTCCTTCAACTGAAATAGCGAATCCGTCGTTACGACGAGTCCTATCAGTTTTCATTTTGAATTATTTTGTATATTTTATATTTTGATTTTGTATTTTTGAATCATTGAAGTTCAGTGTTATGAGATATCCTTATACTGAAACAATAATGTCAGTACTGTTACTTGCAATTACCCAATGAATTTATTTATTGTTACGAGATTGATAAAAATCCCCTAGCTACGCCGCTGAATCGACTCGCACTCGCCTAGAAAAAGGCAGATAATTGCCGGTAATGAATATTCGGGATAACCGAACCGTCGCATCGCCTTTATATAGGTACTCACGTGTAACTCACGTGTAACATATCACTGGGATAACTAAGAAGTTTTATATAGAGAAGTTATGACTGAGAAGATTATGAAGAAGTGATAAGCAGTTTTTGAAGAAGTATAGAAGTGTTTGGAATATTTAGTTAGTTGTATTGTTGTATAGATCTAAGTGTTTAAATAGTCAGTGAAGTAGTTGTATGTTTTTAGTGAAGTTAGAAAATAAACAGTTCAGTAGTGTGCTCGGCATCATTATTTAGTAAAACGTAACAGTGGTGTCCGAAGCGGGATATTGAAACTTTTTATGAACTATTTATGGTGAATACGAGGAGTACATCGTACGATACGATGGAAGACATTGTGAAATTTATCCAAAATCAGTTTGCGGATTTGGAAAGAAGGTGCCAGGAGGAAAAACAAGAACGAGAAAAGGAAAAACGAGAAGAGGAAATGCGACGGTAAGATGAAAATCAAGAACGAGAAGAAGCACTCCAGAAAATTCTCGAAGAACAGAAAAAAGAGCGAGAAGATGAAAAACAAGAACAAAAAAAAGAAAAACAAGAACGAGAAGAAGCAGTCCAGAAAATTCTTGAACAACAAAAGAATGAATTGGAACGAATAGAAAAACAAAGAAAAACAGACTTCCAGAAGGTTCTAGAACATCAAGACAAGTTTTTTCAACACGTTCTACAGAAAACCGAATGGAGGAACTGAAAGAAAAAATAGAGGAAGACGTAAAGAAAATCGACGATGAGCTTAATAAGAAAGTGAAAACAGTGCGAGAGGAGGTGAAAGCTCTCCTCAAGAACCAAGATCGTCGAGACAGGGTTGCCACATGAGGAATTTCCGTAAAACCACCGACATTTAATGGACAGTCGTCATGGTCAATATATCGTCGACAATTTGAAGCTGCAGCAGTGGCAAATGGATGGGGCGAAGAAGAAAAAGCTACGGCCGTTGTAGTAGCTTTGAGAGGGCCAGCTTTGTGTATGTTACAGACGATACCTATCGAACAGCAAATTAAATATAAAGACCTGATTACTGCATTAGAGTTTCGGTATGGCGATCAACATCGAGAACAGCTGTATCGGGCTCAAATGAAAACGCGCACTCAGAAATCAGGTGAGAGTTTACAAGAATTTGAAGCGGATGTGAGACGCCTAATGCAGCTGGCTTACCCAGAAGCACCGGAAGAATTCAAGGAACAGCTAGCGGTGCAGTTATTTATAGAGAGACACCGAAATCCAAAGGACTCTGCGACCAACACACTTCAAGAGTTGTAGCGATGCCTTGGTACGTTCTCTAGAATTGGAGGCGGCCCTCAACTCCTTGAGTCCGAAAGTGCGAGCGGTTTCAATAGAAGAACCCGAACAAGCACAGTTACTAGTTTATTGGAGAAGGTTTTGGATGCGCTCAAATCTTTGAAAAGCGGAATGAGCACTCAGGAGAACAGGGCTTGCTATCGATGTGGAAAATTGGGACATTTTATTAGAGACTGCAGGGTAAGAATGCTACAACGTTCGCTATCACCTGTGTGGACAAGGTCTTCTAGCGAGTCCTCAAACTAGCGGCAAGAAAAATTAGAATCGGACAACATTTCGGGGCGCATACCGGCTAGCAAAGATGGAGCCCCCAGAATCATCCCTGTTAAGAAAATGATCCAAACATTGCAGATTTTCTACGATGGAAGGAAAGCGGAGCGAAAAGACCCACCTGGAAGGAAATCTCCACACGATCACCAGGTTTCAAGGTATTGTAGGCACAATGGGATTCCCTGATTGTTGAGAATGGTCTATTGAAAAGAGCTTGGAAATCGGCCGACGGCAAAAAAGTGATTTCTCAATTGCTTGTGCCTAGGTCGAGAATAAGTGATGTCTTGGAGGAGATTCATGACAGCAAATCAGGTGGACATTTTGGAGTGAATAAGACCTTGGATAAAATACGGCAGAGATTTTACTGGGTCCAATGTCGTGAAGATGTAGAAAGATGGTGCCGAATATGTTCGAAGTGTGAAGCAAGCAAAGGTTTCAAGACAAGATCGAGAGGAGAGATGAAACAATATAATGTAGGTGCTCCCTTCGAACGAATCGCCATTGATGTAGCCGGACCGTTTCCAATGACGAATGATGGCAACAAATACATCCTCGTTGCCATGGATTACTTTAGCAAATGGGTTGAAGTTTATGCCTTGCCTAATCAAGAAGCATCCACAGTTGCAAAAGCTCTGGTGGATAACATGTTTTCAAGGTTTGGAGTCCCAATAGAGCTACATTCCGATCAAGGAAGAAATTTTGAATCAAATTTATTCAAAGAAGTTTGTGAATTGATGGGAATTAGCAAGACCAGAACAACGGCCCTCCACCCACAGTCTGATGGTATGGTTGAAAGGTTCAACAGGACTATGGAAGAACATCTTTCCAAAGTAGTAGAGGAGCACCAAAAGACCTGGGATCGACATCTTTCACTATTCTTGATGGTTTACAGGGCCTCTATGCACGATTCCACAAAGCTCACTCCAGCCAGCATCATCCTCGGGAGAGAACTTCGGTTGCCCTGTGACTTGGTGTTCGGATCACCAAGTGCTGAAGAAAATGAGATACAGGATTATGCAGACGAATTGCGACCTAGCTTTCATGGGATCCACGAATTTGCCAGAAAACGATTGAAGATAACCAGTGACAGAATGAAGGCTCGATACGATCTTGAGGCCATTACTGGTGGATTCAAAGAAGGAGATTGGGTGTGGCTGTACAATCCTCGTCGTAAGAAAGGAGTTTCTTCCAAATTAACACCATCTTGGGACCATATACGATAGTGAAGAGAATAAACGACGTGTTCTATAGGATTCAACGCAGCCTGAGAGCGAAAATGAAGGTCGTTCACCTAGAGAGACTCAAACGTTATAATGGACGATTAAAACTGAGAGGGGGATAATGTTACGAGATTGATAAAAATCCCCTAGCTACGCCGCTGAATCGACTCGCACGCGTATCGTCGATATGGTTTCCTAGAAAAAGGCAGATAATTGCCAGTAATGAATAGTCGGGATAACCGAACCGTCGCATCGCGAAGATTCTGGTTACACGTGAGTACCTATATAAAGGCGAGACATATCACTGGGATGACTAAGAAGTTTTATGAAGAGAAGTTATGACTAAGAAGATTATGAAGAAGTGATATGAAGTTTTTGAAGAAGTATGGAAGTGTTTAGAATATTTAGTTAGTTGTATTGTTGTATAGATCTAAGTGTTTAAATGTTCTTAGTGAAGTTAGAAAATAAACAGTTTAGTAGTGTGCTCGGCATTATTATTTAGTAAAGCGTAACATTATGAAAGGAAAACAACCAACCCTATGCGCCATATATATGTTGCAAGTAGGTCAAGTCGCACTCAAGAATCAAAGCCCTTGTTTACCAGTGGGTAAAAAGAGGTGAATTTCCTCTAGCGCCATTTGATAAATAAATTCGAAGAGAAACATATGCTGGCATGCTACAAATCCCAAAGATAACAAGAAAAAAATTAAAATAATCGTTCCAAAATTGCTTTGAAATTCTCAGTCAAAGCTCTAGCTGCGGCGAGAGATAAAAGCAATAATGGAACTTCCAATTTGCTTTTCGCTTTTGGTTAACCTCCTTGAGGTTGTTTTCCTTTCGATTGTGCCTTCTTTGTGGCTGAATATAATACAGGTCAGTTTGAAAATGGAAGCAGATTAGATTTATTGCTTTAACTGAAAAATATCGTTAAGGTTGTTAAGGTAATTTTTTTGTGTAATTCCAAATAAAAAATCTCAACTATAGAATTTTTTTTCCATGACATTTATATAATGTTCCCTTATAATCAATCTCCCTAGTGCTTGATTCATAACCGGAAACTTTTTGATTGTAGGAATTTCTTGAACAACTGAAATTTTTGGTTATAAATTCAAGAAAGAGCAAACACAAACATTTATTTGCTTTTTCGAGGGCTACAATATAAATATACGGACAATTATATGTTAATAAAGTGAAATATTATTTTACATACCATGCAATTTGAGGTTGTCTCCAAAATTGAAGAACATGTACCTACATAATTAAAATGAAAAATGAAACCGAAAAACTTGTTACAAACATTTTCTAATGACATAACCGATGAACTGACGGAATATGAAAATCTTAATTTGTAATAATTTTTTCAGTAGAACTTTTGTGAAGCCATTTATGTCAAGAAAGTAATTGGATGAAGGGTTCATTCCGCAGATGCAGCACTATTAACCCCAAATTGATCAAAGTCGACGCTCTAATGACTGAAACTTCTCAACTATTACATGGTTTCCAAGTTTATAACGGTAATATTTGTTTGGGATAATGGGAGTGTTGATTAAAGGTTATCAACACTAATTTATGATTTGTTCATTGCTGTTCAGAAACTTAGAGAAACGCGTTCAGAGGCTACAGAAAGTTCTCACATACAGTGTGTATACCTATATCTTTACAAACAGAATAATTTCGACAACGGGGAACCTGGAGTAAATTTCTGGTTAATACCTCGACAGATATTGAATTACTTCCGATAAATATTTGTGCTCAAAGAGGACATTACTGCGTGTACTTGTTCTAATCAAACGACAAATTATTGTTCGATTCGGAAGGGTAAACACCGGAACCGGTCTGTAGGTGGTCACCCTGTCAATTTGAATTCGAAGACAAGTTTCCTTCTCCTCGCAATCGTAATCGGAATTGGAGTTGATAATATCGACAGATTATCATGAAATAATGTCAGGATACAAATGTATATATAAAAAACGATCAACACAAATATAAAAAACATACATAAATAAAAAAATAACAAATGAGCACACTACTGAGACAAGAACATGTTACAAATTGAATTTAATAATAAACACGGTCTCACATTGCTCATTTGTGAATGTTGGTCGGTAGATCAGCGGTCTAAGGCACAGGCCGTTCGAAACTCCAGCATAGCGATAGTCGGTTCGAGTCCGATGTAGGTACGAGAATTTTTCTCAACTACTTTATATCGGTTCGATAGACGCCCGCATGCCTTGTTGAAAAGCAAGTGTATTGTGAGTTTTGTCTAGATGGCAATCTCGTCTAGTGCTAGCTTGGAGTGCACACCAACCACCCGAGGTGGTGCTGTAGGTTTTCCGGGTTTTCCTACAATTGAAAACTGAATACATCACCTGAAACATCAGTAAGTCGCCCCGGAGCGCCACGGCAAATAATAATAATAGCCGTCCTCTACCCGCACAGGCTATGCCTTTGGGTACACTCAACGAGTGTTTATGAGGAAGTATTATTATTATTATTATTAATTCATCCAACGTGTAGAAACATTTTTCTGATAAAAAATATTTCAAAAGTTTTTTTTTATAATTCATCTTACAATAATAGTTACTAAGAGTGATTACCTCCAAAAGTTGGTAGTAGTTTTAATAATAAAATATTATCAACTGATCGTTTTATGATATATTGTATTTAAAGTACATAAACCATTTAGAGTAAAACGATATTTTATAATGCCATGGTAATAAAGTTTAAAATATTCAGATAATAGAAGTTTCATTTCTATAAACGCCATAGTATAAAGGTAATTATCTCATTTAATACATTTTACTACCCTTGGTTATACTGTTTATGCACCCAAAATTTTCGTGACGCTCACAGTCGCAGGCTTCACTTCAGTCGCTGTTTTGTTAAGAGTAGACGTAGAAGTTGTTTTTTTTTTATTGTTTTGACGATAAATTGTGTTTTGTGTAATATTCTTGTTCCATTTGTCGATGGAAGTAAAGGAAATATTGGAAAGTTTTGGGCTTTCCACACTCCAGGAAGCATTTGAATGTGTCAGAGTAACATAACCTCTATTCCTAATTATAATATGCATGGTCGAGTCTACACCACAGCTGCGCTATCTGTGTATGAAGTATGCATGCACTAGTTTTCAAGAATGGTTGGTTGTGGTTGTAGTATGTTCACCAAATAATAATTGTTTCAGCGCACGATATTGACTCAAGCGTCTTTCAACAAATCAGCCCAGTATCCTGAATTAATAAAATAAGTTATTCTCAGCGTGAAAAAACGCATAAAATTTTGGGAAAAGTACAACAAATACATGAAAGAGGTAATGTGAAGAACATCATTTAGAGTTAACCTTATTTAAATGAAGTAATTTTCAGCTAGGTGAACTATTCAGAGTAGCGTCACCAACCAACTAACTCATCGTTGTCTGTCGATCTAGACTTATTGACCTCGATATGGACAGTCTGAGGAATTATTGGGGAATTGATCTTAAAATGTGAAATTTTGTAACTGCGGCACTCGATTTTCACAAAATTCAGAAAAGTGCCTATATCTCCAGAACTATCAATATTTTACCAAGGTCATATATTTTGATATTCTGGTTAGTCACAAGCTGGTCTATCAGCCTTCCAAAGGATGACGTTGAGTATATCAAGTTGCACCAACATCTGACCACGAGAAACGAAATTTTACCTTATAGATAAAATTTCACACTATCATGAATTCTCGTTTAGTTTATTCGGTTTTGGACACTCAAATGTGGATGCACCTTATTTGACGTATACTGATTACCTCTGTGCGTTTTCAGTTTGTGCAATAAATTATTTTGAAATATATGAAAACTTGTTTTATTTATTCAGAACTGCTCTGCAAAAAACGGCCATGATTTCAAAGTTGGCTTCCTCCCAAGTCGCTCGTCCGATATTGAAGGTCTCTATTTCTTTTTTGTTGTTATATTTAAAAAACAGCAGAATCAGCGCTTCGAAACTTTGAAATTCGGGCAAATTTTCATTGGTCAGTTATTTTGCAGGGCAGTGTATATAGGCCTAAAATATTATTAAACGTTATGATAAAATTCATTATAAAAGTATAATAACATTTATTATGTAATATTATAACACTTACTATAAAAGTCTTATATCATTTAATATAAAAAATATAATACTTTAATAAGTCCATATAATAAGTTAAATAAAAAATTTATTGTGAGACAGATGAAAGATTTGTAATATAGTTTGCAATGAAAAGAACTTATTTCTAAAAGAAAATATTCTGAAATATCATTATAAAATTACTATAACTTTTATTATCACAGGTAATCGTCCTATATGGAATGATATTTTATAGTAGTAAATATTATATTTTTAATACTATTTACTATACATTTCTTTCCGTGAATATATAATTTTGTCGAAAAATGTCCACAGGCAGTTCTATATTCTAAATTGAATATCAATACAATGAGTGCTTTTTTACTTTCAAAAATCCTGTCTGATCGAGTAGCTAGTCCCCAGAGCGCAATGTTTTAGTACATAATCGAGTGGAACTTAGCATACATAATAGACTCTGAAATCAATGATTTTATATTTTATTAGGTAATATGATTGATTCAATCTCTTCCATTAAATATATCAGTGGGAATAGGGGACTTATAGCAGGAATATTAACGGTCCAATAACGCTACCTTGAGGGGTACCGTATTTACGATAAACTTATCAGATATTACGTTATTTTGCTTCACTTGGAAACATCTGGTCGTCAAAATAGACAGAAGCAGCTGATTAATATTACCTCGAATACCTATTTTGAAAAGTTTTTCTGAAACACATTTTTTGTCAAAGTATCGAAAGCCATGCTCAAATTGAAGAAAATTCCTACAACATTTAAAAAAAACTATTTCATTAGCCTACCGGGCAAAAACTCAATCACAGGACCTAATTACTCAGTTGAAGTGAAGTTAAATGTACACCTACAAAAATTAAACTATATGCATAAATTCATTTTGGAATCATCATCTTGAATCAGTCATAAATAAATGAGAAATAAATGAAAAGATTACCAACAAAAACGGAGAATATTAATACTTTCTGCCTAGAATTAAGTTATGTTATGATAAATGGAGCGTTGCAGTTTCTGTCGAGTGATTCTTCCTGAACCCGTGTTGGCAGTCTGTCATCAGATCGAACATTTCAATACGTAATCATTTATGCCGAGAGAAATACGTTTTGTCAACATTTTTTGATAATTCTCGATATTTTTGCTGTCGCCATTTTTTAGCATGGGGACTGGGACGGCAATTTTAAGGTCGGGATATTCGCACAAGAAATACATAAATTCATAGTATGTTCTATTATTTCTGATAGTATATTCTTTGACAATTCTTGTAGAAACTCCCTCATATCCTGTGCTTTATTTTTGAGTAATGAGGCTATCACTTTTTCACATCTTCCACTGTTACAGGTTTGAATAACATGGTTGTATTATTGACATTCGCCATTGTAGTACACCTGTCTCGATTTCTTTCCGGGAAATGTGTTCTAATTTCCGAGTCAATTATTGTTTCTCCAAATCTTTTTACTTCTGATTGTGATTCAAGAGTATACGATTTATTCCAGTTGATGTAGATGGCTTCTTGATGATATTCCAAAGAGTCTTACTTTTGTTGCTAATGAATGAATGAATACATAATATCACGTTGTTGGGATTCAGCTAATGGTTGACAGAAACTGGAAGGTGGAATAGGAAACCCGCACCATGTATTAATCATAACAATTACAGGAAACGTGAAGGAAAACGTTTAAGGGAGATGGATGTACCCGTATATTTAATTTAGTTGGGCAAACTTAATGCATTTATAATATCCCCCAGATATGTAAATGTATGTATCCACTTCAAGTAAGCAAATGCGTCGGAATTTGAATATCTGTATTCGCAGATGTAGATATGTCTACGTAGGTTTTTTGAGATTTTTTATAATAGTTAAGAAGCCACGGCGAAGTAATTTTGCTGTAGAATCAGGATGTCTGCATGGATACCATTCGATAAATTTCGTCTTAGTCTTTATCAAACTTCTAGCAAGAGTTTATTTGCGACTCATAAAATACTTACATAATTCAAACTACCAAACAACAAAATTAAAAGATGAATCATTAAAAAAAAGAGACTGGTAAAGATAAGTCAACTTTGGAAGTATTCCTTTTATTTCAGTATAATTTCATAGTATTGTTAGTAGAATATTGGGTCGAGTGAATAAAGTGTAGCAAATACTTTTACTTCACATTGATTTTCCTCATATCTCAACAACCTCAGCAATACCAATGAGAATGTCTCAAAAAAACTTGACTTGACATCAAATGATATTTTGAAAACTATTCGTGGAGGTGTATCGAGTCAAATCATATTTCGCATTTAAGAAATGGAGTATTCGTAAAGTACCTATTTTGGAGAGTTACTTACATTTGAAACTACTACTGTATTATTCTCCACTACAGTTACTATCAGAGCAATGGATGCAAAATCAGACCGGCAGTTATCAGAGGCAATCTTTTCTCCGATGTCGGCCGTTAATTCACTGGGTTAATTCTCCCGTAGACCACAAAACTCGGTTTCTGGAAATAGAGGTATAAGTGACCATAATCGACTCCATCAGATAAAGTGTCAAAAGCGGTGGGGCTCATGATGATAAATTGTCAATTGATGAATGCTCAAAGAGTGGACTCCTTGAGTGTACCGATAATTCAAGGGATGATTTTTTGCATAGCTTCGAGTGAAGTAAGCCCACCTGAGAAGTATACATGGCGAGAATGAATGCGCTATGGGCTGAAAGACACCCAGAGCCCTTTCCACCCAAAGTCTTGGGGAATATATTTTGCATAATCGGAGTCGGATTTCGGAGCTCCGCCTCAGCCGGTTTACAAAATGGCAAATTTGTCACGTGTCAGAATCCGCAGCGCTCCTCACAAAACCAATCTCCTGAAGTCGCAGCAACTGACTGAAATCAGTCAAATTATCACCGTCGAACCTAACGCCACTTAGACACTGCAAAAGGAGGTGGACAATAACGCCATCTTCGTTGGGGAGCATGAAGGACGCATAAGCATGATGGCAAAGATCAAGTCGGCGAGACAATACGTGTCCAATATGCTATAGACTACGTGGTGGCCATTCACACCCGCTGTGCGGCGAACACCGCAAAATTAAGACGAGCTCATCATTCATTGAACCAAGACGTGCTATTGAGCACCAAGCAACACTGCCTTGATAGGATACGAATTCTGGTGACGAAATGAGTCACTAGTAATGGAGGTGAGAAGCATCGCATGAAGGCTAAAATTCCGCGACAAAACTTCTCTCCTATTCCAAGAGCATTCACGTAATGTGAATAACCCGCCAGCCGCTGATCGGTTGGAAACATCCTGGAAGAACATCTATCAGTATTCACATTCACTCAATCAAGATAATCTGGCGCAGTTCAAAGATTTCTGCGGAAGGCTTCATCAGTTTGACCATAATGTTCTGCGCAACCCGGTAACTCCGGAAAAAGTGTCCTTTAAGGCTCGAAGACGCCTGATCGGTATAGACAATGATTCCATTATGCATTTACTATCAGCCTAACCATGTTATGCAGTCTCACTTGATACCCACAGGATGACGTGACGCTACTAGTATTGAACTACTATCTCGTACAATACAGAAAATACGTCTGATGTGGTCCTCCAAGACATCCAAAGCAGGACGATTTTCTTCCTGTTGCTTTTCGCTCCAGACGAAACGAAGATCGTCAAGAATAAGAAGGAAATACGGGCATAATATCAAAATTTATTTTTTGAACTCCGCAGGCACTACCCAAACCATTCTGGTGGTTCTGGTCATACAACGGATGACCTGGAACCAAATTTACCCCCCCCAATATCTTCGTTGTTATTCTGTATGAATGATTCAAATTCGATACATCGATTTTATGTCATGAATATATAATTTGGCAAGTATCAAACGAACTATAGGTAGTTTTGTAAAAGTGAGACAATGGGGCCATGAATACTGTGACTTATCCCAGCTTATGGCCTGGTGCCATCTAGGCCATGCTGGTTGGGTAGATTTCATTCATCAATAAAGCAATCGCGTCACTGGTAGACATTCAGTTTTGAGATCCACATCGGAATTTGTATAGCAAAACATACAAAATTGATGAATTTGATACTTAATGGAATGGCACCGGTGTTTTTTCAAAATTTTTCCTAACTTTTCAAAATCTTCCTAGCTGTTTCTCTAGCTACCCCTATTTCATTTTCTAGACCATTCACATATACCGGGTGTAACAGAACAGGATCATGGTACACCCCCGTATCTCCTTTAGTTTTAAAGGAAATTCAGGATATCCCATATTACATAATAAGTGGCACGTTTTGAACTACAAATGATTTCTTTTCAACCTCCGGTTTCGCCGGCAGAACAGGAAAGAAGATGAGGAAAGAAGGGCATGGCAAAAAGGACCCATACTTGCTTGGCTGTAACAACAGCCTTTCCATAAATACCACCACCACTAATACTACTACGATCAGCATTTAAATGAATTACCTCTGAAATGAGGAATAGAGGTTTAGATTCCACAGTGAGACGGGCATACCTGTGTCTACAAACTGAAAGTATTCTGTTCAAACATTTGCTATAGCACTTACTATTCACAATGTTTTACAATAATTCTTGCCTTCTTAGTTCTTATTATTTAGATTCTCTCAGGTAACTATTATATTATGTTGATAAACTATTAATGAGCATTTCTTTAGACTTAAAACATGAAAAAACATATTGTGCCGTATGTGGTTGCATTCACAATGAAAAATGCTATGTCATACAGGGTGTACTTTTTTCGTGACATAAAGAACAAAGTTGAAGATGGTTTTTCACTGAGATACCTTTTCTTAGGACTGAAAAAGTGACAATGAGAAAGTGCCTGCAATTTTTTCAGAACTCTTCAAATAAGTCCAGAAAAAAATAAAAACCAAATCCCAAATTTTGTTTATTCAAATATCTCCGGAAGTAAAAAATATTTTTGAAATTCTTAGTCTATGGTTCACGACCTATAACATTTATAGGTCTAAAGAATTTCAATACTAGTTAAAGGGTACTAGATTGATTTGTCCAAGCATACTACGTACTTTAGGTTTTTTCCAACTTTTTTCAATTTCAGAATTTAGCCCCTGCAATTCAGTAAATAAACTGTTCAGAGATAAAAATCTTGCAATGACCTTGGTTCCTATAATACAATTTTGAAAATCGCTTTGAAAGCATGGAATGAAATCTATAAAATCGTTTTTGGACATTTTTTGTTCCTAGAGGTGACAGAGAGTTCCATTTTGAAATGCTCTAAACTAACAATACTGATATCCATAATCTGATTCACAATGCTTTTAAATTGCTTCGGATCAACTACAACTTGTTTCGGTTCAAGCACTCTAATGAATTAAATAAAATCTGAAATTTTCAAAATGTCTGTATCTCTCTTACAATTTTCACTACCTGAATTCAACAGATTCAAACATAATATTTTTTTGAAACTTTCCCCAAATTGAATGGGAGTTCTAGAGGGGAGTACTTTAATAAACCGTAGCGCAATTGAAAATATATTCCGATAATTTCACTCGCTATATGAAATTGTTATATCCTGCAATATGAGGACCAATGAGGACCAATAAAAACGGTGTTTTTTCTGCTAGTTTTGGTGTTACCAAGTAGTTTGATTTTGATGATTTATAACAGAATTACTATCAACATTGCAAGCACCTATAAGGCCACACACAAATTGCAAAGATATTTTGATGGGTGGTAAAAACCAAGTGTTGTGCCTTTTGGCAGGTGTTGGAGTTTACCTACATAAATATTGATATGGAAAAAAATATCAACTACCGGAAAATATAAACATCGTGGAAGATGAGAGGCCCGCGACTTCGAATAAGCACGTAATTTGGCATTTCCTTTCAAACAGCCCGTGCAGCTAATGAACTTAGCAAAAAGCCCACATAAAATCTACAGAGAATGCGATCAGTCAGTGAACCCTTAATTGCGCAACTTTTTGTCCATTCGACCTACTTTGTAAATCTCACGGTTACCGAAATCTGTACATCCTCATCTTAGGCACGGTATACTGAAAACGTTCAGCTAACACAATTTTTTTTCCTGAATGACAGTTTATTGGAAGTTGTGATCAGTTTTTGGGCGCCGCTATCGATATAATAAATATTCACCAAACGTATAAAAGAATTATTTTATAGAGTCATTCCAAAATATACGTTTCAACTGAAACATATGAGAATTTAAATTCGAGCAATGCCCTGCTCATTCATCTCTTCCCATTTCATTCCCGCACTACCCTATTTGTAGACTTCTCTGCTTTCGCTTTCATCTGGTTTTTGCGCTCAAGTATGAGAGGTTGAGACCGCAGTAACCGCAGGAAATGAAGTCGTGTCCTCCGAGGAGTCCCCAAACTACATCCATTAAGGACATTACGAAGATTTATTTGTGGTTCGAGACACAAAAAATTTTTGAAGAATAAAACAAACAGAATAAAAAGGATATTTTTTTCTCAAGCAAACACACAAGTAGAACTGATTCAGAAGTCAAGGAAATGGTATTGATAGAGCATTACAATTTCCAGATCGGTATTCGAGTTCTAGAAAATATGATTCGTTGTGCATGTTGAGTTCTTCAAGTGTTAGCGGTACTTTACAAAATAAGAAACAACACAAGCAATTAGTAATTCAAATATTGTACTACTCACTTGGAAAATTATTAAATACTAAAATAAATCGAACAAAGTTCGAAAAGTCTGTATACGGAGAGGATCAAATAAATTTAAAAAAAAAACCGATTATGGCCGAAAATACCCTTCTCTCCGCACATTTTCACAAAATGGAAAAATGAGACAAATGTCTGAAAGAAAACAACTATTTCCCTGGGTAATACCACGGCGGACACTGAACTACATCTGACAGATATTTGTGCAACGTTCTTCCGAAAAGACCCAACTACAATTGCTCATCTTGTAATTGAACAGTAGAATATCCTTCATTTAGGTGGGGATAACCATCTGCAGACATGCAAGTTTCGAGGTTTTGCCTCTCGTCAGTGCCACGGTAGGTCGGACAACATCAATGATTGATAATCAACTGATATTTCCTTACAAATGAAGCTGCAACCCACAACTTAATTGGTCGCAGCGCCATCCGCACGGAAAATCAAAATCAAAAAGTCCCCAAACAGCACATACTCCAGGTAGAGTTTGCCTCATTTTTCTACTTTGTGGAACTTAGTTCGAAGAATTACTTTACTTTCCTTCATACATAAAGCAAATTTTCATTTAGAAAACGAAATCTTTTCATTTATCGCACACTGTCCTCAAAAACGTCACAACTCAAAATAAGCCGATTATGATATAATACCGTACCTGACACCGAGTAGTAAGAATAAACTTTGAGCAAATGCTTTTACTCAGATTTTTCGAAATGATCATTTTGTTGAGTTATGAGAGAGACAAACCTATAGCATATGCATTTGCTAGCTCTCATTCATACCACCCCATATTTCTATTAGCCATATGTATCTTGGAGATAAATAATAATACTGGACGTTTCATATTATGTATTTTACCGGTCAACTCCAACTTCATTTGAATTTTTGAATTTGATTTTGCTCTTTCTGAAAAATCTTCATTTTTGAGTTGTGACGTTATTGAAGAAAGTGTGCATTATGATCTATTCCTATAGAATATTTTGGTCCGTTTTTGGTCGTAATGGAGTATGTTTTCTCAAATTCATAGGGTTTCCTTCTACTTTTTTGACAATATTTTTTTACTTTTTCCTTCATGAACACTAGTGGAGTGTACTAAAAGTCCCAGCCTGTTCGGGTAGGGTGACGACTATTATTATTTGCCGTGGCACTCCGAGTCGATTTTTGGTGGCGTATTTACTTTTTCCATCCCTCTTTATCCCCCTAAATGTAGGAATACATATGCTGGCGACAATTCAAACATGAAAAAATATCAAAATTGAAACTTTGGATCAGGCAGCAGCAGTTTGACCCCATACATCTCAATGAAAAATCGAGGGCACTAGCCAGCTGTGCTGCCTGTTTTTGATTTCACTTCCAATTTTCATATTTCATGTCTCAAGTTTCACCAACACAATCTTTGAATTTATTCAATCCTTTACCTATCAGAAATGTTCAAATATCTCCTAAAAAGTCAGCTGATCGAAGTTCACAGTAGCAAACCATATTTTGTAAGCCTCAATAAGTATATTTCTCTTCCTTTGTTTAGTACGACTAACATTCAGGTACTTCTCACTGTTATGTATATTGGATTGGGAAGCTTTATAGAATGATTTACTGAAAAAAAAATGGAGGAAGTTATGTCAATATGTTTCTGAAGTATTCGATGATACATAAAAAATGTGTCCGTTTTGGAAACTGCGAACCATGTTTCGCACAACGAATGACCACTTTACTAAGCAAGATGAAGGCATATAAAAGGTACTCTCAGAGTCAATGGCCAGTCACTCAGTGAATCTCACAGTGCTTTGCCGTTAAGTTCTCCGATTTACCAACCAATCATGTTCACTCGGATAATGGCGATTTTCTCCATCTCTCTCGTCCTCACCGACATCACTGGTGTGTAACAACAACACTAACCCAATAACTAAAATAAGCTCATGTTACTAACGGTGGTGGATTTAATGTTTGTTTGATATACTAGGTAAGACACTAAACTTTAACAACAAGAAAAACGTTGATGTGGGATAGTTTGTGTCACATCATTTCGAGCGAAGAGGTATACGTGATAATGTACTGAACTAGATACAGATTATGGCCGAAAGATGAAGCATTTTTTCTAATTAAATTATCATTTTGCAAAACTACAAAGTGGGCACTCAAATCTTATTTTGACTTGAAATAAAGTCGTTACAGAATTGACAAGACATCAAATGTTTGGAAATAGAGAGCATAAAGTTTCTTAACATTTTTAGAGACGTCTCATTGCCGTTTTCTATCAGTGAGAGAAAACTTATTTTCAAATATTTTTTGTAAATGAGTCTTCTGCTTTACGAGTTCTTCTATTTCAATTTCTGCTCCAACATTTGAATAGCAGTTGAGAGAACTTCTCTATATCACTATGTTACCTTTATATACAGCGTGTCCACTTGAGTTAGCAGCTTATGGGAAACTTTTTATTATTGATTTTACGAAAAAATTTAGTCCGTGTAAAAAGTTCTGCATGATCTAAAACATCAGATATAAAAATATTTCAGTCGTATACGAGGTTTTTTAAAAACTATTAATTCCATGCGAGAGTGAAGTACCTTTATTTTGACAATGTCAAAAATTGTTTAGGAAAAAAGTTGTTTAGAATTGAAAACTAAGTTCAGATATCCATACAGAATTTTTTTATAAATTTTATGAACAATATATTTATTTCACAAAAAAAATTGAAAATAAAGAAAAACTCATTGTAGATACATGTATGTGATTCAATATCAAAAATAGTTATGGAAAGAACTTATTTAGAATTGAAAACTTCGTTAAGATATTCAATGGGTATTTTAATTTTTACGACTGATTTTTTTTATATCTGATGGTTGTATTTCAGGTTAGATCAAGCAGAATTTTTTATGAAGAATAACTTTTTTTCGTAAAACTGATACGCTGCGAAGTTGAGTGGAAGTAAAGACAAAAGAACATAAAATTGCAGCGCTCCAAGGCGGCTTACAATACGATGGAGCACTTGATGTTACACCTGAAGAAAAACTCGTAAAAACCTCCAGCACACGTCATCTGAAGAGCTAGAATTATTTCATCAACTGATTAGGTTACCTTCCTCTGAAATCGTAAGAAAATGCAAAGATTTAGATGATGGAAAAATATAAATGAACAAAAATGTATAGCTCAAACGAAGACATGCTTTTATTTGGCCTGTCTTAAAAATAAGAGGGGTTAGATTGATTTTTACAAATGTCACAGCTTCTGAAAATTGGCTCAAAATATACCTTGTCATTTTGGAAATTCACAGTTCATATCCAAGAACGCCAAAATACTTCCAGTTAAATGATAATCTATCAACAATACAAATAGTTTTCTACGAGAATTTACTTGCATCATTAATGTCATTAGTGAATTTGGTAGGTTTGTGTAGGAGGAAACTTTGAAAATAGCTCTAGAGCGAGGATCTCGAAATGACGATATTGAGTAAGATAACTAATTTTAGCTCATTATTTTTATAGTAGTTTCAAATAACAAGAGAATGGCGAGAAAATAAGGTTTGCTCTTACTTCATGTAGACCACACTAAATTATTGATGTTTGCTATTTCATCAAAATTGGAGACAATTACTGTTCCTTTGGTACACTATTAGTGATGCTACAGTTATGATGTTTTGATTATTCTAAAATTGAAAATACTAGTGAGTTTTGTCAATAAGAGAGTTTCGAATATATCTTTATCTTTACAAATGCCATTTGAAACATTCGAGAATATGTTTTCAATTTCAGTCAAAAACTTTTGACAGATATAGTGCAAAATTTTCAAAAATGAAGGTGTGATGAAATGGTATCGATGGTTAGCTCACATTAAAAAAATCATATTGTAAGATAAAGTATATGTAATGACTGAAATTACAAACTTACAATCAGCTTTATATCTCACAATCGAAGATGTAATTTTATTTTGTGAATGTAAACTAGACAATGTGAAATTCACTACATATGTATCGACTTTTGTTTTCATATGAGTGTTTTTTTTTATATTCACTGTGTAAAATTACATTCAGAGTATTTATGGGATTGTTGAATCACCATAATACATACTGTATTTACAACGTGGTTTTGTCATTTAAAAATTCAAATTTGTAAACCTAGAGTTTGAAAACTTTGCAATTTCAGACTTTTTGCATTTATCCCAATGCATGATGTTTCTTATGCAGATGAACACTAAAGATAAGGATTGAATGAGTAAAATCCAGTTGAACATTTATATCAGATTAAAAAAAAAGAAATCAACAAAAATAAATTCAGACAAGAAAAATAAACCTGCAACCATTCATCAATCCAAAATTTAAAATTCTAGTACCTAGAGTGAATTTAAGGTAAACCCTTATATTATACAAAATGTTCCATAATGTTCGTTTTTGGGTGTTAAATTAGCAAAAATAAATATTTTCACAGAAGCATGTATATAATTATAGAGATCATCACAGCAAATGATCAACTCACATCCATAGTTTGTGAAATTGCATAGATTTTTTATATCGCACAATAAACTTACTGTTTTCTTTTGCATTTGGGATATTGATAACAACCAGTAATCGTATTGTTAGAATACATATATTGATAACTCTAGAATGATTCGAAAGTATATTTCATACCTCTTGTCAAGCTATCAAACATCCTGGAATTGGCATAAATGAATCCAAATCAGTTTTCAGTTGAGATAATCAGGCTTGATTTCATGATGAGCTCAAACTATTATTTCGTTTGAATATCTATTAGACTGTGACTACCAAAATTGAGTTGCAGTTGGCAGCTGGTAACAGTCTAACAGCTATTTAAACTAAATGCTACTTCAAGCTTATTATGATGATACTCTTTATAAAATTTAAATTTGATATAAGGACTTCTGTCCAAACTTTTCAATCATATTATTTTTGGGAATTTATTGAAGCGATACGGTCAAGACGTGAATGCATGAAAGGAATCTCCACGTATTCCACTTATACTTCCGTAATGACTGTTTATCTCAGAGCTGGCCATTAATCAAAATATTTGGACACGAAAACAACAAGAAGGGAAAACACCGAAAGTTAAATCCTGCCAGGTCTATGCAATTCCTCGTAAAGAATGACTAATCTTTTGACCCCTGTTTTCCATCATCACGATTTTTCATAGGTCGGGACAGAACATTAGTTTCCCGAAATTTTCTCAAATTCAATGAGTTGTTATATGGAACCTTGAGAGGTAACGAATTCAATTTAGAACGATAGATGTTTTTTTGTTTCTTTCCAGAAGCTTTGGTTAACATATAGCTAACTGGAACTACATTTGAATTTTTCTATGACTGATCGAATCTCTCTTTTGCAACTAACTTGAAATCTGAACTCCCTGAAAATATGGAAAACTTTTAGTAAATACTGGTCTCCAGATGTTATATAGAAAGGTGATTCTTCATATGTGAGTTTGCATCATTAAGTTTTGTCACGATGACTCAATGATGAGGTAAGAGATGAATATATTGAAATATAACAATATATCCTGCTGATAGTAAAAGCGAAAATTATATAGTTATTCATTAAATTATGAAAAATGATTTTTAAAAATGCTCTCATCATATTGTTTATCGAACCTTCATACATCAGGGGTCTATCCAATTCAATCGAGAAAAAAAGTGATGGGTACTTGTTCATACTTCGCAGTCGTGAAGTAACCTGCGTGGTTGATTTAAAATGACCATGAAACCGATCTACAGGTGTTCCCTCTCTTTAAGTTGGGCTGATTTATACTGTTCGTGAAGAGCAAATAATTTCTTGCAGAAAAAAGAGCTCATTTCTCTTATATCTTTTTCAATAAAATTTGTATTGCATAGAATTTATTCGATATCCATTATTCGTTCCTTATTTGTTCAATGACCTTTTGTCAAGCATTGCCAAATACACCACGCAATCAATCGTTTGGTTTTAGTGTGATTTTATTGTAAATACCATGACAGCTCAGATAGAAAGATATGATAAGATATAAACGCCTCTGTTACCTTAATTTTAGACGTAGAACTGTGAAATTCTCAGAATTCTCAAAAATTAACAGTTTGACGTCAAAACTTAAGGGGTGTTTCCATGAGAAAAGAGAGAAAGTTAAAGTTTTTAGAACTTAATTATTTTCAAGAATAAAATCGGTCATGAGTGAAATAGTTATTCTGATTATGAATCCAAAACATTTTCGATTTATTTTGCCTCCAATACGTTTTTTATCGGAAATGTCGTTTGATCAATTGTTACTGGCGTGCAGTGTATATCACTTGAAATAAACCCTTTTAGGTAAATTTGTACATTTATAGTGTATCTATCAATTCTACAGATTCCACATGAAGAATTACAGTTACAGGGGTGTCTCCATCAGAAGTGGGACACACTTTCTGGATAAACATTTTAAGATAGATGAATTCTGCGAACGTCAATCGATTCAGAATGATGAAATTAGTATAATCTGTGAATTTGAAGTCGATCAGCGAAAACGAAAAATTACTCAAAAAAAGGGGTAGACTCCTAAAAATGATAAAAAATACAGAATTATCAGATCCACTTGAAATGATATGCGCATATGTGTATATATAGCAAAAAGTTGAATTTCATAAAAATTTATAGAAAAATTACGAAAACAAAATTTTGGAGAGAAATTACCTCTTTCAACAATAGATAAAATTCTCAAGTTGGGAACGGTTAAAGGTAGAGCAATTCTGCGAATGTCAATCGATTCAGAATGATGAAATTAGCATATTTTTCGTAAATTTCAAGTCGAAATCAATAGAAATATTACGAAACAAAATTTTTGAGAGAAATGACCTCTTTCAACTCTAGATGAAATTTTCAAGTCGGGTACGGTTAAAGGTAGAGCAATTCTGCGAATACCAATCGATTCAGAATGATGAATTTAGTGAGTATTTCAAGTCGATCAACGGAAACGAAAAATTAATCGAAAAAAGGCGTAAGGGGTAGACCCTAAAAATTATAAAAAATACAGTATTATCAGATCCACTTGAAATTTCATATGCGCATATGTGTAAGTATAACAAACAGTTGAATTTCATAAAAATTAATAGAAAAATTACAAAAACCAAATTTTGGAGAGAAATTACCTCTTACAACTCTAGATGAAATTCTCAAGTCGGGAACGGTTAAAGGTAGAGCAATTCTGCGAATGTCAATCGATTCAGAATGATGAATTTAGTATAATCTGAGAATTTCAAGTCGATCCACGGAAACGAAAAATTTATCGAAAAAAGTCGTAAGGGTATAGACCCCTAAAAATGATAAAAATACAGAATAATCAGATTCACTTGAAATTTCATATGCGCATATGTGTATATATAACAAAAAGTTGAATTTCATAAAAATTTATAGAAAAATTAAACAAACAAAAACAAAATTTTTGAGAGAAATTACCTCTTTCAACTCTAGATGAAAATTTCAAGTCGGGAAGGGTTAAAGGTAGTGCAATTCTGCGAATGTCAATCGATTCAGAATGATGTATTCAGTATAATCTGAGAATTTCAGGTCGATCAATGGAAACGAAAAATAAATCGACAAAAGTCGTGAAGGGTAAATAAAAAAAAATACCGAATTGTTAGATGTGTTCGAAATTCCATATGCGCATATGTGTGTGTAGATAACAAAAAGTTGAATTTCATAAAAATCAATAGAAAAATAACGAAAACAAAATTTTGGAGAGAAATTACCTCTTTCAACTCTAGATGAAATTTTCAAGTCGGGAACGGTTAAAGGTAGAGCAATTCTGCGAATTTCAAGTCGATCAACGGAAACGAAAAATTTATTGAAAAAAGTCGTAAGGAGTAGACCCCTAAAAATGATAAAAATACAGACTAATCAGATTCACTTGAAATTTCATATGCGCATATGTGTATATATAACAAAAAGTTGAATTTCATAAAAATTTATAGAAAAATTAAACAAACAAAAACAAAATTTTTGAGAGAAATTACCTCTTTCAACTCTAGATGAAAATTTCAAGTCGGGAACGGTTAAAGGTAGTGCAATTCTGCGAATGTCAATCGATTCAGAATGATGTATTCAGTATAATCTGAGAATTTCAGGTCGATCAATGGAAACGAAAAATAAATCGACAAAAGTCGTGAAGGGTAAATAAAAAAAAATACCGAATTGTTAGATGTGTTCGAAATTCCATATGCGCATATGTGTGTGTAGATAACAAAAAGTTGAATTTCATAAAAATCAATAGAAAAATAACGAAAACAAAATTTTGGAGAGAAATTACCTCTTTCAACTCTAGATGAAATTTTCAAGTCGGGAACGGTTAAAGGTAGAGCAATTCTGCGAATTTCAAGTCGATCAACGGAAACGAAAAATTTATGGAAAAAAGTCGTAAGGAGTAGACCCCTAAAAATGATAAAAATACAGAATAATCAGATTCACTTGAAATTTCATATGCGCATATGTGTGTAGATAACAAAAAGTTGAATTTCATAAAAATCAATAGAAAAATTACGAAAACAAAATTTTGGAGAGAAATTACCTCTTTCAACTCTAGATGAAATTTTCAAGTCGGGAACGGTTAAAGGTAGAGCAATTCTGCGAATTTCAAGTCGATCAACGGAAACGAAAAATTTATGGAAAAAAGTCGTAAGGAGTAGACCCCTAAAAATGATAAAAATACAGAATAATCAGATTCACTTGAAATTTCATATGCGCATATGTGTAAGTATAACAAACAGTTGAATTTCATAAAAATTAATAGAAAAATTACAAAAACCAAATTTTGGAGAGAAATTACCTCTTACAACTCTAGATGAAATTCTCAAGTCGGGAACGGTTAAAGGTAGAGCAATTCTGCGAATGTCAATCGATTCAGAATGATGAATTTAGTATAATCTGAGAATTTCAAGTCGATCCACGGAAACGAAAAATTTATCGAAAAAAGTCGTAAGGGTATAGACCCCTAAAAATGATAAAAATACAGAATAATCAGATTCACTTGAAATTTCATATGCGCATATGTGTATATATAACAAAAAGTTGAATTTCATAAAAATTTATAGAAAAATTAAACAAACAAAAACAAAATTTTTGAGAGAAATTACCTCTTTCAACTCTAGATGAAAATTTCAAGTCGGGAAGGGTTAAAGGTAGTGCAATTCTGCGAATGTCAATCGATTCAGAATGATGTATTCAGTATAATCTGAGAATTTCAGGTCGATCAATGGAAACGAAAAATAAATCGACAAAAGTCGTGAAGGGTAAATAAAAAAAAATACCGAATTGTTAGATGTGTTCGAAATTCCATATGCGCATATGTGTGTGTAGATAACAAAAAGTTGAATTTCATAAAAATCAATAGAAAAATAACGAAAACAAAATTTTGGAGAGAAATTACCTCTTTCAACTCTAGATGAAATTTTCAAGTCGGGAACGGTTAAAGGTAGAGCAATTCTGCGAATTTCAAGTCGATCAACGGAAACGAAAAATTTATTGAAAAAAGTCGTAAGGAGTAGACCCCTAAAAATGATAAAAATACAGACTAATCAGATTCACTTGAAATTTCATATGCGCATATGTGTATATATAACAAAAAGTTGAATTTCATAAAAATTTATAGAAAAATTAAACAAACAAAAACAAAATTTTTGAGAGAAATTACCTCTTTCAACTCTAGATGAAAATTTCAAGTCGGGAACGGTTAAAGGTAGTGCAATTCTGCGAATGTCAATCGATTCAGAATGATGTATTCAGTATAATCTGAGAATTTCAGGTCGATCAATGGAAACGAAAAATAAATCGACAAAAGTCGTGAAGGGTAAATAAAAAAAAATACCGAATTGTTAGATGTGTTCGAAATTCCATATGCGCATATGTGTGTGTAGATAACAAAAAGTTGAATTTCATAAAAATCAATAGAAAAATAACGAAAACAAAATTTTGGAGAGAAATTACCTCTTTCAACTCTAGATGAAATTTTCAAGTCGGGAACGGTTAAAGGTAGAGCAATTCTGCGAATTTCAAGTCGATCAACGGAAACGAAAAATTTATGGAAAAAAGTCGTAAGGAGTAGACCCCTAAAAATGATAAAAATACAGAATAATCAGATTCACTTGAAATTTCATATGCGCATATGTGTGTAGATAACAAAAAGTTGAATTTCATAAAAATCAATAGAAAAATTACGAAAACAAAATTTTGGAGAGAAATTACCTCTTTCAACTCTAGATGAAATTTTCAAGTCGGGAACGGTTAAAGGTAGAGCAATTCTTCGAATGTCAATCGATTCAGAATGATGAATTTAGTATAATCTGAGAATTTCAAGTCGATCCACGGAAACGAAAAATTTATCGAAAAAAGTCGTAAGGGGTAGACTCCTAAAAATGATAAAAAATACAACATTATCAGATCCACTTGAAATTTCATATGCGCATATGCGCATATGTGTATAACAAACAGTTGAATTTCATAAAAATTAATAGAAAAAATACAAAAACCTAATTTTGGAGAGAAATTACCTCTTACAACTCTAGATGAAATTTCAAGTCGGGAACGGTTAAAGGTAGTGCAATTCTGCGAATGTCAATCGATTCAGAATGATGAATTTAGTATAATCCGAGAATTTCAAGTCGATCAACAGAAACGAAAAATTTATCGAAAAAAGTCGTAAGGGGTAGACCCCTAAAAATTATAAAAATACAGAATTATCAGATTCACTTGAAATTTCATATGCGCATATGTGCACCTATATATATAACAAAAAGTTGAATTTCATAAAAATTTATAGAAAAATTAAACAAACGAAAACAAAATTTTGGAGAGAAATTACCTCTTTCAACTCTAGATGAAATTCTCAAGTCGGGTACGGTTGAAGGTAGAGCAATTCTGCGAATGCCAATCGATTCAGAATGAATCGTAAATTTCAAGTCGAAATCAATAGAAACATTACGAAACAAAATTTTTGAGAGAAATTACCCCTTTCAACTCTAGATTTAATTTTCAAGTCGGGCACGGTTAAAGGTAGAGCAATTCTGCGAATGTCAATCGATTCAGAATGATGAATTTATTATAATCTGAGAATTTCAAGTCGATCAACGGAAACGAAAAATTTATCGAAAAAAGTCGTAAGGGGTAAACCCCTAAAAATGATAAAAAATACAGAATTATCAGATTCACTTGAAATTTCATATGCGCATATGTGTATATATAACAAAGAGTTGAATTTCATAAAAATTAATAGAAAAATTAAACAAACGAAAACAAAATTTTGGAGAGAAATTACCTCTTTCAACTCTAGATGAAATTCTCAAGTCAGGAACGGTTGAAGTAGAGCAATTCTGCGAATGCCAATCGATTCAGAATGATGGAATTAGTAAAGTCTAGAAATTCCAAGTCGATCAACGAAAACGAAAAATTATTCGAAAAAAGACAGAATTACAGAATTAATTACAGAATCACTTGAAAATTCAAATGCGCATATGTGTGTGTATAGCAAAAAGTAGAATTTCATAAAAGTTATTAGAAAAATAACGAAATAGTATATTATGCAATGAGCACGAAATGGCCATTTTGTTGCGAGTTGCATACTATGCTTTTTCTTCGACAACATATCGTTTACATTTAATAACATGCATACATTGCAAAAACGTCAAAAAAAATAAATTGATGTCAATTCATTAGTTCGAATTTGCCGCTAATGGGCTGTTTCCGGTAATGAATTCAGTGTTGTTACCTTCGCTGCTTTTACTATGTTCGGAGGTGTCAATATCACTATCAGTTTCCATAAAGGCACATTTTTGGGATTCGTTCAAGAAATCCCGCCGTCTCCATACCTAATGTGAACAAACATAAACACATTAAAAAGTTAGAGTTGTACACATTTCCAATAAGTAAATTGATAAAGATTCACTATTTATTAATTTTCTGAGACATCCAGTAATTCCTTCGAACACTAAAGATAGGTCTATTTATCTTTGGCCAACGGGAAGGAAAAAAGACCATTCATCAACTTCACTTACACGAAATAGAATCAAATCTTGTCACCATCGCAGGATATGCGGGAAAACAAAAAGGGCAGAGTGTAGAATAAATGGACCACAAATGATGATGGATTGACCAGAAATCTTTTGTTGCGAAACTTAGAAGGACATAAAACTATGATGATAAGGTTATTCATTCATGAAAAGATATAAATATAGGAAAAATCGAAAATATTAAACTTCATAAAGAGATAATACCCGTGTAGGTACTGAACCGGTATGTTTTTCAAAAGAATATCCCAAGAATGCATTTGAAGGACGTCCTTTTATGTTTCTATATCGCATAAATATTGAATATTCTGCATACATACTGCAACAAAATATTCTTGTTGATTATATGCCGCGAATGCATCTGAAAGATTATTCTTCGTTCATCCCTTTTCTCATACTCACGGAACATATTTTGTGCATAACAAAGAGAATAATATTGTTGTAGCGAATGTATGTGTGTTTGAAACGTATAAAGAGGATTATGTTATTTTCCATTTGTACTCAAAACATTCTTCCCAAGTTCTGAACCGTTGATTCGGTGGGCCATAGAATAGCAGAATTATTTTTGTAATATCGATAAATGAAAAAACCAGTAATATGTAAAATCAACAAAATGGAGAATCAATTATGTTTCAGAATAACATTTTATAGGTCTTAAAAACAGCAGGATTGAATGGATAGAAATGATTTATGATCCAAATTGAAATTCATCTAATATGTTTTTATAAGAAACAATGAATCATCATACGCGAAAACAGTAGAACCAGATTTCATAGGTCTGAATTCGGCAAGATTGGAAAGTAACCAAAATGAGAAAATAAAGTAATTGCAAATCTCAATAACCTAAGCTCTTCAAAACATAAAACGATCACGCTCAAAAAATATCGAAATGTAATTCCATCAAAACAACATATAATCGTATATAAAAACGTAAATCCAACAAATAATCTGAAAATGAATCTGTAGTAATATAAAATCCTTGGAAACAAAACGGTCAGAATCAAATCTACCAGAAATTGTGGAGGGGATGAGCGAATTAATTCCGATATTAGAATTTAGTAATATTGACCCCACGCTGCTCCATCTCTGAGAGACTAGAGCCATTCGCTATACCCTCTCCAAATTCTGATATTTTTTGGTTCTGTCCTTTTCGATTCTACTATTTATTCATCTGATTATTTTCAATATGGAAATTTTAGGTTAGGTCAAATAGGTCTTCCCATTTTCTGTCATTCTCCTTTGACGGTATTACAGTTTTATATTCTTGTAATGTTCAGTTCTTCGAATTTCAGTTCTTCGAAATATCGATACGATCATTTATGATTCTCGAATTTTTAGATTTTGATGATTATCCGTTACTGCAATATATTGATTTTCCAAATTTACCGTTCGATTATTTTCGATTTCTTTAAAATTAATTCTGAACCATTTTGCTTCTCTAGAATATCTTTACTGGATTTTATTGGTTCGATACTTTTAATTCATAGTCAATTTCAGTTTGAGATTTTACTTTTCTGATGGATTATATGTAATCGTTGATTTTCAAACTAATATTAATTACTGCTGTTACTACGATCAGTACGATCCCACACCCACACGCAAAGTGGTTTTGGGGTTTGCCTTTCGCCTCTCGCCTCAGTCGGCCCGGTTTCAATCCCCACCGCCTGCGACTGAGCTAAAGTGGTTCTGGGGCGGTATCCTCAACTCGCTACCCTGCTGAGAGAGCGATCCCCCAAGATAGCGATTTGATTGTCGGAGATATGCAAATTCCCAATTCCCAAACTAGCGCAACCTTTGCTTATTGTAAACGTGAGTGTAAAGTTACGGCAACAGCAGTAGTTGAGAATCGAGAATTTTCATCAAATCTCTATCTCGAGGCATCGCTCGATTGAGGATACCGCCGTTGAATCCACTTGAACGTAAGCTATAGGTCCATGATCTCCTTTGCTCGCACAAGCTCTGCAATTGAAGGGTTTCCTCCGCAAACCTGCGTGATTTGTAAAAAAAATTACACATTTTTTACTTCGGAACGAGGCAGTACTCCTACCGTTCTATAACGGACTAAGTAGAAAGCTTCGAATACCCTAATAAATGTTCATCATGGTTAGATCATATATTTCACATGATCATTTCTATATCTGACATTTTCAAACTGGCCACGTTTCGAGATAAGTTATGTCATCTTATTCATAGCTAGTTTTATAGTGAAATCGTTTCAAGGTTCAGTTTTTTCTCAAACAATTCGAGAATGACTTCGTGTATTCACATTACATTCCATCGTTATTATCCGGAAAAACTTATTTCAATGGCTTCGAAGGGCATCGTGTGGAGAACTAATCATAGAAACCTTTCGTGTCCAAAGAACTTTTTATTTGAAACTCAGAATTAGAGCACTTCAATTCAGCGAAACCATTTTACCATAAGCTGGAAAATATATGCAATCCGAGGCCAGGGACAGGATTCCGGACAGTGAAAAAAGTCATTTAATTTCATCCCCATAAAGCTCATGTTTATATACAGAGCTCTTTGAACTGATACTAACAAAATTGATCATTGCTAGCATATTAGGGCCCTGTTATGTTGCTAACACCAAATGAACTATGAAATGGAATGAGCAGATATTCCCGACATTTTCCATTTATCTATTCCGACGCTAAACATTTCACTTCCTCTTTTTCGTACTGTGATATAAAATGTAACTTTTCAGAAAGTGCACCAGCATTGACGAATGTGAGAAGACAGATTCTTTCCGAGATTCCGGGATATATTCCAGTATACATCAGATCCGGTGAAACTCCCTTGGAGGACATTAACCCCGATCTAGCTGAGGCTTTCAACTATTATGCACAAAAACACGGAAGACTTACATTCGGCAGATCCATTGAGGAGAAGTCTGATAACTCAGGAATTAAGAGTGGATTTCCTGAAAAAGTCAAGCTTTCAGATATTGACGCAGTCTCACTCGACGAGGAATTGATTCCGGATGTAGCAAATAAAGTGGCTGATCCTGAAAAACCTGCAGAATCCCAGTATATTCAAAAAATATCAAGATCCTGAGCAATTGTGATAAATAGTTTTAAAATATTTATTGTAAATAAGGGGCAAGTGAACATGTGATAAAGAGATAAATGATGGCTTATTAAATATTTGATACAAATAGTTTTTTAAAACGTGAATTTCTGGTATTGGTATTTTACGAAATTATATAACACCAGCTTCATGAAATAACTTTCATATTACCGTACCCAAGAAGTGATGGTAGATGGTAGGGATAATTTTTTGGAATGTTAATAGCAATATGAATGGAATGAAAATTGTGGTATCCGCATTAAAGGCTATCTAAAATCAAAGTTCAATATGAATTGAAACAATTTTATAATCCTGGGAAATGTTATTCTCAATATAAATCTCTGCATCATCTTTTTCAGTTAACACAATAATGTGACACAAAAATTGTTTTTGAGAAAATCGTAGGAAATTGTTTATTTTATTGTCGTCTGCCAAAATTAGATTGAATCAAATAATGAAGTGGGCAAACTTTTTGACTCGTTTGTAATAGAAAATCAAATGTGATTTTTATTGGGTTAGAATCAGTGTTGAATTGACATTGATTTTATTAAAGCAATAAATGCAAAAAATGCCATTAATTTGGCTTTATGGATGGCAAATAGACTAAGATATAGGAATAAATGAGTAAATGAGCTATGCGATTCAATCAAAAAATGTTCGTTGAGTTAGTATCCTAATGGTCATATGATTGCGAGAGGAATATATCAAAGCCGAATATAATAAAAAAAAAACGATAGCAATGTATTGACAAACAAAAATATTCATTAAAATCTACCGAGAAGATTTCTCTCTTGTATTTTAGGATATTTTCATCAAATTTTCATTAATTTGAAGTGTTTTTCGGGATTTGATTGATGTTTTCCAGAATTTTCTGGTAAATATTGAAGAATTAGCACCTAGAATAATATAATTGGAAAATCATGAAAAATGAAATTGATCAACCACCAATTTCAAATAGGTCTATCACCATGTCTAACAAACAAATAAATTTAGAACAAGTAATTTCTGAAATCCTCATATTATATACTCCCCTTTAAATATAGTAGGTCATGATAAATATGGAAAAACAACGAAGAAGTTAAATGAAAACTATTTAAGTGAATAAAAGCTTTAAATTTTTCCTACCACGATTTCGATAACCATTTCGTATCAGATTTCAATTCCGTAGATATATTTTGCATACTTGGGTATATCTATACCGAATTCCATTGAGTACAATAATGACATCTTAATGATGTTCGAAAACACTCCAAAAATACCTGTGTGTTCTGGAAAAATATTACGAATTGATATCTTATTTGTCATTTAGAGATTAAATACATCGGCAACACTTCTGTTTATTTTAGATTAAGGGGTATCTGTTCTTATCTTATCACTGAGTTGCAGGTTGAATGTAAATTATTGTACTGTAGAGCAGAGTTAAGGTGTGTTGAAAAGGTATGTAACTGATATTTTACTATATTATTCATTTTCATTACTGCATTTCGTTTTATTGGAATCAAAAAAGCTTGACTACTTATTTCATTAGCAGTTATACAACCACAGATGCAGAAATTGACCGTTAACAAATGATCTGCATTATCACAATAACAATAATGATATTCATTATGAGTCATATAAAGTGCAAAAGTCTCAACAGTCAGTCAAAATACGGTACAGTGCAATAGAGGTGTGAAAAATATTGTAATGGAATACAGGCTGCTTCAAATTCGGTTCTCACTACAAGGGTTATATTGGGACAGAGTTGCAGGATTGAGTGGCTGAGAGCCACTCTAATATCCGATAAATTTTTCGCATTTTATGAGGTTCTCTAGAAAAAATAAATGTTTACATAAAGTTTTTATTTTATCCAGTTTCTATTTCTCATACTAAATCAAAAATCCAAAAGCACTTTGTCACAGAAACTTCTAGTACGCCACAAAATAGCATTATTTTTTCACCTTTTGTTTTCTGGCAACCACCTTCAGGTTTTTTCAAATACGTCTCTGGATTACGATTCCACTCATAAAGTTCGTCTTTGGATTCCCTATCGAATGTCGTTAACACGTAATCACTACAACGTTTTGCCAGTTTGGAACAACATTGCTAGCATATGTGCTAGTTCTCCTTTCCTTGGCTGTCACAAAACTCACAAAGGCAGACGTGTTATCTCTATTCAGTTTGTCCAGGTCCAGGGTGTTGGCCATCACGAGTACTGGTGTCGGTACTTCCCCGGAATACGTAATGCGCATTTGTATTGAACCGAATGATCAATTGCAATTGATGAACTAAGCAGTTTTTCACTTGTACCGCCACAGTGGTGGTGGATGGTGTTTCGGGTTCTTCATGAAGAGGGTATATTCAGCCCCTGCAGGATTGTTCAATGATTTATATAGCAAGCCCTGGAGATTTTCATGGATCTGCTGTGAATATGTTTTCCCAGTCCTTTCACTACCCAAATATTACCCCAATGCTCATGGAATAATGCGACGTCGCAGTTCATACTTTCTTCTTCCGCATGATGCAGTTGAACTGTAGTAAACGACCTTCACAAAACTATCCATGAACAGAAACATAAGATGTTGGTTTATCAACTCGATGAAGTTGTTGAGAAAGGCCAAAAAGAGATTGGTATAAAACCATCGTTGGAAAGTATACAATTGAAAATTTCATTTAATTTTCCGTTAAGCAATGTAACTGGAACGAATGACCCATATGAATGAGAAGCATAGTGAAAACAGAATAGTTTAGCAAATGCCACCTTGGATATTCGTCACTTGACATTTCGCTACTTGGCAATTGGCTACTTGTCAATTCGCCAAATAGTGCGATTCTGAAAACTTCTAGCACCACCCTCGTTTCCCATTCTACGCATTACCCTATTTCTCATCCAGGTGACCATTTTGCCCCCACTTGATTTGAAATTTTGGTTTGTAGTTGATCCTATGCCATTTCCACAAATATGGAGAAAGGGTTGGTTGGTCAACACCTGAATTTTCTCTTGTATTGGCGCAAGGCTGTTTAGTTTGAGATTTTGCTTGGTTTCCCAGAGGATCCGTTCATGGTACGATGGGCTCAGCACCTACCAGTCCTTGGGCACGGTTCGCATATCATCGCGGGATTGAGCCCTCTTTTAAATTGATTTTACAACATGAAAATGATACCGCGGACTAATTCTAATTCTCAGTGGTTTCCTTGAAAGGAATGATTGCCGCTAGTTATTCCGATCAGTGTAGTTAAATCGACATTTTTTTCCAATACAGTCCTAATTACTACGCAAATTTGTGTCAGTGTGAAGGTCTGACAAGGCTAAGGTTTTCAATATCAGGAGAGAAAAAAACACAACCTCTAACCTCTGGAGTCTAGTGGCAAGGAGGGGATTAGAAGAGGAACTCTAAACAACATGAGAGCATACACAATAGATCTTCATAGGTCGCGGTGTATATGCTTGAGCCCAACAAGCCTCATACAAAATCTGAAATCTACCACGCAAATCTATTGCATACTACAGTTTTTCATCCACTGAAATGATGTTAATCGATTTCAAGATTTCTGGAACCCAGACTCAACCCCTTGTACTCGACTTGTTCTGCTCGGGAGCTGGAGCAGCGACAATTTGACAGTGGCCAACTTCATTGGCTCGAGATGAATTTATCAAATAGACGTTCTGGACGATACGGACAAAAAACACTTTGATGACCTATCATAGTCCTATTGATCGCAGAATGTACTTGCAGTAGTGTCCTACTGGAGCAAAATAGCAGAAGCATATGCATATGTATATGTATATGCATAATTCCACGCATGTTGGTAGAGAGATGAGTATCTCAGGCTCGTTGATGGAACTTCATTATCATTATCTCTATGATTATTGTCGGTAAATCACTCTTCAAGAGCTCTTATATCGGCTGGCGACACGAAAGAAGAATCAAAACAGACAAAGACGGAAAACATTTCGAAATAGGGAATTCGATGACTGGGTCATTATATGTATAGTTTGTCTCCCTTCTTATGGTAACACCCCTGTAACTTTCGTAATTTTGGCCGTAGAATGCTGACTTTTGTAGAATTGGTGGACCACAAATGTACAAGATGACATTAAAAGGATAATTTCACTTTATACACACTGCTTGCCAGCAGCAATTGAATTACTGTCATTTCCTTAAAATTATAGGTCAGAAATGTCTTCAGATTTGTCATCACTATGATCATTTCACTACTCAGCAACTTTTTTTGTAGATAAAAGTTCAGTTCAAAATAATTTAAATTTGACTCAGTTTCCATGAAAACACCCCCATAACTTCCGTAATTTCTGATTTAGAACTGTGAAACTCACAGAATCGATAGATACAGCAATGTCAATTCTATATCAATAATTACGGAAGTTACCGGGGTAACAAAATTCATCAATAACGACTTGAATCCAAGCAAGTGCATTCATTTTGTGATAGCAGAGTTTATCTTTCATTTGGCTGGGAGTACCACATTCATACCTAAGTGTTTCAAGGTTATTGCCTGTCATCAATGCTTCGTCCTGTTTCAGTGAAAATTATGTTGAAACCGCTATTTTTTGTTTCGAGTGGAATCCGCGACTGCAGAGCCACTCGTGAACTAAAGCAAGAATTACCCTTCAAAAGCTAGGACTCCAGGAAGAGAAAAATGTATTTCGACTTCGTGGTTCCATTGATTAAAAAATATACTGAAGTTTTCAAATGTTCAATTCATTGCCAATTTGTAAAGTATTTTAGAGCTTTGCTATTTTATATCGAATATGAGTAGATCTTTTTTTCGCAAATCTCGTTTGGATAAAAGTAGTGATAGAAAATAGTCTTTTTGTTCCGAAACTGGCTACAATTCTAAAATTTATTTTTCCGAGTTCGGATTATAGAAAAGAATATCAATAATTATACTGATCATATTGCCAAACCAACCATTCAGTCTCTCAATTATTTTCGAGGATTTTAAATTCATTATGGATTCTTCAAAATCCATATCCATTGTATTTGTTACAAATAAACCTAGGTCCTGAGGCTCGTATGAATCGAAATTTGATCAATTTAGGATACGTATCTGAAAGCACAGTACCTACCAATGGAAAAATGTACATAAAAAATATTTTCGGAATAGGAACTCAAATTCCAACCGATTAAAAATATTTCGACGGTGAAAAGGCATAGAAAAAGTTTAAAAAAAATATCTTGAGAAAAAGTTTATATCCTTTTTAAAAGAATTGAAATTGTATTTCACAACGAATAATATATATTTGTTCGTTGAAGTTTTTTAGGCGGATTCCATTCTATCTATAAAATTATCTGATATACAGTGCTTCTCAAAAGTCTTATCTTTGGAACGATTATACATAAACAAGTGAAATTTGGAAACTGAATATTTAAGGTTGTAAACTTTCCTACTAGTGATGATAGATGACGAAATCGTCAAAGATGACGTCACAAGGCCATTGTGACCAAAAATTTTAAATGGAACCCTACGGCAAGCGACACCTCTTTAAAAATGTATCGAAAAAACCTATTCAATGATACTAATTTTGTTTTTGTTTATGGCAGTTTTGATGACTTATTAGTAAACATTAAAATTTAAATTCCATTCAGTATGATATCAATTAATTAATACCAGGGAAGTTTCCAAAGATAAAAAGGGGAGGGGACTTTTGAGAAGCACTGTATACGTCAGTCACTGGTGATTTAATTGTAAACTTCTTACTCAACTCACATTTCGCTATCTTATCATGAATAAATAATCAGTGAAATTATTACTCATTCAGTATCAACATAGTTTTTACTAAAGTGAATTTCTATAAGCATTCTTTTTTCAGATGAGCACAGCTGTGATTTTTGTGCCAGCTCTGGTACTAGCATATCTAGTGCCGATCAATGGGCAATTAAATGGAGTGGCGCAGAATTTAATGCCTTGCTTCAATATATCGGCTATACCAGGTATCACCACTCCCGAAAATAGACCTCCGGTAACTTTGAATATTTTCCTAGAAATAATAAGAAGACTGGAAGATGTCAATCCTACAAAAACAGCCAAAGAACTATCAATCCTATTTTTACAAAGGTAAGACGTATCGCTGTTGCAAAATAAAAAATTACACTGCATCCAATTTTTCCAATGTCCACATTCACATACCATTGAAGAATTTTTTTGTCATCATGAACTCAACAGATTCTACTTGGAAAATTTAAATGTTGAACCCTCTTCGCCTTGATCCGGTGAAATTTTCTCGAATTGAGTTCTCCCCAATTGACTCAATTTACTCTTTGATGAATTACATAGTTTTGGGAGTGAGAAAAGTTTTGTTGATTATTACATGATTCAAGATAATAATAATAATAATAATGAAAAGAAGAACAATTTATACACTCACGATCCAGTTAAGTAATTTGAAGGTTTCTGCAAAGTAACTGATGGTAAAAATATTTCTGCAATAATGGAAGGTCGGTTAGAGTTATGAGTTCATGGCCGTGTGGGATTAGAATGTACCGAACTAGTTCTTAGAGAGTCTGATCTTTGTTAGACCTGAAGAATTTGTGATCCATAACATGCTTGAATACGTGTTATGAAATGTTCACGGTGCGCCTCCTCATCAACCTATTTCACCTCCTTTCCGAGTTATACGCAGGCATACTGAATGTTTCATTTTCACCAGTATTGCAATCAATTTCACATATGTTGCATTTCGTTCTTGAAGGATTCTTCAGCATGCCATAACCAGGAAGAGTCTCAATAGAAGTTCAAAAATATTACATTGACGATTCAATTTTCACAAATTTATTTTAAATATCACTTGTTTCGCTAATACAGTAGCTTCTTTAAGTTTGTCAATATTAATTTTGGATACGAGAACAAATGAATAAAATTCGTGAGAACACTGACAGGGGTTCATTCCCGGCTACCAGTCCAGCAGAGATTAGAAACCACTTCAATCTCGTAAGCCTCCATGACAAGCCATAACGTTGCCCACGGTTCATCACCAGGACGTAAAAGTAGCGTCAAGGTTTTCGGTATTCAGACTCTCCACTAAAACCCTGTAGTAATACAAGTCTGATCGAAATATTTGTTATGATACTGAATTGAATGAAAACAAGAGGGCATTTATAAGAATATTATTAGCTAACTATGAATTATTTTTGGTTAGACTCCGGCAGGATGGAATTATCTCAACTGGAAGGTCAACTGATACACGATGGGCTTTACCGTTCAGTCCATATGCCTACGAATCAATAAAACAAAGTATTTTAACAGAAAAGTTCATAACCAATTCATCACTCGAACTATTGTACGGCGATCTTGATCCTTTGGAAATCGTAAGTAGAACAACTAAATCAATTTTATTAAAATGGCTGAGGCTTTCGTGGCCAAAGTTTTCACTTCGCTATTTTTATTCAAGAACGTTTCGTTAGCACGAGTGGCTAACTTCTTGATAATTCACCGATTACTCAATGGTTTTTACTCTGCAAATTGTATTCGTTCTGCCGCAGGTAGTCTAGTTCATAAATTATTGTTTCTTGAATCGCACCTACACTTGTGACTGCATGGTTACTCGTTAACATGTTTGTACCTGCTGTCATTAAATTGTTTTCGATTACCTATTGTTTTCCTTGCATTTTTGAGAATGGAATTCCAGATCTGGTTTAGGTCCAGAGTCTCTTCTTTCGCATCAAAATTCTCCATGTGCTTGTGGATCCCTATTGCTTCGCGCACAAGTCGACTATGATAACCGTGGTTTGGGACAAGGAGTAATGTGTCTTCAAAAAGTATCCTGTGATCTTCACTGCGCTCGTGTTCCGCTACTGCCGATTTGTCCGTTTAGCCTATTCTACAGTTTCTCTGATGTTTCTTCAGCCTTGTTTCAACGGATCTGTTCGTGGTTCCGATATATACTTTTCCACAAGAACACGGTATGCGATATGCCTCCGCTGGTTATAGTGGGTCTCTTTTGTCTTCTGTTGACCTAAGGGTTTGTTGTATTTTCTTGGTCGGCTTGAAAACTGTTTCTATTTTGTGTTTTCTGAAGAGTTTTCCAAATTTCTGTCAGTGACCCTAGGGATATACAGTAGGTGTGCATGTGCAACCGCCTGAGCCACCTCCTTGTTGTGACTTTTGGAAATCTTCGGTTTCATGGCCTTGTTGATCTCGGCTACATATCCACTGGTCACATGGCTATATCCATTCGATCTCAAGGCCACTTGGAGATGATCCATTTCTTCTTGTGGATGCTTCTCTTCACACATTCTTCGAGCACATTCCGTCAATGTGGAAATCATTCCTCGCTTTTGAATCGGGTGGTGGTTTGATAGTGCATTAAGATAACTATCCGTATGTGTCGGTTTTTGGTACTCATCGAAAGATGAGGCGCGCGACTCACCGAAAAACTGTACAGATAGGTATCTTCATCCACTATCGAACCACCATCCGACTCAAAAGCGAGGAATTGTCTCCATATTGACGGAATGTGCTCGAAGAATATGTAAACCGGAGCATCTACAAGAAGAAATGAAACATCTTCAAGTGGCCTTGAGATTGAATGGATAGTGTGGCCAAGATCAACAAGGCCATGTATGCAGAGATGGTCGCGTTCTGTAATTTTCCGTGGCCACCTCCAGCCTAGCTGATGTCCCTTTTATTTGGGATAATGCTCCGATACATTAAGGTTTTGTTTTAGTGGAGTTTTGTTTAGTTGAATTAGATATCATATATCATTGATATATGATATATATATATATATTGATCATTTCATTTGGTTCAGAATTTTTGTTATTGGAAATGTATATGCTTTTCGTATTAATGTATAATATTATTGATGCCAGTTTCTCAATTGCAGTGCTCTTTCCATTACATGATATCAAGCACCATGAACGTTACCAGAAGAGGAGACGAAGCTTCGACGTGTACAAGATCTGCTCGGTACACGTCAAGATTTAAACGAAATTTGAAAAAATTCGTTAATACTGACGCAGTAGAAGAATTTGTACCCCGATCTTTCGTTACAGATTCAGAAATAAGTCAATGTCCTACCGAACATGGCGTTGTTTATACAAATTATGGAACTATCAAGGCCGGACAGGTTCTGAATGGAATTGCAACTGGTTATTCACAACAACAAGTTTCAGGAACTGACAACCGTTATGCGGCTACAATTTCAGGTAGAACATTTCTTAATATCCATTAGTTTTTATCATTTCAATATTGTAAACAAAATATAAACAGTAGCAAAATAAACTTGGTTGGATGGTTACCAAAGAGTTTCCTTGAAAATATTATAAAAAATATTCAATAAAGCCCCATATGAATATTCGACATCTGTGTTGAGTTGAGAGGTATGTTAAACGTAAGAAAGGAGACATATTTTGGATTTATTTGCATTGAAGACAATGGAATCGTACATGCATATTAAAATATATAAAATTCAATGGGAATCCGGAAGGTGCAAAAATGTTCAATGCTTTTTCATGAATAATAGTATCTTGAGCATTTCCACAGGTACTGTCAAAAGTAAATGATGAACTCGCTACTGTCATTGGCTCAGCGGAAAAAGTGTTTGCCATCAAATTGATTCATACAAAAGGTCACTTCTACGGCTGGCTGAAACTTGAAATTTCATAAATGGGAGGGACTTTTTTTGAGTTACTTTGTAGATAAACGATTTATTTTTTCTGAAAAGGTCAATCAGTGTTGTCTGAAGAATATCATTTCCAGAAATGAAGACAAAAATTAGCACGTGCCGACGGAATTTCATAATAGGTGTTATAAATCTAGAAACGAAAGTTACTCATCTTTATCACCAGACTGATGGATCTGAAAATACAAAAAATCTGAAGACCAATGGGATTACATATCCAGTGTCGTGTCCTTTGCTATAAAATAATAGATTGGATGGATTGATATATTGACCTTGAAACAACACTCAACAGTATCAAAGGCGTCAAAGTTGTTAAAACCCAATGAATTAGAATGTACATATATAATATTTAGCTACCTCTCCTGAACAAGCCAATAAAGGTTGGCGAAATATTGAGAAAAAGAACAAATTAGTATTACTGGTAAACACACCGCTTACCCGAAAATTCAGAATTTTAGATATAATTGAAATTTTCATTAACACATCTGTTTTGAGAACTTATAAAATATTTTGCATTTTTTAGGAGAAATCGTCGAAGCAGCTTTCATTCAAGGCACTGAAGAAATCGAAATAGGTGCAGAAGGGGGGTGGAACAGTACAATAAATCCCAAATACTTTTTTCTACAAAAAAAAGAAAGACTAGATTTAACCGATGCAGAAATCAGGGGTTCTCTGGATGGACTTTTCATGGCATTGAAAATTGAGAGCTGGAAATCTACCTTTGCAGATTTGAAAATATCACAAATTCTCGATCTCTACTATTCTCCACAACAAAAAGGAGTATTCGATTCTAGTTTCAAGGCTTGCAACAGAAACATATTATTCACTGAAGTAACATCAACACAAAAATTACGAACGGAAACAATCAACTTGATGACTCCGCTCTACGATACCGGATATCCAATGGGCATAAGTATCAATTCTAACGCTTTTCCAGAACTTGCCAATGCCTCATTGGAAGCATTCTTCAACTATCTACGTAAGTGTATTTTCCCGATTTTAATAAGTTTACCAATTTGTTTCTTACAGCTCGAATAAAAGACAAAGATGTAATATGTTCACCAGTGGATTCCATTGAAAGAGTTGCGACTGATTTATACATCTTCATAGATTCCAGTTGGAGCTACAACGTTATTAAATCAGTTTTATCGTAAGTATACATCGACATTTTCAAATCTGCATTTATTTTTTTTATGCAAAGGGCTCATGTCCATAGAAGATTAGTGACAAAACAAACGCAATATTGATAGAAATGCACTATTTATCAGAAAATAATCAAATTCAAATAAAACGAATTCTGATTGATGCTGAACTATATTATTATAATACAACTCAGAAAATATAGACGAGGATATCTTTTGAGAATAAATTCATAACTGTAACTTTCTCATATAAAAGTTATTCTGAATTATAGAATGTCAATTCACTGAGAAGTCCACTTTTCCTCGCCTAAACAACGGTACTATAGGTTTTTCCCTAAAGTCAGAGTAAATAAATGCGCCATTATAACTCAATGTCTCCCTAGCCTGCACTGCACTGAATTACTTTAAATCGCTTACTGGACATTGAAGACATGAATATCTTCTAGGATACCAGATGTGGAAAATAGAGTAATGACTTGTACTATGTGAATTTTGTATCCAAGTTTGTCACTTGTGCGAAATAAAATTTATCATTATTATTATTATAATTTTTTCCCTGTTTGGCCCAGTTTCTGAAGCGAACGTCGCGATGGTGTCATTTACCTAGATAGTCACTCCCCACGTCGAAGGGGTGAGTGATTACTGGGTCCAAAAATCATGTGCCCTGAGCAGACGAAGTGAACCAAGAATAACGGCCTTCTGCATTCGTCCAGCGAGGAATACTGCCTGATCACGGCAAACCGATATAATTTTTAGATTGGAGAGCAGCGTGTCCATCATTCTACCAAGTACACCTATGATCAGGATCACCAATTGTAATGTGATTTAGAAAAAGCATTTGCGGAGTTCAAAGCGCAAATCTCGATGTTTAGCCCATTCTCCGTACTGTCATTAGACGATGTTAGATATAACGAAATTGGCTTACTTCGATAGTCGAGTGGTATTACAGGTTGGTTGGCTTGTATTGGCCTCAGGGTGATGAATAAGTATACATTATCCAAAACTTATTCAAAAGTCCTGGGAACATTAGGCAAGTATCTCGTCTATACCGTACGAGTGTCCTTTATGCGGGTGGATATAGGATAAGACCGCATAAGCTTGATAAGCAAATAGTAAATGCAAATGCAAATGTATATCTATCATGCGACTACGGTAGACCAAGCTGTTGAAGATGCCGTCCTGACAGGAGATCAGTACAATTTTGACGGTCTCCGACTTTAGCTCACTCGACTTATTTATTTATTTATTTATTTATTTATTCAGGAATAAAAGGTACAATGTTTGAAAAAGCCGTCTTCAATGTTCTTGATGAAGACCCCATGCACTCTTGTGTAGCTGGAGGGGTACCTCCTCAGTCTACGCAGCTTTAATTTACCACGGATTGTCTCATAAAGAAATGCTCAGATCACTGCTTTTTCATGGTCACAGACCATGAAGATAAGAGGATCTGATGGATTTGCGTGTACTCTCTCATAATTCTTGAGGACTGATGTAGATCCATATCCCAAAGGCATATAGTTTGAGGTCATCCATGTAAAATAAATGGATAACCCTATTCTTCCAGTTGTTCGAAATACCGCTGTTGTATCCACGGATTTTCGTATAATGGCAATATGGATGCAGAAAAGAAGGAGGCTGAGAGAGTATCTCTGAAACACGCCCCATCTGAAGGTTACCTGCTCTACTTGAAGTCTGATTTGACTAGATTGTATGGTGAAGAAGGTCCTTCAGAGCGGTATCAATTTTTCATTACATCTCACTAATTGATCATGTACCAGAAGGTTGAATTGGACTCTCCAATATACCCACTCGAATTTTGTAAGTTATATTTGCATAAGACCTCTGCCTGGAGTCGTTGCTACAAGAAGTGCTTCTTGATCTATTTGCGGATGGCGCTGTGACAGACTATGAGCCTTTTGAACGTTATCATTCATTTTGTGGGACGAGACGGCTCTAATGTTCTCTGACCTATGCTATCACTGATGAGAGGAAAAAACTTTGAAACATGCATGTATGCAAATGGTCATTTCCAAACAAATAAAGGATAATATTCAATTGCTTCAGTAAAATTAGCACTTCATTTATGTGTCCGTGAGGAATGGGGTACAAATATAATTCAATGACCTTAGGGGAAAGTGATTGTTTTCTGTCAGATATTTTCCTTATATTCTTCCACTTGTGTGGAGAAATAGTTTTTTTTTGGTTTTACGCAATATTTGTTTCATTGAATTTTACTCTCCACTATAATGCACACTCGAACTTTGTTCGTTTTATTTGCATTTGAGCAAATGCATAATGAGCTCATGCGATTTTTAGTACCGGAAGGCATTCTTTCGGTAATCGATCCAGGGCATCAGAAGGTTACACTTATTATACAGCACCAAATCCACCAATAGTTATTTGAACCATCAGGGTCTGGATCATTAAGGAGCCTGTCAAACTTTTTCCGGGGTATCGGGTTGCGCAAATCATGCTGATGAAGACTCTTGCACTATGTTGAGTGGTTGCGGAAATTCATATATGTTCTTCCAGAAGGTGTCCACCCCATTATTATTATTCATTATTATGATTACCATAATTTACCTATCTCCAGCTGATTCAAAAAGGAAAACATTAATTTTTTATATCTAATTCAATACATGAATAATCGAAATATGAGGAGTCAGTCAAATGGAAAAATAAAAAATGAATTTAAATAGGTTTTTATTGAAAATTTCAAAATTCATAACATTCAATAGGGAGTAGAGAGAATAGTTTTCTATAGTTTTGAATGGTGATCACACCGAAGATATCTATAAACAGGTGGATCATTCCATGAATCATGGACACCTATCTTGATCTCTTGATGTCAGATGATTCTCTTTTCAGGTATATTTTGGATAATATAGATGTCAACAAGTTTGGGTCCCGATATACAGTCTTTGGTGGATTCGATGTCACCAATATTACGAGCAATAGTACACGTTACCTTTTAGATTTTCAGAAACAATATAATATCACAATTCATCAAAAAGGTTAGTACAGTTAGTTTCTACCCAAACTAGTTAATAAAATCAGCTTCAAATAAATGACTATTAGATACTATTGATATTGTTGCGCATTCCTGTTTAAAGACAGGGCTAGATTTATACATGAAATGCAATGATCTTACAGAATATAATCAAACATACAAATATTTTAGTAACACGAAATTTTGACTACTCCAAGGTTTATGAAAAAATGGAATCATTAGTCAAATCAAAATTGAATAACAAAACCTACATGGGAGGAGAATCGACAATTGCTCTATTGATGCCCGGAACTGTACCAGATATGAACCAGAAGGTATTTTTGGACCAAAGAAAAGAAATTATCAAGCGCTTAATGCCAGGTACGCTTATATTTTACGTGTCACCTCTCTAGTTGTTTTGATGACAGGTGTTGAAGATGAAATTAGTAAAATGAGAGTCAGTTATACCTCAGTCAGAAAATGATGATGACAGCAATAATTTGGTTTGGAAGTTCGAGTGTGATAGTTTTGGTCAGGACGCTATACCGGGTGGCTACGGAAGAATTGCCTAAGGAATATCTCAGTTATTGTATGAAGTAGATTTGTGAAATTTGGAGCGTCGATATAATGACATAAGAGCTAGAATTTGAGCATATTGACATGTCGAAGTTAACTTCCGGTCTGACCGGAAGTAACATCAACTTTCTTATTTCAAATGAAAACCTTATTTCTTTTCACTTTATTCAGCATTCAATTCCCTTTCTAATGACATATCACAAGTTGGTATCTAACCAGAAACTAGATCAGAAAAAAATTATTATTGAAATTCACCGAGTAGGCCGTGGAAGCAAAATGAAAGCCAAAAATTGAAAAGTTGGCTATGGAAACCATACGTCACTTGATAGCAGTTGCTACTACTGTGATATTTTATTTTCATTCGTCGGCGTTATAAAAAGCCGCCAATAAAAATATTGGAAAAATTGGGAAAAAAACAATACTCTGTAGGTCCATAACTTAAATAGGAACATACAACTTTTTCTTGCCTGTACTATTCAGCATAACCATTCTTTTCTAATGATATAATAGAAAGTAATTTTTTGAAATGAAATACCAAAAAAATCCAATTATTATTAATCAAATAACAAAAACACAGATTTATCGAAAAAAAAAAATTCAAATTGATAGGATTAAAGATAAAATAAATTCAAAACAAATGTTCGAAATGCATTCCCTCAGCGTCAATACATTTATTGACTCTGGTGATATTTTCATGTAAAACGTTTCTCAACATTTGGGGCGTGATATCTTGGAAAGCTCTACGAATTTTTACTTCTAGCTCATGTAGAGTTGTAGGCTGTGTGGAATACACCCTATTTTTAAGATGCCCCCATAGAAAAAAGTCGCACGGAGTAAGATCAGGTGACCTTGGTGGCCACCTGACTGGACCATGGGTTGTTATAAGTCTCTCTTGAAAGCGATTTTGAAGATAATTTCTCGCTATTCTTGAATTATGCGGAGGGGCGCCATCTTGCTGGAAGTACATTCTCTCAGTTATTTCCGCTGGTCGGTTGCTAATGAATTCCGAAATTTCATTCGTTAAAAAATTAAAGTATCTCTCTCCGGTTAGTTGGCCTTGAAAAAGAATGGGGCCAACAATATGAGTTCCAACTATTCCTGCCCAAACATTCACACCAAATCTCTCCTGGAAGACATCTTGTCGAAACCGGTGCTCGTTTTCTATCGCCCAGTACCTGAAACAAAAGACCGTTCACACTTTTAGCACTTCGACTATCGACAATAATCCAAATAAAGTACAGTACCTACCTTGTATTATTCCTGTTAAATAATCCATTGTTGGTAAATCTTGACTCGTCCGTAAACAAGATATAATAGTTGAATAGGTGATTGATTCTCAGCATTTTGTCGAAGAAACCAATTACAATATTCCAGGCGCCTTTCACCGTCACTTTCATACAAATGTTGATGCAACTGATACTTGAAGGATTTAAATCGATGTTTTTTCAAAATTTTCCTAGCAGAGTCCTTACTTATAGCTAATTCGGCGCCAATCTGCCTTGAGGAAATTGTGCTATCATATTATACTAAACCTAATACATTAATTTCAGTTTCCTCATTAATAACAAATGCTTCTTGGTCTTCGTGAACATCAGGCTCAGTTCTTGATTTTTCTTCAAGCCACTGGAAATACCTTCTTGACGGTTGCTGCCTCCCTGGATATCGCTCTAAATACAATCGTTCAGCGGCATAAGAATTTTTTAAACATTCACCATAAATGAGAAGCATGTCAATTTGTTCGGTTCGTGAATAACGGGGCATTTTTTGAATATTCCACTAACTGATTTCGATTTCCAAACCCTTTTAAAATGGCAGAATGAAAAACACTACTTCGAACGTCAAAATAATATGGATAGCAGCGTTCGTGAGAGCTCTCGTTTCTTTTTTGTTTCATTCCAAAATACATCTTAATCAGCCTACTTGTTAATATTTTGGTTCGAATGATTATTGCAATGGAATGATTATTCTGAATAACACAAACATCGTCCATAGGTAGATATTAGAATATCTATGGACAATGGCACAGACCAAGTACGTTTATGTTCCTATTTAACCTAGAACCTACAGGATATAATTTATCATTCCACATTATTTTTAATGTTATTTTTGCATATGGCGATAATCTGTTTTGTTATTTGAAGAATAATAATTGGATTTTTTGGTATTTCATTTCAAAAAATTACTTTCTATTATATCATTAGAAAGGAATGGTTATGCTGAATAGTACAGGCAAGAAAAAGTTGTATGTTCCTATTTAAGTTATGGACCTACAGAGAATTGTTTTTTCCCAATTTTTCCAATATTTTTTTTGGCGGCATTTTATAACGCCGACGAATGAAAATAAAATATCACAGTGTTATCAAGTGACGTATGGTTTCCATAGCCAACTTCTCAATTTTTGGCTTCCATTTTGCTTCCACGGCCTACTCGGTGAATTTCAATGATAATTTTTTTCTGATCTAGTTTCTGGTTAGATACCATCTTGTGATATGTCATTAGAAAGGGAATTGAATGCTGAATAAAGCGAAAAGAAAAAAAATAGGGTTTCCATTTAAAATAAGAAAGTTGATGTTACTTCCGGTCAGACCGGAAGGTAACTTCGACATGTCAATATTCTCAAATTCTAGCTCTTATGTCATTATATCGACGCTCCAAATTTCACAAACCTACTTCATACAATAACTGAGATATTCCGTAGGCAATACTTCCGTAGCCACCCGGTATATATCTATATTTTTACCAGAAAAAAACAATTAAAGATGGGAGGTATGAGAAAATTATACTAAAGAGAATTCCGTATTTTGCAGCATCCTCCTACTTCTGTTAAATTATATGTTCACTTTTAAAAAATCTAAAAAAAATTCACAGAACTATGGCTATGGAAATTTTTTTATCAACAGATCCATCTTCTCAAAAAAATATATTATATTGCCATATTATAAGGTTCAATTCCTTTATAACTATAATTGGGTTTTTGAAATTATGTATGCATTCCCAGATGACAGACGTAATTTTCTATTTTTCTTAGATCTGACGGTATTAGTACTAGGATCTGGAACTCAAGAAGACTACTCATCAGTGACTTTCAATCCTAAAGACTTCAATTTACTGAGTGAAATGAATGAAAATGATATCAAGAGAGTGGGTCAAGATGTAGTCGAAAGAATAAAGAATGGTAAGTGAGAAGTAAGGTTGTTTTGTTCAGAAAAGATGAATTATAAAAGGAAATAGCGAGTAAGAGTGATCTTTGAAATACTAATGAAAAAACTACACCAATGTGGTGTAACAGTGCTGGACCATTGGCTAAGGTATCTAGCAGTGGAACTTCTGACTCGCATCAGACAGATGTTGGAGGCTCCGGTACGGAATCTTTTTTCTCAAGTACATGGGTCTCTTTTGGTGGCCACAAGCCTTGTCAATCAAGTGTGATATGAGTTGCATAGATGCCAATCCCGACGTCTGGTACTAGCTTGAAGTGCGCACCAATCACCCGGGGTGCTGCTGTAGGTTTTCCGGGTTTTCCTACAGCTGAAAAGTGAATACACCACCAAAAATATCAGTAAGTCGCCCCTGAGCGCCACGGCAAATAATAATAATGGCCGTCCTCTATCCGCAAAGGCTATGACTTTGGGTACACTCTATGAGTGTTTATGAGCGAGTATTATTATTATAATGCCTGGACATACCAAAATGTCAAATCAAACATCAAAATAGTTGTTAAATCTGACGTTGAATTCGAGCCTATAAAATGAAAAAATTCTCCATTCAAACATATTGAAACAATTTATGTCAACTAGGGTGGATTCAGGAAAACTTACTCAAGAGGAGAAGAAATCAAACACTACATTAAATGCTTTGAATTGACGACCTCTTTGTTGACGTTGTTGAATACACATAAGATATCTGTCCATAATATTTCTAGTGGGATTTTCTAGCATGACGGGTGTAGTGCTATTACATGCATTTCTTATTCTTGGTTTGAGATATTCGATATCTGTAATAGGTGTCGAGAGAACTTTATCCTTTATGTATCCCCAGACAAAAAAAATCTAAAGAAGTAAGGTTTGGGGATAGAGCTGGCCAGGCAATTGATCTATTGTTTTCAATTCATTTTGTTAGGAATATTGCTTCTAAATGCCCTCTTACTATTGCATTATGGGGAGGAACACGCCGTGTTGTTGAAAATATTGTATTTCATGGCGGACGTTCAGTAAGTAGCCATCAAACTCGCTGGATAAAAAATGTAAATACATTCCACCATGCATGCCACAAATGCTCATCGTGAAACAAAGGCCATAATATATTTGTTCCCAAAATTCCGAACCAAACATTTATTCCGAACCTTTCCTGTTAATTGGTTTCTCTATGTAAATGTTTATTTGTATCATTCCTCCTTTATTTTGGATGTTTCTGTTAAACCAACCATTGTTGGTGAATTTGCATTCGTCCGTCCATATCATTTTTTACAATTATTTCCTTAGTTTCTTAATCCCTTTCATTAAGATGATGAACTTTGCGTATCCTGTAGCATTTGTATTTGTTATTATTTGGTAAATTTTACAGAAATCCCTAGCTCGTGGGCAATTCCTCGCAAAAAACAATGTAGATAAGAAATATTTTTGGAACTAACCAATCCCAAATTGAAAAAAAAAGGCTTTTTCACTTTGTTAATCTTTATGAGGTAATATTTGCTCACCCAAAATATTTATTCGGTTCCTCAAACTTTCAGTAACAACACATTTTTTAACTGAGACTCTTAACTGAACATTGAAAAACCGGCCCTATGTGAGAAACATTAACAAGAACACTTTCTTTTAATGTAATTTTATTACTGTAATAAAATTTCAACACAAAATAATGACACTATTTTTTTCAGTTCCCAGGTCTATTGTGAATCCATCATGTGGTTCGAAATTCAATGGCACATCCAAAACATTCACATTATTTGACTACGTAGAGTTAAACGGTGTGAATTACTATAGAATATCGCCCAACTACTTTTCGACTGGAAATGGAAAACTCCGAATAAGTGAATTAAATTATGGTAGCATCAACGTATGTATTTCAAGAGATCAGGAAAGACCTAACAACCAAACAAGCGAATGTGAATTGTTGCGGTCAAAAGTATTATCAAGAGATATATCCGGATATTGTGCAGGATCGCTCTCTTCGTGTTCGCCAATATACCTATCGATATCAGGAAATAGTACGTCATACAAATGTCAAGGTATGTCCAATTCAAAATGAAAATTAAACCCTTCACCTTTCCATTCTGAAGGACAGATCTACTGAGTATAATTAGTGAAAATTTCGTGAACAGATGAACCGGAATTCATAGAAAATTTCAATATCGTAAACAATTGAAGTCATCATTATTATTATTCAGACTGATAGATTTGGCTTATGAACATTAAATCTTCATACCTACCTATCAAATCTAGACAAAACAGCAGTTCCATCACAGAGAACTGCTTTGATGTGCAAATAAACTGGAGGAAATTGCTATGAAGTTTACAATGAAATCATCACCCATTTCATATTCATGATTTCGACAGCACTCCAAAATACCGATCAGTTAGACAAGGAAATAGAGATTTTTCCACTTCTAATGGCCTCATGCAGAAAATTATGGATAAATTCTATTTGGAAATGAGAGTTTACTTATCTTTTATCACCAAGACGTTCGAGAAAACTCTGATAGTTACACGGAAACCACTAAGAGCTCAAGTTGGAAGGAAGAGTATATCACTACTGGAGCTCATGATGACAAAGACTGATGGAAACACGCAACATAGTAAGTTTATTATGCTGCCTTTGTCATCATTTCAAATGATCTTCAGACGAGCATGTCGAGTGCAATGTACTGTTACGATCCTCTACTGATTTCTATTAAGTGAAAACAGCTGTTGAGTTGTTCTTTTGCATAGTTTTGTAATGAATGGTTTCCAAGAGTACCACGAGTACTAGTGGACCCAGAAATAGAGTGGCCCATGATCCTGGCCTAGCAAAATCGCCTTTTTATCGTCTATTTCCCGCTTCTTCACTGTACACGAAAATAGTATTACCTAATACTGTTTGATGATTATATTATGGCATCTTATCAGAGCCTTCAGTGCAGCCTGACTATCAGAAATGACGCAGATTTGTTTATTCATATAAGTTCTCATAATTACACGAAAACAGTAGTATTCAAGTAACTTTTTTGCTCTATCAGAGCTTTCACCGCCTGACGATTTTGATGGATTGGTTTCGCTAGACGACCACGTGTCTTCTTATGAAGCATGAGTGATATGAGTTGCTTCGATGGCAATCCCGACGTCTGGTGCTTGCTTGGAGTGTGCAATGACCACCCGGGGTGGCACTGTAGTCATTCCAGGAGTGTTAGTAAGGGATTAGTAGTATTACTATTATTATTTCACATCCTCAATGTGCTAGTTCCAGGTGAGTTTCTAATCTATGACAACTCTAGCAAACTTAAACTACTTCGATATCGTTGATTCTTCACCTTGGAGTTTGCGAGGGGTCAAATTCTCTGTATTATTACTATTCTAGTTCTCCTAGTACTTGTTCAACGCCCCGTTCAGGGCCATCAGCAGTAACTATGATAACTAAATCGTCGGCATATCATAGGACCGTGGTTCAACTAATATTTGAACTTTCTACAGTTGTTTAAATAATGATAAAAAAGTAATAAATTTCTGGAATTTGAAAAATTTTAAAACGTAGAAGAATCTCATAGCACCTAATAATGTAAAATGTTCAATTTTTCTTTTTTGATAGGAATGTCCATATATCGGTTACTTTTGAAGTATATTTTATAGAACATGTGAAACCATTTGGACAATACATATCTCATTCGCCACAAAAAACAGTTCATAACCTTTTGTTTTAGTTTCAGATCCTCGGTGTCGCTTTCCTGAAAATATAAAATATAGCATAGCTCTGGAGAACCTCGGCTGTGCAAGTGGATCGATTCGCATGGTAGCAAACTCCATTCTACTTCTCAGTGTGATCGTTTTCATACGTTTTTAGATATTCTTCTATTTATTGTTATCATCTACTATTTATAAGTTTTGTACGATGCCAATTTATTTAGCCGGTGAAAAAGTGCCAAACAATGAGTCAGCTTTAAAGCGTTATCATTGTTTCGGTTTACTACGTCCAATCGCTGATGTCATTCAAAATGTGACATATCCATTTTTTACAATGATATTTGTCTAGTTTATAAAATCATTATGAAACCCAAATACATATTGAAACAGCTTCTGTTCAGATGTTGTGAATGAATAAACTAACAGCGTCTGTCAAATTTTAAAATTTTTGAGTGTTTCCAAATTTTTTTTTTGATATCTATTGTTATTAGACCTACTTTTCTACAAAAACACGTATCAGAAAACACGTTATCGCACTCGTTCTATTGGAGCGCTCCTCATTTTGGTCGCCATACTCCAAACAATGCGTACAACAAAATAGTGTCTTATAAAACTCGTAAAAAATAATATACTATTTTTGTTTGTCAGAAAATTTCCATTTCATAAGAGCAACATCGACTATTCAATAGAAAACACGGTATAGTGAAATATGAATATAAAAATATATTACAATTATCAATATATTACCATTTTGTACATATTTTTATTGATATGAATAATAAAATGTTTTACACCACCATTGAGAGTAATTTTCTATGAATACCGTTATGATCAAAGCGTTTACTATTTCGAAAATCAATTCGGTCAGAACAGATAACTTCCAATTCACAATAAATGAATCCTAATGTAAGAGAGTGCCATTATATTGAATATCACTCCAGATGAGCTAAAACTTTTATGAGACCATGGGTTGCCTTTGTAAAAAAATTATCAAACAAATGGTGATAGAAACATTCGATAAACATTTTACAGAAAGTCCATCTCCTTATAAATATAAATAAATTTGTTCTTTTCGTCAACTGGCTGCACCCTTACGAGTAACATTCATAAGTCTTCAGGAGACTTGTGCTAGAAATAACGAAGGTATTGCCCTTCAACGTGCGATCCCAAGCACGGTCAAGAATTCATACTGAAAATATGCAGTGTTTGGCATACTCTAAACACGGCTATGTATCGTTAGACATTTCTTTCGAATATCTTCAAGAAGGATTCATCATTCTCATTTCATATGAAATATTTAGGTGTGAGATATTTATCTCAAAGAGTATTATCAAAATTATATTGAACAATTTAAACAAACAAACATTAATTCCATTGACTCATCTGACTCATTTTGAAGCTACAACAAAATGGAACAATTGAAATTAGGCTATTGAATGATATTTATATTAAAAATAGTAAAAATTTTCGTTATTGTTACAATAGTTTGCAAAATAATTTATTTGTTCCAGTGAATCCAAGAACAATATTCAACTGTTCTTGTGGAGTGTCACCGACTGGTAGGTATAGTCTTACTTTTATTTCGAAGTCTTTCTTTCCTACGGATGGTGTAATATATTAATTTTCCTTCGAAGGCCGCATATGAAAGAGTATACAAGTGTAAGGTTCACAGAACTGGAAGGCTATCCAACATCAAGAACATCCAGTTCTCCCAAAGTCTGGGAAGTTGTACCACCCTGTTGAAAAATGATGACTACAAAATCTCAAAATACTTTCTCCATCCAATGGCTCAATGGAACAACCACGGCCAAACCCAGAAAACAACCAGAACACAAAACAAAGATTTCAAAAAACAGCTTTGTTAATGGGCCTAACGTGGTTTTCTCAAGATAGGGAATTACTGATGGTAAAATTAGATTTCGAAATAGATGACTTCACTGGTGTTGCTTCTGCCTTGATCTATGATTCAGTAAAAGATTCAATTATGCAGATTTCTGCTTTCGAGATAAACTTTATTGAAGAAGATCGAATCGTTTTCCGTGAAGTTCGTTGAAGTTCAAAAGATAATTTTCCATTAACAATAAATCAAGATTTTCAAATAATTACTGAGAGTTCACAAACTCACAAAAAAACTTTGTCATCTGATATAATTACTCCTGATATGGTTATGTTGAACCCTGTAACATCAGCTTTTCTGGAGAAAATATAATAATAATTCACATAAGGCATACGGTTACCCATATATGTTTCACATAGATCACCTTAAACTATATGACTTGGGTGAAAAGGAACCACATCAGTCCTTGAGGGTGGTGGAAGATTACACGCATGCTATCGGAATAGAGTTCAGAATCGACAAATGTTCCACGGTTTATTTCAGAAGAAGACAATGAAAGGAATACGAAGAGGACTTTCAACTCCTAGACGGAAGCATCCAACATCATCTTACTGGAGAGACGTATACTTACCTAGGGGTGGAACAATGTCGCTGCCAAGAGGAAATCGCAGTTAAAAACTGTCTTCGCGGCAAGTATCAGCATAAACTGCGACAAATCTTGCAAATTTTTATGCATCTTCCTAGGAGGTGCATCCTAAATACTCTGTTCCATGGTTATACTTCCCCACACAACGAGGAGGTCGTGGACTTTTGAGCTTGGAGAGTCTACATAACAGACTAGTACTGGATGGAGCCTGTGATGTCATCAGGAGTTCAGATCATCTTCTCTGCTCAGTCTGCGACCATGAAAAGGCAGAGTTCGAAGCATTCATTTTCAAGGTAGCAGCCAGTGCAGCCTATGAACTTGGTCTCGTATTCGACATTGAACGAGGTGACCCAAACAATATCACCGAGTTGAAACACGTTGTTCAGAAAAAGCTCAGCCAAAGCTGTGGAGGCAGAAGTACTCCTGCAGCAACATAAGGATAAGACAATGCTTGGGGTCTTTTTCAAGTATATCAAAGAGCTCGTCTTATCCAAAAATTTTATCTTTGCCTTTCTCAGGTCAAGTGGGCGGAAGTCGGAGACCTAGGGATTCATAATGGCCTGCCAGGATGGAGTTTTCGACAAGTTGGGCTACTGTAGTCACGTGATGGATATAGAGGTCCCAGACATTAGACGTAGAGCGTCGTAGGGCTCCTGAGACCATAATGCATTTCCTCTCAGCACGTCAGGTTTATGCTATCTCAGCCTATATCCCACAGGCATAACGCGGCGCTACAAGTATTGTACTCCACCTATGACACTCGTACATGTTCATTTCTGGTTTCATCGAATATAAGGATAAGACAATGCTTGGGGTCTTTTTCAAGTATATCGAAGAGCTCGTCTTATCCAAAAATTCTATCTTTGCCTTTCTCAGGTCAAGTGGGCGGAAGTCGGAGACCTAGGGATTCATAATGGCCTGCCAGGATGGAGTTTTCGACAAGTTGGGCTACTGTAGTCACGTGATGGATATAGAGGTCCCAGACACTAGACGTAGAGCGTCGTAGGGCTTCTGAGACCATAATGCATTTCCTCTCAGCACGTCAGGTTTATGCTATCTCAGCCTATATCCCACAGGCATAACGCGGCGCTACAAGTATTGTACTACCACCTATGAAACTCGTACATGTTTATTTCTGGTTTCATCGATTGATATTCAAGTTCTAGCAATGAAAGCGATAGGAAGGATATACCGCCATCCGTATAACACACACACAGTGTATAGGAGTATCAGAATAAATCCCATCGATAACTACATGAGTTGATGTGCCTAAGGGGAAATTAGATGAAAAAAAACATTTGAGAGAGGTGGGCAATACGAAAGAAGTGTTTTAACATTTGTAAGACGTAAGCAGTTGGCAAACTGGTCACCAGTTGATCTCTGGTGCCGGAAACTAGATTGTCGATTGTTCAAATTTCATGGATGTTCCAAATATTTCATGAGCTCGACGTTGATACCAGAAATAACAGAGAGCCATACCATAGGTCTGTAGTTACTATAGGTAAGTATAGTCTTTCTTTGTCTTCTAGGAAATAGTTAAATTTTCAAGTCCGACGGAAATGCTTCCAAGGTATGGCAGATGTTGAATGAATCCATAGTAACATTTTCAGCATACATGTTCACAAAGGTATTGGCTTTTCCCCGGTCGGTAGTGGCTAGTATTACTTCGCCTTTGGTTAAAGAAGGAAATGAGCTGGAAACGAAAATATTTTCACAGTTTTGATTTTAGACCAAATCGAACGGGAACCAATAAGTTCGATCGTCTTGTGGTATTGTGATCGAGTGTATTCGATCGTTTCTTTGCAGAAATAACCTTCCTAGCCCAAAAATTACCATTATTTTTGCACCATCTATGGTATGCTGCCTGCTTGGAAGCGATGATGTTCTTCTATTCCATATTTGGTAAATATGTTTGCATCCCTAGTATGATGACGATTTCAGAAATTGTCTCGGCGCATAGAGAAGAATATGTGGAGACCATCCCAGTCGCCTGATTTACAATACCATATGAACCGGGGCAGTATTGTGTGGATGGTGTGAAAAAGCAACAAGTAGTGAAGATGAGGCTCTGATCGGAGTTTCCAAGTGAAGAACAAACTTCTACTCTGAAACGAACACGAGTCGTGGTGAAAAAAAGATCCACTGTGAAAAGCTCAACCAGCTGTTTCAGGTCTTAATTGATAGGGAGAAACAAACACAAAAGCATACTGAAATATTACTGAAAATCATTGCTTTGATTTAAGCGAAGTGGTCGTGGTGTTAAAGCATTTGCCTCTCACCCCAGTTCGATCCCCATCGCCTGTCATGGAGCTTGAAGTAAGTGATTTGTAATCCACTTGTACAGAACCTGGGAGACTCGTATAAAAAAATTTGCATTTTCCTTTTCAAATTTCATAACTCCCATTGGAACAAGCATGGTTTTTAAGTTCTTCATTATACTTTTGGGCTTTAAAACCACGATTAATTGTAGGTATATGGATCCTGATTGTGATTTGTGATTTCCTTCTTGTTCACCAATATCTTTCCGTCTTGTTCCCATTAATCCAGTTTCTCAGTGATGATTGAAACTGAATAATTTCAAACATATTATGTTCAACAAGAAGTACTGTAAACTTCGAGCAATGTGAAAGTATGAGTAAAGTTTCTACTAGATGGGCAAATATTTTAACGGAAGAAATGATATTCTAAATAAAAGAGGGACGAATGAGACAAAGATCTATTTTCTATTTTCAGCTACAAAATAGTTCGATTAACTAGAAAAGTACTTTACCGTCTCGAGGCAAATAATACTTCAAATTTAATTTGGTAAATCCCCTAATGTCATCGAAAGTTTGGAGAACTCCATTCGAATCCGGTCACACAAACTTCTCCAAAAAAGGTAAACGAGCGATTATTATCCCTCGACATTTATAATTTTAATTGGGACGTTGAAAGGGGAGCAAATTCAAGTGAGCGTCGACGAAATGACATACTACCGGGTGAAAATTGAAGGGTGCAATAATAAGTAGTGGATAAGTTCAGTTGAGAAGTTAATATCAGTGAAGTCAGGCTAGGGAAGCCAGGACCATCCCAAGGATTTTGTTGCACCAGGAACATTTTGAGTATTTCAGCAGAATTGTTTTTCAATTGTGTTGAATTTTTTCTGAAAAAGTCAATTGTTTAGGATTTTGCAATACGCACAAATGGCATATACTTCAGTTGAAATTGATGTGATCTGGAGCATTTAAAGGGCTTGCCACCGCATCTCTATTATATTTAGCTCTCTATGATTTATCCTCTATATTTTATATTTGCTTTGTTTTCTGTTAATTCAAGTGTCCTGTGAAGTCCTATAAATGGTAACATGATAAAAAGATGAATAGCCTTTTTTCGTTGATTTGTAAAAAACATAGCGACATCAGTGTCGCCCAGTAGCAATACATAAAAGAAATCCTTCGTGAATAGCTTCCATACTCATGTTTCTGATTTTTGTGCTGTTAGATAAATAAGCTCCAGATGAAAAAGTGGTAGAAACAGTGCCGGCTACTTCGTTTGATATTGTTTTCAATGATGGTCACTTAGTTACTGAAATAATTGTAGTTTGGTGTTTGATGGAGTATATAATCACTACACCAAAGGTTCCATACAGTGCAGTGCAGTGCAAGTATATCATTGTATATCATGCTAAGTTGATAACAAATTTCTGTTGAATAGATTCTTTTGGCACAAGCGTATTATATAAATATCTGTAAAGCAGTACTTGGAGCGATCTACTATAAAGTTCGATAACAGAGCAAGCCATATGATGGAAGTTTCTTCAGAAATCATTAGGGTCGAACATGTAAAATATGTTCCAAGTAAGCGTTCAAGCTGTGGTAAAAAGAAAATTTTTGAGGACATTGGTTTTACGTGATTTGTCCAGTGAGCCCATCTATTGTTCTCATAGTTTCAACAGAAAACCATAGCAGATTAGGTCCTTCTGCAGCAGTTTCATCTGATTCATTGAATTGTACACTAGCTTGAGAAATGTGGACCTAGCAGAGACAAAAAAAACGTTCATATTGAATATCTTCATGAAGTTCCAAGAGTGACAAATCGAAAGCTGCTCTTTGACAGAAGTGTGGGAAATATAGACTATGTTGATTAGAGGTTGGATTCACCACTAATAGACTAATAGATCGATTATATCATTCATTTCATAAGAATTTTTCAATTCTTCAATACTAATATCACCTTTTGATATCGATTGGATTGACAATCGGAGAGCTACTAAATTTTGAAACCACTATGGTTTTAGAATGACTCATGTCAGAAATGTTTATATCTAGAACAGCTAACAATGTTTCGTAGAAACTCAAACCCACATTTAAAATTCGGTTTCTTTTCGAGCAAATATTGGATTTATTATTCTGTCACATACGAAGCGCCTGGAAAGAACAAGTAGAAAATTCCATCGTCTCCTACATACTATATCTACTCAATCTGAGGACTGCATGTCAATATGGATCAAGAGTAATATTCTACTTGAATGTTTATGCGACAGACCTAAAATATATCTGATATAAGATTATTACTGCGAGACACAAGAAAATAATTTGATAAATATTTTAATATTATATTTTTGATAGTTTCACCGAATGAGAGTTGATGCACATATATACAGGGTGATTCACGTAGGCCGTGCATTAGAAGTTTTTCAACTTGCAGTTGGACTAGAAACTCAAAATTTGGTATGCTGTCATAATTGATCATGTTCATTCTATCTCAAATATTTTCAGTCCTACAGCTATACAGGGTATTCCAAAAGTCGGAACCAACTCTCTTATTTTGAATACAAATCTAATATTTTTTTCATGGTTTGATTGGCCTTCTGATTATGACTTTAGATGACCTGAGTTATGTCAACTTATCTATTACAGTTTTGATATATTTCCATTTTTGTGAAAAAAATTACAGCTGTAGTAGTTTAGGAAAACATCGGTAACCCGCAAACCGTTCAAAATTAGGGTCCCAAATTTATGAAGCAGTTAGCTGGTAGTCCAGGCTAACACCATCGACGGTCCCATTATGTACCATATGGGAGCAGGCGATTTTGGAATTTCGCATTATAAAATTGTCAAAAACAAAATTTTGCAAAAAGCACCTACCATGTTTTCCTGAAACCATTCGAAAGGAAATTTAATTTTAGGATGAGTTATTATGGCTTTCCCTATACCCAAGTTCAACCTCTATCAAGTTATTCAATAAAAATTAAGAAATGCCTTATCTTGTCGAATGATTCTGTGTTTATTCAAGTATGCAATGGAAACAAAAGAAAGTTGAAATAAATTAATCAAAAATATTGCACAGTATTGACAGAACTCTAGCGTAAATGTTCAATATGACCACCAGTTTTGTTCAAACATTCTATTATTCTATTTTCAATAGATTGCATAGCACTGATTTCGTTGGGATCGAGACTGTCAAAAGTCTGTATTATTCTAAGTCTCAAATCATCTATATTGTGAACTGGTGAAGAATAGACCAAATCTTTTACCCTACCCCAAATATTAAAATCTGAAGGGGTGAGATCTGGAGATCTTACAGGCCACAGAAATGGTCCTCGATGTCCCCACTTACGGTGATCGAACATGGATGTCAATTTGGTATGCACAGTTTGGGTATTCTGCGGTGGTGCCCCATCCATCTGGTACCATGAACGTGCAGCTCTAGCCAGTGGCAAATTGTCAAGAAATGTTTCGACTACATTTATTACATATATTAGAATTAAAATTTTCATCGTACATAAAATAGCGTACCTCTTTGTTCATTACCAAACAAAACACATTTATTCGAAATTGTACTTGATTTTCAACTTTGTACACCATATGTGGATTTTCCCCGTGTCATCCTCGGTAAGTTTGGATATTTCAAATTAAACTCCCGGACAGTTCGCTGCACAATTTTTTGACACATGCCGTGGATAACAAACAACATTGTTTGGATGATTTAACATATTCGAATCAATTTTATTCAAGAATTTGCACGACTCATTTTGACTTTGACAATTAACAGTCGTTTTTTGTTCCATGGTTAAATAAACACAGAATCATTCGGCAAGATGAGGCATTTCTTCATTTTTATTGAATAACTCGATAGAGGTTGAACTTAGGTATACAGATAGCTGAATTAACTCATCCAAAAATTCAATTTTCTTTCGAATGTTAAAAAAAAATGGTAGGTACCATTTGCAAAATTTGAGTATTTGATAATTTTATAATGCAAAATTCGAAAACCACCTGCGCCCAAATGGTACGAAATGGGACCGTCTATGGGACATCAGGTGTTAACCTAGACTACCAGCTAACTGTTCCATAAATTTGGTTTCCTAATTTTGAACGGTTTGCGGGCTACAGGTGTTTTCCTAAACTACTACACCAGTAATTTTTTTCATAAAATGGAAATATATCAAACACTGTAATAGAGGTTAACATAACTAAGGTTGTCTGAGGTCATGATTAGAAGTCAAATTGAACCATGACAAAAAAAATTAGGTTTCCATATTTGAAATAAGAAAGTTGGTACCTACTTTTGGAATACCCTGCATAGCTGTATGACTGAAAATATTTAAGTACATGATCAATTATGACAGCATACCAAATTTCAGGTTTCTAATACAACTGCAAGTTGAAAAACTTCTTACGCACGGCCTACGTAAATCACCCTGTATATATCTTACAGTGACTGTAAAACATTCAAAAACAATTTATTCTTCCTTTCTTCTTTCAAAAATGACTATAACTTTGTATACATTATATGGAATATGTCTGACAGAAACAACGACATCTCTGGCTAATACCTTGACAGATATTGAATTATATCTGTCAGACATATGTGCAAACATCCTTACTTTGAAGGAACAACATTTCAAGGAGAGCACTCCAGAAGGATATTTCGAATACGAAATGATATATTTAATATCCGTATTGAACAAGAAACAAAGCAGCAGACAACGTAATGGAGACACTCTAATTCTCCAAGGCCTAAGAAGTTTTATTTACTAAACTCAGTTCAGTAAATCCTACTGATGAATACAACATGATTATCAAAATGCGCATCTGGGAATCAAATAACTTGTGTGGTGAAGGCGAGAATACTTTTTGTTCTTACCTACACATAAGTCATTCCTTACGATGTTTGATTTACTTATATGATTTTGGGAACATAGAAACCGGAAAAACTAACCTGTTAGAAAAAACTAGTGAATCATTATCCTTTCCCAATATACAAGAAACGTTGAACTGAATTGAGATCGAATAAATCTACTCGTATTATAATAATATTGCTTCATCGATTTGCTATCTCGACCAAAGGTAAATATACATCTACCTAGTATTCAGGCTGAACTTGGAGGGGGAATGATAAGATATCAGAATTTATCATTGAGTCATTTCGAATAAAGGAAAAAAACGATGTGATCAACAAGAATGAAGAACAAGTGCTTATTCGAACTATTATTGGTGTTTGGTAAGAACGTTAGATGTTAGTGACCCTTTTCTAAGATGTTCTGTTATAGGTTATGCACTATTGGTTAAAAATGTTACGTCTCAAACATCGTCTGCCTTACCAGATATTCTTCAGAATTGTTATCGAAGCAATTTCACAATCACAGGCAGACCTCCGCTGACACTACCACTATTAATTGAATTGATCAGAAAAGTTGAGATAGATGAAAAAACCACCGTTGGCATTAGGATTTTGACAACATCGATGATACATGGGTAAGAACTTCAACATTTTAGTAAAGACTAAAGTGGGTCAAATGGATAATCCTATAAAATAAATCAAGGGAAAAACCAATATCAAGTCAAGTATAGTAATTTTACACTTCCAGACAAAAATTCTGTTCATTTATGATATTTAACACAATTTATGACACTTTGAGGCTTATTCAAACTGTTACCGGCTAAATCGAAACTAGAGACTAGAGCAAAAAAACACTGGAGATGATATTGTGTTAACGTCAATTAGACATAATGAATTATCTGTCAATGTTATATAGGTCAAGGCACACTATTTATCCCTTTTTCCATTATCGCTTATTCACTTATGGAAATATCTGAACATTGTTTTATTTTATGATAATTGCAAAATTCATATGAAATATAGCGAAAAAGATATACCTGTACAAATCACAAACATTTTGCACGAAAAAAATACAGACCAATATCCAGGATGAAGAGGTGGACATTATTTCCGTTATTTGTCGTTATTTAAATAAATGCTGTAGAAAGTAGGTCTATAAAAAAATCACGTTGAATCGTTTTTTTACCATGCATCTATTTATCTACATTAACAAGTGTCAAAAATAACATGATGATTCAATATAAATAGCTAGAGATAGTTCAGTGTCAACAAAAACAATATATGAGTCAGTCTTACGGGTTTCTTCTTCTAGTTCAAGAATTTTATTACTGTTAGATTTTTAGTGCCTCAAGAAAGCATAACATATTTTTTTCTTCTTAGATTGACAGTTTTCCCAATTTTTCAATCATGAAATATCAATATGGTATCGATTATTCAATATACCGAATGTTGAAAAGTTTGGTTATACTTACCTAATTTCGATATTGAAGGTCAGTCTGACGATTGAGTCAGCTGTTGAGCACGTTTAGTAATAAAACAATGTTTAACTGATCATATTATCTCCAGAAAGAAATAAATAGAGATATTACAAAGAATGTAGAAAATAACCTGTAGATTTGAACGATTTAGAAGAAATAATCAGCTCGACAATTCTAGCCAGTCATTAGTAAATTAGTTATCTAAAATTTTGGTTGAAAGAAAATGAACATTATTCAAAAAAGGCATTCACATATTGAGCCTTTATCATCGATAGCATGGTTGTAATATGAAATTTTGCCACATTTTTCAACGAAGATTTCAGTGAATTTTTGAACAGAACATCACCAACGCTAACGCTTCCTGAAAAATACATAATTATAATATTTATCATTACATACGAGTCCAAACAGTTTTAAATGGAATTTTCAGCGTATTGTTCAACGGGATAAGAAGAAATATGGATTTCCAAGACAACAATCCCAATTTCATTCCTTATAGAGCTTCAGGAGAGGAGTTTTACAATTATAGACTTCTGGCAGATTACGTGATACCAGGGAAAATTGAACTATTTCCTAAAGATTCTCTAAGCCTTTCAGAACTCTGCTTTCTCCATTCAATTTTATCCAGTACAGTGAATCCTTTGGAAAGGGGCGATGAAAGTTCAACATGTAACGATCGATCAAGTATGCCACTGTAAGTATATTTTCCTTACTACTCAAGACAACCGGAAATGAATTCCATTTCACATACATACGTTTCCGTTGAATTGAAAGTTTCATGAGTCTGGTGAAGAGTTATTCTGTGGAAAACAGAACTATATGAAAAAGTGTATCGAGCATTTCTAGTGCTTGCCAAAAGTCTTCACCTCTCTTTTGAAACAAAATGGGTGTGAAGTAAAATTTAATAAAGAATTTTCTTCTATAAATTGATATATCTAAATCCATAAATGGCTTTAAACCGGTACCAAGTTAAAAATCTTCATTTGGAGAGGCAGTTGCGTTGCACATTATGGAGAAATGTTCAATTTATTTATTTATTTATTTTCAGCTACGAAAGAATCTTATACAGTAGTTCTGAACAATACACTAATGTGCAATGTCTTAAGAATATAAATATGATAATGTGACCGAGACAAAACCTCGAAACTAGTGTGCAGATAGTCCGCCTGTCTGAATGAAAACAAAATTCTGCTAGTTGGAACAGCAAACACGGTCTATCTGCTAGATATAATTCAATGCCCGTCGTGGAATTAGCCGGGGGAGTGGTTTATTCCTAATAGGATTCGCCACAAAAGCCTACGATGTAAGTGTATATGGGAGTAAAATGGATTAGGTATCAACTTTCATTGAGGCATGAATTGAAAAAATTACAGGAGCAAGTATTATTCCGATTTATTCCTGTTAATATGTGAGAAAGATGAAACGAGACGCAAATTGATCCCAACATTTTCGTTGAAACGAATCAAAAGAATCACTTCAAACATATTTCAGCGGAATATTCATCCCATATTTTTGTTTTTACAAAAAAACAACCAATAATGTTTTACTGAATGAAAAGCTTTTATTTGTATATGCAAGTTATAATGCTGAATGCCGAAAAAAGTTCGTGCTTTGTATCAAACCCTTCCAAATCAATAATTGTAGGGCCGTACTGCCTGAAAATATCATAACAGCGTCAGTGGATAAGACGGACGCTAATATACGGAACAATTGAAATTGTCCAGTGCCCTTCAGGAGCGATTAGTTTCATCAGTCTACGAACATGCACTAACTGAATAGGAACTGTATTCAACTGCACATCGAAACTATTTTTTCTTTCATGCAGGTTTTGATAAACTGGTACTGTTCACTTTTATCATTGTGCTAAATATAAATCATATGGAATAATTAAAAAAAAAAAGATTTTCCGTTAAACAGTTGTCATCCCCCTACGAACGACAGCCCTCAGAAGTCGAAACTTGTGCGAGCTAAGGAATAACGAGGTCTTACCTTTTAACGTGCGATTCCTAGCAATCAGTCAATACCTTAGTAGATCTAACGACTACTGAATATTTTTCAAAATTTCAATCAACTCTCTCAATTCCGAAATGAAATGAACTATGTCGGCATACTAGAAACGAACTTTGAAGGAGACTCTCACGAACATATGAGCGGTTTCGCTTGGTATGTAGGAAGTTGATCACAGAAGCCAGCAGGGAATTCTAAGTAGACTAGAACAGACAAAAACGGCATTTTAAACAGTAGTCACGAATAGACTTCTCATGGAATTTGTTTGCGGTATTATATGGATGCAAAACAACAAACCATTTGATAAATGATGCTTTCAATTTCATGGGATTTATACTGGCTTACAAAAACATACTCCCAAATATCAAATGACAGGAAGTTATGGAAGTTGGGGAAAAATTATATAATTTTCAGTTTAGGTATCAGCAATACTAGTTTTAGTCAGTTTCACTAGCGGTTATTCATCGGATGTGGTTCGATTTGGATATAATAATAATTATATAATAATAATCCCTCATAAACACTCGTTGAGTGTACCCAAAGGCCTAGCCTGTGCGGGTAGAGAACGGCTATTATTATTATTTGCCGTGGCGCTCCAGGGCGACTTAATGATGTTTCAGGTAATGTATTCACTTTTCAGCTGTAGGAAAACCTGGAAAACATACAGCACCACCTCGGGTAGTCGGTATATGAAGTATAATATTTACTGAATTTGATTCTTCATCTATTTAAAAAAAAAAATTTGGCTAATAATCGAAATTTTGAAGTGGGGCTTCTCGCCTCTTTCAAGATATAGATATACCGGAAAGAATTTCGAACATGGGCGGTATGGTTCCCAGGTGCATTCAACGAACTGCATTTTTGCGATTATTCTGTTAATTTTTTCTATAATGGTGGAGAAAATAATTTGTAATGTCGGAAACTGTTAATTTAGTATTCTTTTGCGATGGTGAGGTCTGAGCTTAGTTTTTTCCGACAAGCAAATCCACACAGCAATAACTGTTGCACTGTTTGCAAAATTGATTTCGCCGATTAAAGTCGACTCCATACAGCTCATGATATTTCTCATAAGGATGGAGCTTCGCTTTATATCGAAATCAGAAACCGATTGAACAAGCTTCGAACGATGATTTTCTCGAAATGCCAACAAAAGACCATATTTGGGATTATCACAAACTTGCCCAAATTCACAGTATTCAGACTTCATCAACTCTACCTATAATGCTTTGGTTAATGGGTTACCCAATTTTTCACTGGTCAAATTCTCATATGCAGGCTACTTTTGGAAAGATTGAATCTGAAATTCACACTTGAATATTCCGTAGTGCAAAATAACAGTAATATTCAACATGTAACATTTCATTGGTTATTGACCCACAATTCCGTTGAATGATGAAAATGAGCTGATAAGAAATGGAGGCGGCGTGATGCTGTGGTTGTGCATCGGACTCATGGTCATTATATAACATCGCATGAGCTTCACATTCATTTGCTCAGATGCCTTTCGGTACCTGGTGATATGCATTGGACAACTGCCGCTCTGGAGAACTCACTCCACCATAAGATCAGTCAGCAAGTTGAAACGGGCGTATTTCAAGGAGACTCCCTCAGCCCTCTTCTTTTCAACATCTTTCCATTGTAATTGTATGTACGGAAACCTTGCGGCACCCCCAGCAACAGAAGGCATGAGACTACTCATCTTTTTACATGGATCACCTCAAACTATATGCTTCGGATAAAAAAGACCAGTCCTTAAGGGTGGTGAAAGAGTACCAGCATGCTATCGGAATGGAGTATGAAATCGACAAAAATGACGATTCTAAGAATACGAAGAGAATGCTCACTCGTAGACGGAAGCATCTTGCATTATCTTCATGTCGGCGATACGTATACTTACCAAGGGGTGAAACGACGCATCTCCCAAAAGGTAACCACAGATAAAAATTCTCTGCGGCATGTATGAGCATAAATTCCGACAGATATTCTATGGTCATTAGAACTGTTGGGGGAGAACAAAGTTAGTGCAACTAATATGATCGCCGTTCCGATTCTACTCTACTCATTTCGAAATGGAATCAAGAAGAGCTGCGACTCATCGACGTGAAAACTTGCAAAGTGATACCTCTTCATAGGAGCTTGCATCCTGAGTCGTCCGTTCCACGGATATACTACCTCAGCTAACAGGAAGGCTGTGAACTCTTGAGTTTGAAGAGCCTACATAACAGAATGGTGTTGGATGGAGCCTGTAAGATCATCAAGAGTTCGGATCTTCCTCTCTGCATTGTCTACGACCATGAAAGTGCAGGGTTCGGAGAAGGCCTTTTCAAAGTAGCAACCGATGAATAAGGTGACCCCCATTCTGTCACCAAGTTATAACACGTTGAGCAATTCATGCGGATTTCTTCGGGGAAATTGAAGATCTTGGCTCATCCAAAACTTTGAAGTCGAAGATCAAGAGATTCATGGCCTGCCAAGATGGTTTCTTCAACACCCTAAGTATACCGTGAATGCGTGATGGGTAAAGAGTTTCCAGACACTAAAAGCAAAGCGTGTTGTTGGGCATCTGAGACCAGAATGCATTTTCTGTCAGCATGTCAGTCTTATGCGTTCTTAGCCTATAACCACAGGGTGCTTGGTAGCGAGGCAGTTAGATGCCGGCCTTTGAAACTTCCACTTACATTTGGTTAGGTTCGAATCCTGGAAATGGGAAATTTTTTCTCTATTTTCATAGTAGTCGATAGGAAATATAATTTGTCTAAATGCCAATCCTGACGTCTGGTGCTTGCTTGGAGTGCGCCCGGGGTAGTGCTGTAGGTTTTTCGGGTTTTTCTACAACTGAAAAGTGAATGGGCCATCAAAATCAATAAGTCGCCACGGCAAATAATAGTGATAGCCGTCCTCTACCCGCACATGCTTTGCCTTTGGGTACACTTTATGAGGGAGTATTATTATTATTATCATCATTATTTTCTATAGACATAACGCGGCGCTACAAAAATTATACTACCACGTATGACCCTAGTATGATATAGACGAGACGCTGGTGTTACACCACCTACGACACTCGTACGGTATAGACGAGACACTGGTGTTACCTTATGCTCCAGGGGATATTGATTTTGTTGCAAAGAACGTGAAATGCCGAATCTATTGGAACTACTCATTCCCCACCCTTAAGTGAATACAACCAATAAGCCTGATATGGTCCTTCTCGACCATCGTAGTGGGACAATTTGCGTCAAAGAGTATTCAGCCACTGTAGAAACAAACATCGTCTGAAAAAAGGTGGAGAATCGGTTCAAATATCGAGATTAAGTCTTTGAACTCCGCAGATTTTATCCAGACCACTTTGTTAAAATGGTGGTTTTGATCGTAGGGGTATTTGACGGAATGATGGACACGCTGCTCTCGAATCTGAAATTTGCTGTGACACGGCAGGAATCTTAGTCAGACGAAGGCAGAAGGCTGTCCTTGGTTCATTTCGTCTGCTCAGGACACATAACTCTCGAACCCAGTAAGCACTCGCCCCGCGGACTTGGAGAGTGGCTACAGAGGTAAATAACACCAGCGCATTATCCGGCTGTATCGCGGCTCCGTAGACAGGTCCCGACTGTTAAATTCTCAACGGGAAAAAAATAATAATAATACTCCCGCATGAATTCTCATATCGAGTATATGTAAAGGCATAGCCTGTCCGGGTAGAGACTGCTATTACTATATTCATTTACTGAATACAACGTTATCAAATTGTGATGCTGTAGGTTTTCCAACGGCTGAAAAGTCGTCAGGAGCGCCACGGAAAATTATGATATCACTTCACCCTTCACTTACACAGGATATGTCTTTGGGTACACTCTACAAGTCATTGAGTTTTTTTCTATTCGTCAGGAATATCCCAGTCAGGCCCCGAAACTTCCGGAGGGCGCGCTGGAGCATTTATCCCAATAACCACCATCTTAACAAAATGGTTTGGGTAAAGCCTGCGGAGTTCAAAGAGTAGATTCCGATATTTGGTCCGTTTTTCCTCCTCTTTTTGGACGATGTACGTTTCGCCAGGAGCTGAAAACTCAATGACGGAAATCGTTCTACTTTAATGGTCGAGGAGAACTATATCAGGCTTATTGGCTTGTATTTACCTGAGGGTGGAAAATGAGTAGTTCCAATAGATTCGGTACTTTTCATTCTCCACAACGGACTCAATATCCCACGAAGTGCAACACCGATGTCTCGTCTACACCGTACGAGTGTCGTAGATGATAGTGCAACACTCGTAGGGTCGCGTTATGCCTGTGGATATAGGCTGAGACCGCATAAGCTGGACAAGCTGACAGTAAATGCATTACGGTGTCAGCTGCCCCACGACACGCTCTGTATTTAGTGTCAGGGACCTCTATACCCATCACGCGACTACCGTAGACGAGGGTGTTGAACACACCTTCTTGGCAGGCCCTTATAAATCCCTCGGTTTTCGACTTCAGCCCTCTTGACCTGAGAAAAGAGAAGGTCAGGTTTCTGGATAAGCCAAAGTCTTCAATGTTCTTGAAGAAGACCCCATGTATTGGATTATCCTTATGTAGCTGTAGCAGCCTCTCACTCTCCGTAGCTTTGACGTGGGCTTTTTGCTGAACGGGTTCCAATTCGGTGACAGAGTTTGGGTTCGTCCATTCAGGGTCGAATACGAGACCGAGTTTATCGGCTGAGTTTTTGAGTTGTTAATATTACTATTATTAATTATCATTAAATTGCAACAAGCTGAATTCTATTGGTGGTCTGTTTAGAAAAGACTGCTTAATAATCAATTCTCAAGCTTGTTTTATGCTCAAACAGAAATGAAATATAGAATAAAATCATCAGTAAATACTGGGTGACAGGAAACATTTTTTCAACATGTTTGACAGGAAGTAAACCCAACTTCAATTGTTCAAATACCATCCTGTATATTTCTCTAGCCAATATTATTTGCCCTAAAATTATCCATTCAACCATGGTTCAAAAATTGGTATCCGTTTTTCAAATTGGATTGCTTTTCATTGAGAAACATGGAGTTTTCTGTGACTCGAATTCGATGATAGTTTGATGCTTGGGAGGCTATGAAATCGAAAGACCATTAGTTAAATGGACTGTACGTTTGAATATGTATGTGAAAATTGAATTTTCACGTTCACGTTTAAATCCCTTGGCATTTGCGAGAATTGAAAATGACTATCATGAATTGGTACACGAGCTGTTAATATTTCAACCAAAAACGTTTATGGATTTCTTGATGTAAATTGTCAATTTTCCTTGCAGGTAAATTTCATGTATTTTGAAGCAACATCTATATCTAACCTATTACAGAAAATGTTCATAGTTGCTAGTAATTCTTATTATTATTTTAGCGAGATTGTGGGAGCTACTGCCTCAAGCGAATGTCCTCTTCGAAAAGGCACAATAAGCACAAAATGGGGTTCTATATCAAGCAGCAACTTGATAACAGGCATAGCAGCAGGATTACAGAATAATCAAGTAACATTTGGACGCATCGTTGAGGGAATAGAAGGAAATGATGGGGAATCTGTCAATACGTTTATCACGAGCACAAATAATGTCAACAGCGTCTGGGTAGCAACAATGGCAGGAAATTTAGCTAGGAGTATTCTGAATCAAACAATAGGAACTCCAGTTATAGGAAATGAAGGTTTCTGGAACGATACTCTCCTACCTAGGGCATATTATTTGAAATCTAATACATGGGATATGACAGAGGCTGACATATTAGCAGGCATCGATGGTAATTTAAATGACATAATATATTCATCACAAATCTGGTAAACACTTGAGTTGGTCTAAACAACAAACTAGAGTTCCAAATTTCTATGTATTAATTCAAGGGATCAAGTACATTTCTATTTGAAGATGGAACTGTGGATTATGAACAAACATAATGTGAAATGCGTAGAATTGATATTTAGATCAAGTGGCAATTTGTTTAAAGAACTGTATACCATGTGACCCAGCAGAATATTCATCTAGCCTATATTATTATTCGTCTTGGAATTCTCTATTCAACAGTGAATCACAAAGTGACATTTGTTTCTAAATTTGCTGTTAAAATACATTCATTGAAAAACACGACTGTTACCCGAGTTCGATAATTTTTCTGTCTTTGGTAGGCTTGGAAATCCAAAGAGTTTTAGTTAACCAATATAATTTCAGTTTTTTCTATACCTGATGAATTCCTGCAGGTTTTCAATAATTTTTTCAATTGGAGAAATCGGTAAATAACTCATGATAATGTTAAAACAAAGATGGGAACGCATTTTTTTCAATTTGACCATTTGTGGAGAAACTTGTCTTCAGTTTTGCTACGTAGCAATGCGGCTGCTTCATTCCAAATCCCAGTATGTGAAAAAAACAAAATTGGGAGAAAAACGAGTTTTAAAATTTTTGTTTGGCTTTGAAGGGGTTGCACATACTAGGTTAGGGGTATGTCATATCTCTGAAATTAGTACAGCTATCACCAAACAGGTCAGGTTGAAAAATGCGCCTGAACACAGTATACCCAAAAATATTGAGACTATTGAGATGTTGGGTACTGTGTTTTGGAACAGAGCAGCCGAATGGACTACATGGTCTTTTCATTTTATAAACTAAATTATTGGTACTTAATTATTCCACTTATGCTTGTCCACGAAAAATTTTCATCTGAGATAAAAAGACCTAATTTTTGTAAAAAGGTATTAATTTTTTTCAATAACAAATGAATAACTCACTTGTAACAAATAGAAACCAGCGCAATTGATTCACTTCTCATGTTCAAAGTGCCGCCCATCGATTTCCTGGCATCTGAACTGTACCTCTGGGTACATTTAGTAGCAGTTTTTTGGGTAATTTCATTGATGACAGTTCTCACTCTCATATCCAAGTCGCCATACTGGATTTCTGTAACCTTCTCTTCGAGGATGACCCCATATGGAGAAATCCAATGGCGTAATATCTGAAGATCTGGGAGGCCACATAACGGGTCCATTGGTTCCTATCAAGTTTTCTCCAAATCTATCACTGAAATGGTGCACAATATGACTGTTGTTTGCAGGTGCCTCCTTTTATTGGAATACAATAGGCCTTATATTCAGTGGTAATTATAAAAGTCCTAGTTCGATTTGTTTCTGCAAAAATCCCAAAGATCTCTCATTACACATTACAATATGATGGGCCTTGAAAAATATTGGTCCAATTATTCGTATTCCGATTATTCCCAATCATATACTGAATCCAAATCGGTCTTGAAAGCGGCCTTCTCTCATAATCCTCGGATTTTCTTGTGCCCAATAACGCGTGTTGTTACCATTGAATAAACTCATGTTTGTAAATCGTGATTCGTTCGAAAAAATAATTCGGTGGTAGAAACGGTTATCCATCCTATATTTTCGCAAAAATAAATCGCACTAAACCATCCTCCTGTTATAATCTCAATTTCTTCAGTGATATCGTCGGATCTGCATCTACTATGGCAAATCGTTCACCTACAATTCCTCGTCGACAATATGTTGGAGATTATTATGATTTTCCGCTCTCCTAGTCTAGCGAAAAAATTATTAGGCGGATGGCTTCTTTCCGGAAATCTTTCGACATACAATTGTTCAGTCTGTCTACAATTCCTCCTGCACTTTTCGGGTATCAACATCATATCGAACTCTTCATTTCTTGAATACATATGAATTCATTTTCTAATTGAACGATGCAATTTTATACAGCAGAAAACTGACGGAGACGATCAATAAAATCGATTACCATTTCTTACTAGGCAAAATAATATTTCGAATATCTAGACCAATAGACTTGTGAATTAGTGAATCAGGGAAATAATTGTAATTCTATGTTTCCAAATGAAAAGACCATGTTATGGCTACACGGTTATACTTCCCAAGACAACGTGGAGGCCCCGGACATTTGAGTTTGGAGTGTTTACATAACAGAATGGTTCTGCATGGAGCATGTGAAGTCATCATGAGTACAGATGATTCCCTCCTCTGTATGGTATCTGGCCATGAAAAAGCAGGGGGAGGAGCATATTTCTTCAATGCAGGAACCCCTTGCAGCCCATGAACTCGGTCTTGTATTCGACACTGAACGGACGAACCCAAACTCTGCCACCGAGCTGGGACCCGTTCAGCAAAACGCCCATGTCAAAGCTGCGGCTTATCCAGAAATCTGACCTTCGCTTTTCTCAGGTCAAGTGGGCTTAGTCGGAAACCGAGGGATTCATAATGGCCTGCCAAGATGGTGTCTTCAACACCCTCGTCTACCGTAGTGGCGTAATGGGTATAGAGAAGTCCCTGGCACTAAATGAAGATCGTGTCGAGGGGCAGACGAGACCATAACGCATTTGCTGTCCAGCTAATGCGGTCTCAGCCTATATCCACAGGCATATCGTGGCGCTACGAGTGTTGCACTACCATATTCGACACTGATATGGTACAGACAAGATACCGGTGTTTATCAAGGAACTGAAACATCAAAAAATTTTGACTTTCTCCTTAGTTGAGGATGATTTGGTGTCTGATGTCATTGACGGTTCGTTTCTATAAACTATCTATATACATATTCTAATGGTATCATTTTTTCATTTTATTCCCATGGAACAGAAAATCCTGTGATGTTCAGAGAACATCGTGGGAACCAAGAGGAAGTAGATATAAATTTATGTTTTTCACAAATTTCTGGTAACTCTGAGCTCTCTAAAACAGTTTTCTGGGCAATCAATCCCACATCTTGCCTTTCGTTGAAACAACGAGCTCTGAAAAAGAGTCCTTTGGCAAATCTCCAAAATGACGAAAAGGGGGTGTGAAGAAAGAATGTTAATGAAGTTGCTGAAACAAAGTAGGCCATTGCAGACAACACCCTATTTATTATGGACAAATTTTGTTACTTTATCCATATACCACCCCATGAATGGTACCACTTAATTCGAATTCATAACAAAACATAAGACTCTCTTCACTCAAGCTATTGGACTGGGATTCAAACTTATGCATCTCTGGCCCCGAGTTCAGGCGTTTTTCCACTGCAAGTAGGGAACGAAATAATGTTCATGATCAGCGTAGTCTCAATAACGTTTTTTTTACTCGCATAGTTCACCTGCGGAACTACTACAGTCGAAAGCATTGGGATTCCTCTTACAATTATTCAGTTACTGAAATACTGGAGTTTTATCCATACACCAAACCGCTATTTTTACACCTCGATACGTGTTTCAGTCACCAAGTTCAAATCTTCCCCTCCAATAGATTGTCTCTTAAGATCCAGCCCCTTGCATTCACAAATTAAATGATTCATTGCTTCTGACAACATGCCACGAAACCAACAGTGCAATATTTCGTGAATCGGTCCCAATTGGTATTGGTGTTTTTCAGAAGCGTATGCGCATGCTGTCAGTGAAACGACAATTTTTCTCAAATGACTTCTGCTTGGAGATAGCAACTGTTGAGTACTGGCACTGGTCCTAGGAATGCACCGGCTGCATGATACCTGCTTGGCATGTTCGACAACTTTGACATTTTATCTATTATGCCATTACCACTCATTGGTATAAGTATCGCAAATACAAACTTTAATTATACTTAGCTCTTCACTTATTTGAACTTGAAATTTCTATTTTTTATGGCTGTGCATTATCTCTAAACTATAGCAGCAGTTTTATGATTTCAATTCAGAAAACAATTGTTATATATAACTATGAATATTCCTATCTTATTAAAAGGAAAGTTATCTGGTGCCAAAACAAAGAACATCTCAGTATCAAGATATATCTGGTTTCATCAATTGATTCGTAATAGTAAAGCATTATCTGAACATTCTTGTTTTCGATTCTTCTACTTGATGCGTTAGAGAAATGTCGGTGAACTAAGGAACATATTAAAACTACTCACTAAATAGATGAAATTTAATGAAGTTCAGATCCGGTCGACTAACACTTTCATCGCTTGAGGCAACTATATCGTTGGTTGTTTTGTTAATTAAATTGGCTATCAATAATTTTATGACTTTCTTCATCAGAAATATCCAACACAGAAATAATGTGTTCAAAAATGTAACAAAATAAGAGCAATGTCAGTCTTGAAAACTCCGGAAGAACAGCAAGTAGGTTAGATGAAAAAATAGACTATCAGAAATCAGGAATCAACGATTTGCACTGAAATCTTAATTTTCGATGCGAAATGTTGCAAGAGAAACAGAAATTTCTCATTCATCGGCAAGGAAAGTTCTGAAGCAGCATACGCTTTATTCCGCATATAGTGATAAGTTTGCAAAAACTAGGTAATGATGACCCTGATAGAAGAATTAAAATTTGCAAACTGATGATTAACTCAATTGGTGCTTAGCCTGGAACCATGAAAAACATTTGTTGTAGTTATTAATGTACTTTTTTTCTGAATTGTCGATTATACAAACTGACGTTATTTGAGTGAGGAAATGACGAACTTTTCTAGAGAAAGACACACTCAGCAGTTGGATTAAAGGGAGAGGATCTATTAAATGTTAGACTCCAAAATCTCCAGATTTCAACCCCTAACATTTTTTCCATTATTCACTCAGCGGAGCACAGAGCTCACCGCCTTTATTGTTGTTTATAGAATAACGAAAATAAATCTGACCATTACCTTTGAATAGTAAAAAAACATGGGTAGAAATTTTTTTTTGTTTAGAAGCTTTTTGCACTGTATAATAGGAATGCCAAAATGACCTTGATATTCGACTAACCAGGTGAGTAACTCGGAAAGAATCAATATATACCAGGTGTTTACAAAATGGGGTAACAAACTTTGGGTACTGACCAGGGCCAACCAGAGTTGAGGGGTGGGGCAAAATTCCTGAGGCCCAGTGCCACTCAGTTCCCTTATGTCAAATGAAATATGTACTTGCTAAAACGGTGTTCAACTTCCTTCCTTAAAAGTTCATACACGATTAAATATCAGGCGTGCGAAATCTGAATTGATTGGATAAAATTCCTTCAAAAAATCGTTGAAATGACCAAAAATTCCGTTAACAAGGCCTCAAATAGTTGAAGACTTCACGATATTTTATTCCAGGTGCCATACTTGGAAGCCACGTCAGCGAATGGTTGAACGTTCTCGAAAGTACAAGATTATCTCAAATTCTAGATATGTATTATTCAGAACGAGGTATTCCCTTCGATTTTGGATATAGAGCCAATAACCGAACCATGTCGTTCAAATCGCTACTGAGTGGTGTTAACTTGGAGGAACAGGTAAATACTTTTTACTAATTAATGATATATAGATTGTAGACACTCCTCATCGACAAATTCCCAACAGAAAACAAAATTATATCATAGATTTATGGCAGACCTTCTACCAGAATCGATTTGCGATGTTCCATGAATCCGATTTAATTTTTGATTCAAAACAGAGAAACATCTATAAACTGGTTTCATAGTTATTTTCAATTATTAGTGTAGGCTAGCTCATCCCAATTGGATAGAAAATTTCTTTTGATTGAGAAAAATTCCGAAGATAGTACTTCAATATAAATACAGCGCCATCGCTAGAGTCCATAAGCAACCCCACTATGTCACCTACAAGTTTCAAGTTCATACAGGGTGGCTCATCGAAAACGTACCGCAAAGGATTACATGGTGGGAAAGAATTTTTTGGCAAAATCCAAAAACACGTCAAGATTGTTTGTCAGGGAGGCACATTTTGACGCAAAAAGCATAGTAAAACCTGAAACCGTCAAGTGAAGTGACACATTAATGTTGGAGTTTCAACGCTCCATATTTTCTAAAAGGAAATATCTATTTTCAAAAAATTACGCAACAATGTATAGGAAATGACAAGTCTCCTCTAATTAGGTATTACTTGACCTCCCCATTTGAAAAAATTTTTGGGATGACATCCCTACTCAAGGGACGTGTTTTTGTGTTTTGCCAAAAAATTCTTTTCCACCCTGTAATGCCTTGCGGTACGTTTTCGATGGGCCACCCTGTATAATGCAACCTATTTTTCTAAATTCCAAATAAGTCTTGAAACCAGCTCGCATGAAGCACACTCTCACATGCTAATAATATCCTTCAATTCATATATCAGAGATATATCTAAAAATCAGAAAAATATTTGCATACAAAAATTATTATACAATAGCACTATATAATTTCAGTATTTAATTAATGCCATTTTAGTGGATACATAATTTTTTGTATGCTTATCAGTAGTAGTAATACAACAAATGATGGAATTTTTTCGATAAGTCTGTTGATTCATTTCTGAACGAAACTAAATTGCTTGGAGGTTATTTCTTAAAGCAATTCAGTTGAGTTTAGAAATAAGACATAAACTTACGACATGAATTCAATCACGAGTGGAATGATGTTAAACAGTTTCACAAAGTGAAAGGGAAAAAATCTGAAATTCCTCAAAAAAATTGGCAAAAAAGTTAAGAATTTGATCTGAGAAATTAATAATAAACAGATAACATTGACTTATACATATTTAATCAAACAAGTAATCTGCTCATTTTCAAAGGCGATTATTGCGTAATTACTTTTGGACGATCAACTGTCACATACACAAATTTGACAACACCAGGCCAATCAGAGTCAAGTTTGGTGTTATCAATAATCCTGACTAGAGCTTCTTATTGGTTCATTTGACAAGTGCGTGAAATAGTCGAAATGATTTACCCACGCAGAAAATACAAATTTATAAGCAATCAAAAACGGCCTTCATTTATACATTTCCCTCTTGTAGTTTTTCAGCCGAAAAAAATATATATATATCTTTAGAATGGTAGCAACTGAAAATCCATTATGGGAATATTATCCTGTACTAATGATAAATAATAATTTTAAAACCTAATATCTTATGGATGTCGCCCATTCTGTATCAGGTAAAAATATTGCTGCTCATTATAGATACAACACTAGCGCCTTGTAAAACCTTTTGCACTGGTATCTGACAGATGCAATGTAATGGTTGTAGGGGACAAAAATAAGAAACTCCTTACTGAAATATTCAATATTCAAGAACTATTTCTGTTTTTTTCGTGTTATCAACCGTAACCTAGAATGCATATTTTTCCAGCCAGAGGTTATAAAGTCCGTTGTTGAATACGCCACTAGCCGACTATGTATTTCCTCAAGAAAAGTATGATTTTATTGAAATTCCATTTCGAACAAGAATTAAATCAAAGAATCCACGGTAACCTCTGATGGCCTCCATGATAAAACGAAACGTATGAACTTAATGATCAGCTCGGGATGTATTCATGTAAGAAGTTATATATTTCCCACAGCTTCCACTTTTCGTCGTCACTGAATGTTCTGAAAATCATTCGTTTCACCGATTCTCTATACATTCAACGGCAACCCCTAGAAGAATTGGGGATTTCATACCCGTTCATCAATTGTGGCAGAGATGAGTTAACCTTCCAAGTCCTTTTCAGATAATCGGCTCAACAAAATTGCTGAAAGCCATAGGACGCTACCAAGTTAGCCTCACAGACGAGGGAATTATAGAATATGCCAAAACGGCCAGTAGGCATTTCAAATCTGTAACAGGTACGAACTTCTATTATTCATTTTTGACAAGTCGGTATCGGTGAATATACGCAGACTATAGTTAACCGAAAAATATCCATTAGCAATAATGATCGATTCTACTGAACGACATCATTGGCGTACAAGAGATTGTTAAAAAGGGGGCAGCCCTTCTTGAATATTTCTTTTCCGGATGTGGTCGGAAGTACATAAGTGAATTAATTATTAATATAATAGAGATTCATCTGATATACAGTTTTATTTATATTGCTATGAAAATGTTATCAAATGAAATTAATTTTGAACTTGGTAAATTCATTCGAGTAGAATCATCAAAGTTATTATATATTATAGTTGAATGTTGGATTTCTGTATCATATGCAATGTTGCGAATAATAATTTTCTCTCCTTTCACTACAAATTTAGTACTATCATTTAACTCGGGTTTCTTAGAAAGCTGGCATATGTTGTCAACGATACTTTCATTAGTTTTGATTATAATATAGCATTTCATTTTCTTCAACTGCTTCTTTTTTTCTCAGGAATACATGGACAAACGAACCTGCGAAAGTATACATTAAAATTACAATTGTTTGTCAAACAGCGCATTATATATGAATAATAAAAATAATACATATTAGCAGCTTCAGTTCATTTGAGAAGTTTCAGCCTTAATAACTAACATGGCTATAATAAAACGATATCCAATTAACATGGAATTTATAGCTCTTCAAGTTATTTTCCTTGATTTTCTAGTACCATTCTGAAATAAAACAAATAAGATCAAATTTTATTCTCATAACATAAATACGATATTGCGTATTGTAAAACCACATTTATATTTGGCAGTGAAAACGATTCAAAACTTATTGAAGTTAACAACGACTGTGGTCATGAGAAGCGTTAGAATACTTAATTCAGGAGATGATGTCACTTACTTACAACCATATACATTCTTGGAGATTACTCTCGAAGAAAATAACATTCAGTGCTGAATAGATGTGTCCTGTGATTTGATTTTATAGGTAGTAACATCTCAGACAACATTTATCAATTCATTCTATATACAGAGTAATCAAATGATGATTATAAATCAGTTTCCAATTCTTAAGTAGATGTGAGTCATTCAAAGATACCGAGGTATATTGACGAAACAAACAATATACCTACGAGCATTTGAAAATATCGATTGATTTCATAATGATTTGTTTGACAGAAATACAGAACACAAATATGTTGCTATACCCATCAGGAATTATTATAAAATATGCAGCATGCAACAGATTTTTAATTACAAATGGAAACGATTTTTACTTGATATTCCTCTAAAATATGTATGGTTCATTGAAGCTGTTACATATTTTATAACTCAAAATAAAAATAACAATACCTAGTAGTAATACTTCATTAAAACTCATATGAGTGTACCTATTTGTGCATATTTTAAAACTCAAAATAAAAATTGTTTTAATAATCTACCTCATTAACACTCATATAAGTGTACCCAAAAGAATAGTTTGAGCAGACAGTGAACGGCTATTATTTTTTATTTTGTTGCATTATCCGTATATGAGAGATGTTGAGGAATAAAAAAAAATAAAAATAAATCACATTTGTACTCCACCAAGAGTAACATATATATATATCGGAACAGCTCAGGATTCAACTACCAATATTGTAAATGAGTTAAAGAGTAAAAGGTAAGCTTCAAAAATAATTTAAAGACGCGTGTTGCCTTATTATAGTTATCTTAATTTTTTTATTGCTGAAGCTATTCGTGAAATGATGTAATAATAAAAATATAAGTAGACATCACCAACGGTTATTCAACACTAAAGTTAAACTAATTATTTTTAACTTTGTATAGTTTATATTACTGTGAAAACCGTGTATGTTTTTTTGGGAACTGTAATTTATTTTCGGCTTTCAAGAACATATTACCATAAAAATGTGTTTCTTCAGTTTTTTTGAACCACATTTTTTTTCTTGTCAGTAATGCGTCACTGAAATAGTATTCGTATGGAATAGAACCGTTTAAAGCTAACTCGGACTGTAGACTATAGGAGGATTTATCGGATTCATAATGCACAATTTAATGCATATGCATAATTTTAAAATACACTTTATAACATTTCAATATTCAGATTTATATGAAACCATTTACCCGTTTCATAATTTATAATTCCTAAATGGTTTCATATGAATCTTGAGTATTGAAATGTTATAAATTGTATTTTAAAGTTGTGCATATGCATTAAATTGTGCATTATGAATCCGATAAACAGATGATAACGGAGCTTGATAACCCTTTTTGGCTGTAGTGCCTCTGGAGTCGCGATGATACACAGTCACTGGAAGGAAACAAATTATCTATTCTCGTAGAAACATATACATTATTCCATGTTGTAAGTTGTAGCAAACAACAACGGCAACTAGGCATTTGACTGTTATAGTTTTATTCATTATAGTCATTAATCATTAACTTACGATTCGATGTCAATTTTAATGGTTTCAATATGATTCTGCCTTTATGTATATTGATCTCTGACCACAATGATTCACAAGATCATTTAAATTATTATTATAATTCCTTAATTTGAGGAGTAAACTTAATACATATTTACCTTTATTTCAGAGAAAATAGCTAGTAACTACGATAAAATAGACTATCTGAAAGGCAAACAAATGATGGCACCTATTGAATTAATTGTTATTCTAGACGGCTCGTTCGACTACTACAAAGCACTGCAAATGATTAAGTGAGTACATATTTTCTTCTTCATTCTGAATTTAAATGTGGATAGCATTCAGATTTCCCAGGAAACATGATTAAACTACAAATCTTCATCTGACAAAATTATAGTCTTCTAGGTATATTATTACAATCACTGTTGATTTATATAACATCGGATTATTATAATGATTGACAACGTTATTCAGTAAACGATGAGCTAGATAATATCCGCATCTCTTACTAGCATAACCCATAAATGGAAAAGACTATTACTGTAAACGCGTGGTAACCAAGAACACTGACAAGCAAATCCAGGACGCATCCAGACCGAGTCCAGAGGCTTACATAATACTCAGTGATAAAAAGAGCAATGAGATCGACGCAGACAATGGCAATGAACGTCCTTGCAATGCTTGCTGCTCTGTATATCGAATATGCTCGTTTCAATAGCGAAGGGGTAAATGACTACTTCCGAATTTGCTATCAATTTCATGATATGATAGGGATAATTTTTCAGACTTCATTCCTTTTTAGGAATGGCTGAATATAAAGTGGTTACTACAACTGATTTGGTAAACACTTGGAGGAAAATACAGGTATACTGGTTATTGTTCCGTTCTTGAGGAAAATGCCACAACATTCTAGCCGGATGTATATATGCGAAACAAGCCTGAGGTAGAGGTCATCAGCATTTCCATCCTTCAGCACATGCATTGACAACTACAGGGCGTCGAAATCACTACTTTGACTTCGTATGGATTCAGTTCTATCCAGATGCTGGATACACAGACACCTGGCTACTCTGATGTAGTTGAAAATTAATGAAAAGCGCGAAAACAGGGTCAGAGCATACGTTTCTAGTACCTGAAGACAGTTCAAGATGAAAGGCATGATGCATAGTGTGAAGCCCTGGGAATAATAATACTCCTTGACAAATACTCATAGAGTGTACCCAAAGGCACAGCCTGTGCGGGTAAAGGGCAGCAGTTATTGTTATTTGCCGTAGCGCAACTCCACATCTGGGGTCTTTTGGTAGAATGATTCGAGCAGGATACAACTGTACTCATATGACAATAGGTGCTTCTAACAGGACACCATCACTTCAACAAGGATACCATACTCCTCCACATCCTACTAGTGATAATCGAGGACCCCGAATGCAGCAGACGATTAAAAGACTCTCATATCGACTGAATGCGGGGTATTGGAGAACGTGAGAGGAATTTGCATGGTTGGTTAAACTGGTTAGGTACTTTTCTCTTGGCCTCTGGGATGAAGGTCTATCTTTGCCTACTGTTTATTGACATATATTAGTACTTCACTGTTTTTGGTAGAGAATGAAAAACATACTACTAGTTTATACAGCAAATTACAAATTTAAAATAACGTAATCATTGATTGATATAATGATTAAGGCTTTCACGACCCTCGCTCAATGTTCTGTATGGCTTTTGGGTTTTCGGTCGTGTATCCATTTTTCTTGGGTTTTGACGTTTCGCCTACACGTGCGGTAGGCTTCTTCAGAAAATTACGAGTGCAAGTATTCTACTGTGAAAGTGAGTGGAATACTTACACTCGTAATTTTCTGAAGAAGCCTATCGCACGTATAGGCGAAACGTCAAAACCCAAGAAAAATGGATACACGACCGAAAACCCAAAAGCCATACAGGACACTAATCATTGATTTTGCGAATATATGAAATATACTTGGTTGCTATGTGGTAACTAAAGCTATTGAGATTCGATGGAAGCATTTGATTTAACAGCGAAACCCTCAAAAACCTGCAGCACCACCTCGCGCACAGTCTAAATATATAATATGTCAAACAAGAATATTATGAACTTATATAATCTAGTGAATTCCCAGATATGAACTGGGAAAATGGGATGATACAGGAATCTGCTAATGATGCATGCAATTTTGTCATATGGGGAGAATCTAAAAAATATAATAGTTCGTTTATTTTGAATTCAAAGTTTATTATCACAAAAAGAATGATGGTAATAAATACGATAAACCGAAAATCGTCCATTATAATATTATTGTTATTTTTGAGCTAGTTAAATTGCATGAGTCATCGAAAACTTAACATATCGTTGAGTTTTGTGAATAATTGAAATTTCAAAGAAGTATCGATAACCAAGTTATTTTATTCAGTAGGGCTACTGAACTGACTCAGTAATCCTACACAGAGAGAAATAAATGTATGTTTTCTACACAATTGTGTATAATTTTGTCACAATTTGTTTCTAAACAGCTGACAGCACCAATTTGTTATTGATGAAAGATTGGACAATTGTGTAAAATATCTGCACAACTGTGTCTTACACAACGTTGTGCATAAGCATTTTCTCTGTGTGTACCGAGAAAAGACACGAATTATTCATGTCTTCAAAACTCACACATATTTTTGGAACACCATGTATCTCATCATAATTTTCCGGAAATTTGTACTCTGTCATTATACTACTCGAAATATCCGATTAAAACATAATTTCTCACCACATTCTATAGAGTTTGACGGAAAAACAAACTCTGGATGATTAATTTTCCATTGGCATTAAATTTCTCTCGGAAAAACACTTCTTTACTATGATGTCTCAAACAATATTCCTTCACTGCCATCCTGACAAATTAAAATCAATAACTTCGCAGAGGCGTGCCTTCATTTTCTGTGTTGTCAAAGGAAAAGAGTATGAAATAACGTTATGTCTTAGTCAACACATCCTAGTAAAGTTGTTTATGCAACAGCTCTTCACCACCCTTCGTAAAAACAAATATATAAAATAACGCATACTGCATATTATAATCTAATTCAAAAACGTGTATTTTTCTGTCACTTTCTTACAAAAAATGAGACCGTGTTAAATTCTCAGAACTCCAAAAAAACCAATGGAATAAAATGTTATAGATGTAAGCTTAGAAAAATACCTCGCCAGGAAAAAATCTAAAGCTTTGCCGTTTGTTGAAAGAACTAATTCTGAAGATACCATGTTACATACGTGTATTTGAAGAAATGTATTCGAATGTTTGAATTGTGTCTTCTGAGTGTTCTCCTGAAATCACATAACAGTATGTTCTGAAAATAATTGTATATTTTTCGAAATTGGTGGAATTCATCCAAAAAAATGATAAAGCTGATAAGAACTTTCGAAAAAAACTTGAAAATAATGGTTCCAAACCTTGGCACGAGCTTAAAATATTGACAAAATTTATATTTTTTGCAGTTGTGGATCTGATATGTCTGAACATCAGTTGCCGCTATCACTGTTCATTCAACCCAACCCACCTACAAGTGAACAATGAACTTTTATTACCTACTAACTTTTGTCCTTCAGAAATTATCTATAGTCTAGTTCCTAAATTGTAGATAGTACATTTTCTGGTTTTTACGGGATTTGAAAGTGCGGAGGGTATGTACGAAAGTGGCAAAGTAAAACTTGATTTAAAGCCAAAGTACCTAGCTCATTTCTGTTCTATTTTTTGACCTGCTTCATATGAATTTTGAACAGTACAACCGATGATCTACAATTTAGGAACCAGACATAGCTCTATATGACATTATATATCAACGTCCTCACAGAATATGCAATCAGAAAAAAGTCAGTTCACAGTTGTCTCAGATGGCATGACAGTTTGTAATTCAAATATCGAAACTTGTTGAGTATTTTAAATATTTCAACATCCGCAACTTTGAGAAACACTGTGAAGCCTTCGGAAGAAATGTGTGAGCTAGGATTGATCAGGGCCTGACCTTCCAACGTGCGACTCCATCAAGTACAGACATCATATTGAGAATTTTGAAGAGCCTATCGTCCAGAAGTGGTGATAATAAAAGACGAAAATCTTTCCCAAACTGTGGAATAGTTTTAGTAAAATCGCAGACAGACAGTATCCGGTTGATTATACTAATTAGACAGATGAACTCTTTCGATAGATATGATATTTCTTCAAAACTCACAAAATGTTCTGAAAACGAAATAGTGAATGTGATTCGTGTTGATATTTTTCACACCTAAAGTAACCATACTTATCGACTACGCTGCATTGATATACCGTAAAATGGGGTTACTTTGATCAATTTTCATTTTGAAAATTCCGTATCTTTTGCATAAATTGGCAGAAAAATATGTAAAAAAAACAGAATGTCGGTTTTTTGTCTTCTACCCGAAACTTAACTTAAAAAACTATCAATGTATTTAGTCTTTGAGAAAAAAAAGTTGAACCACGTGATCAAATTTATACAATGATCGGGGTTACTTTGATCACCATGCTTATTTTCATGTCATTCGAAAGTAAACCCAAAAAGAAATAAACAAACAAAAAAAAATTGAAATCTGTCCGCAGGTTTTTCTAATAAAGCTGTTTAAAACACTTGGGGTGACTTTGATATAGACAAAAATTATGTTTTAGTTATAATTTTATTTGAAATTAACATTTTAATTCACAAAATATCAAATTATTCAGCTCTAAACTTCATTAACATTGATATCGTATGGAAACACGACTAATTCAGACCCTTCTTGGAAGGTAGGCCTAGGCAGGTATGCAACAATAGCAGACCCTTCAATTTCAGAAATGTCATCTTTAATGTCTTTCGCCATGCCTCTTTCATTGGACGAAAAAAGGCGACGTCCAAAGGCTGAAGCAGATGGGTCGAGTGTGGTACCAAGCAAACAAAGTTGATATCGTTTTCTTCACAAAGTCGTAACACATCTTCATCGATATGAGAGGACAAATTGTCTCCAATTAACACTTTACGTCCGTTTAGTCTTTTCGCGTGTGGCAAAAAACAAGTCATGAACCAATCCCGGAATGTAACAAGGTCAATCCAGCCACTGGTAGTTCGGTTATACCTAGTTCCACGTGAGCAACATGGTTCATTGCAACACGGTGAGCCACACGGTCCTCTCTCCTTCCAAGTGTCATATAGATGTGTGCTCTTGTATATGACATAAGGTGGTAATAGAACACCATTCGCAGATCCACAGACCATGATAGACGTGCAACTCTTGGAAAAGTTTATTATTTTTTCTGCATACTTGACTCCTCGTCGGTATACATAGCGTTTCTTGCCCGGGTCGTCACTTAAATTTGACTCGTCGTCGTTGAAAATAATACTACTAGGCACGTTTTCAACAACACTTTCCAAATGTTTGAAATATTGTTCTATATTTTGTTTGGAAACTCCAGCTCGAGCCCTTTTTATATTAGCTGCAACACGCTTACTGAATCCTGATGACGTCGTAAAACCGAGTAGGCCCAGTCAATACCAGGCACATTATTGGGAAATTTGGCCACTAATCGTCCAGTTCGGTCTAAACAAGCTTTACTGAACATACGCAAATCAAAGAGACTAAGAGGAAACCCCCATTCCGCACACTTTGCTGCTGATTTAAGAATAGCCTTTTTTTGAGCGTCAGTGAACACAGTTTGGGCTCCAGGTTTATTTATGTGATTTCCGTTATACTTATTGTATAAAGTTCCATTGGGGATTTTAAATTCTTTTGCAGCACCACGAATCGTCAAACGTCCGTCTAATACAGATTGCAGCGCATTTTCAATCACTGCATCCGAATAATTTTTGTACTGCCGACTTCCAAGCGGCTTTCTATAAGTCCTTGGCATTATTCTGTAACAAGAAAAACCCAGGTAATACTATGCAGAAAAACTATTTTACGAAAATATATCTCAAACCGTAGTTACTTTAACATCTGATCAAAGATACCCCAATACGCATTCAAGTTCAAAACATGGCGACTCGATTAGTTTTTTAGGACATAAGAACATAAACAGTATTCACAGAAAACTGTAATTACCAGTAACCAAGACGGTAAAAATAAAATTATAGTAATTTTGTAACTACATTAAGAGTTCTACACACCTGAAATTCCTAGATTAAGCACACTTTTTACAAAAACACAAAACGTTTCACGATACACTATGCCGTTGCTAAAATGAAATCCACCATAATGTAAAATCTGTATCAGTGTTGCCAATACCGAAAAAGAAAACATTCGGCAGCGTTCAGCAATGTCAGTATTCGCGCTTTTCAAGAATAAGTAAGCTGTTATCAAAGTAAGCCCGTAATATCAAAGTAACCCCATTTTACGGTAAGTAAATTTGAACGCAGGACTCGAATATTTCTGAGATTTATAGGTTTATAAATTCAGCATGCATGTTTAGCTGCGAACATCCATTTCCCTTGTAATTCTGCAAACCTTTGTACTCGATTTTAAGCGAAGTAAACTCTCAATACCTCTGCAGCGAATTCCTTAGAGAAATCTAGTACTTTTATCCCGATATTGATTTATTACCTCTTATAGGCAGACAAAACTCCGGAGACGAAACAGAATTCTTTTTCAATAGATGTTCCAAATCCATTGAAGTATTATGTACAAATACGGAATTTTATTTCCGGATGGCTACTGTCGACAAAATCAGGAGTTTCTATTCAATATCGATTCGCATGCTTTCGATATCAAGTTATTAAGAACTGCAGTTCATATTGCAGACAGTTTGCTGGTTTCATTACTTACTCCAAATGTCTCCACATAACGTCAGAGAGAAAATTTAAACAAGTCATGACAAAATTGAATCATTTTTACAGGTTTCTATATATTAGCTACTTTCTTTGTATGTCTGTCTGTCCGAATAAAAACGTTTTAAGATTAAATGCCGTGACGATATACAATGATTCCATTGTACTCCCTCCCGCGCTGCAATGAAGCGTAGATAGACAACAATAAGGAGTTCGGAAATTTTTTGAAAGTGAAAAATAAAGACAAAAAAACAATATAAACCAAGGGAGAGAAGTTTCGAAAAATAGCGAAAAGAAAACGGAAAATTTCGTACAAATAATGAAAAGTATTGGACTGCAAAATAATTTTCGTAGCAGGATGGCAAACATACCATGCTAATAAATGAAAATTTTCACACGTTAGTATTAAGAACCACTGAAAATACAATAATTTCGTTTTCACTTCCCTGGCACTTTCTACGGTAACGTGTATAAGCTCTTTGTCCGTGTGATAGTTTACGAAGGCAGGTAGCCATACTAGAATATAAATATAAATACAACATCATGGCAAATAATAATAGCCGACCTCTAACTTCTATCCGCACAGGCTATGCCTTTGGGAACACTCCATGCCTGTTCATGAAAAAGTATTATTATTATTTTTTATCCGTAAGGAATTTCCCAGTCAGGCACTGTCTCCGAAGCTCCGACACTTTCGGTGGGCGCGTTGGATCAGTTACCCCAATAACCACTCCCAAAGTCGTGGGGTAAATAACAATTGGGTCCGAGAATCATGTGCCCTAAGCAGGAGGAGTGAACCCAGGATGACGGCCTTTTACATTCGTCTGGCTTAGATTTCTGCCATATTTCGACAAGCTGGTATGATTTTTAGGTTTGAACAGAATGGTTTGAATAAAGCCTACGGAGTTTAAAGACTAGATCTCGATATTTAGTCCGTTTTTCCTCCTGTTTTAGGACGATGTTCATTTTGCCAGGAGCTGAAAACACAATGATGAAATTCGTCTTGGTCTGTTGGTCGAGGAGGACTACATCAGACTTATTGACATGTATTTGCCCGAGGGAGGGGAATGAGTGGTTCCAAAGGATTTGGTACTTCTCATTCTCCACAACGGACACAATATCCCCCGAGGCAAAAGGCAACACTGGTGTCTCGTCTATATCGTACGAGTGTCGTAGATGGTAGTACAATACTTTTAGCGCCGCCTTATGCCTGTGGATATAGGCTGAAACCGCATAAGCTGGATAGGCTGACAACAAATAGTTAGTTTCAAGGACCTCTATACCCACGCGGCTGCAGTAGACTAGGGTGTTGAAGACATCATCTTGGCAGGCCATATTATTAATCCCTCGGTTTCCGACTTCAGTCCACTTGACTGAGAAATTTTAAGGTCAGTTTTCTAGATAAGCCAAGGTTTTCAATGTTCTTGAAGAAGACTCCATGCATTGGCTCATCTTCAAGTAACTGTAGAAAGTAAAACTCTCCGCAGCTTTGACGTGGGCTCTTTGCTGAACGGGTTCCAACTCAGCGACAGAGTTTGGGTTAGTATGTTCAGTGTCGAATACGAAACCGAGTTCATCGGCTGCACGGCTTGCTGCCTTCAGAAGAAATGCTACAATCCCTGCTTCTTCATGATCGCATACTAAGCAGAGAAGGGGATCTGAATGTTGACTTTACAGACTCCACCCATTAAAATTCTGTTATGTTGACACTCCATGCTCAAACGTCCACGGCCTCTCCGTTGTCTGGAAAAGTATAACCGTGGACCAGACGGTTGAGGATGAAAGGACATACCGATGATACATGGATGTGCGCGGTGGAGGTCTCGGTTGCGGTTTACAACGATGACGAGCAGAGTTCTTTGCGGTTTCTGAGACGTGTTTTGGGAAAGTTTTCTTTTTTAAATTATAAAACTACAAATAGAAGCAACAGAAGTGACGATAGTGATTGTATGTCTTCAAGTGAAAGACGAGGAATAATTTGTAATTCCTCAAATCGCCACCCTTAGGGTACGTTGTCGTTGCGGTCGTCATTATGTGGCAATCCATCGTTCAGGACCCCACCACCTTACCTTTGGACCCTTAGTCCGAGGGGCTCGGTTGTGGGGGCCTGTTCGGAACCGATTAGTTGGGTTCACCGGGAGGTGAGCCTAGTATACCCACGGTCGACATCAGAAAATGAATATTTGACTCTCAACGTGTTTTTAATTGAATATTGCAATTATTTAATCAGTGAAATTGCACATTTATGGTAATATCTGTATTTTTAAATATCATTTTTCTTGATTGTTGTTACATAAAACCTCGAATAACAAACATATGTTCAAATAGGAATTTTCATTTCAACTTTTCTTATTACCGATTTCCATAACTATGATGTGGATCAACATTACTTTGAATTATATTCGATGAAATTTTTTGCAGTACCCTTGCAGAGGCCATTCAGGTATCCCGTTATGGTAGTAAGTTGGGAATTATAAATGGACAATCCGGAATCTGGATTGTAAACGTTACCAGCGAGTTGTTCCAGATTTTTACAGACTTGAACGACCCTAAAGATAGATGTAAGTGAATAATTATTCAATATATCTCGATACCTAGTCAGCAAATAGCAGAGGTTTAATTTAAAAGTGCTGGAGAGAGTGGAATTTATGGAGGTGAAAGGTGATAAACGTACACAGGAAATCAATCAACTAGCGTAATAAAGTGAGTCTCCAAGAAATAGTTTGCTAAGAATTATGAAACTAAATATGAACAGAAAATAATAACAAAGAAAAAATTAGGTATATGTAATTACAGGTTCACTCACTTCTATGATTGTAATACCAAAACTGGAAGACTATAGACATAAACTGAACTTTACCTTAAACGACTCTTCAAACGATAGAAAATAGCGACTAAAAGTTGGCTTTTAGCTGCAGGTGATTCCACGTCTAATTAAATGAACGTCCTGTATATATCATCAAAAAAGACAAAGTGCGATTATTATTATGTGCGGAAATACATAATAAGCAGTAACCTTATCAAAAAATATAGCCGTGCACTATGGCTTCCAAAACGGCTTCAATTCCAACGGAATTTGAACAGCCATGTCTTCGTGCGTAATCCACATAGGCAAATGTATTCTGCAAAGTGTTGCCCTATTTTTGCAGAGTATCACGCTTTCTCAAACCGAAATTCGACTGAAAAGTTTGTTCTGTACCCTCCAACTCACAATACGTCAAAAGTTTATCCAGCACTTTTAAAAAGAAGAATCTATGAGGTGAAGTGCAGACATTGTAATGTTTGGAGGCCATATGGCTCATTGAGGTTTAATGGCACGGAAAAGTGAAGTATAGCTAAACATGCTTCGAATATTACCATAAAATCAGTATAGAGAATGTGATATTACTCAAAAATGTATCCAACATTGAATCGACACGTTAGAAATAACAGAAAGAATAAAATGTAATGATAGTTTAAATATAGACTGATGGCTTTCAGTTCTTTGTACAGCTTAATTTAGTGCTGATAGACAGGTAATAAAAATGTAATGACAAACAAAAACAGAACTTTCCACCCCTCTGGAATGTCAGGTAGAAGGTAGTGACAGGTAAACAAAACTAATATGTTCTCTCTCTCTCTCTATTTATTGGACCTTGCTTCCTATTGGCGCACTTGTCCAGCACTCTCCACACTACGTAGGGATCTGCCCTATACCAGCCTGGTTACTGGCGTGAGTAGTGGGGACTTCGTTAGGGGGTGGAGGGCGAATATTGCTCAAGGCAATACCTCCACCAAAAAAAAATGTAAAAAAATCTTTTTTTGTTGATTGCACGTTTAACCACGGTTAAAAAACTGTGGTGTACGGCAGACGTCACAAACACTCAAAAATTGGGTGATTGCACGTACTAAAGACGGCAGATACCACAACACAAACTACACTATAACATTCACAAACATGTACTTGACTTGAGACATGAGAACGCTGTCAGTCCTCCACCATTGCCGGAAGTCGAATGAACTAATAAGTTATTAGAAAACAAAATATATTAGTCATATTCACACAGATAGTTTACAGGCACTGATTGTATAATTATTATGGGCCGTCGTGATGGTAGAGCGATTGCCTTACAATCAGTTTATCATCATTTCTGATGATGGTAACTTCGTTAGCCAAACGTACGTCGAGTATAATTATGAAATATTTTATTGAAGTGGCGACACATTTCTCCAATAATATCAAACATCAAATCTGACATCATGAGTACTAAATTATTATAACATTTGCTTTAAAACAACTATATCAAAAAACTGGACCCATTCACCAGGAGGCGAAAGTATGAACTTGAAGCCCCAATCCTGAATGGGAGCCAGCTAACATTTTCCAAAGAAATAAAATACCTGGATGTTATAATCAACCAAAAACTGACACGGAACAGCCAAATCAACCACATTCTTTCGCCTCACTGTCAAGTTGCAGGAAGTGCAGCGGCTAGCTTGACTGGAAACCACAGGAGTAATATTTACGTGCCCTACTGCATCTCTGCTAAACCTTGCACCCATGTGTAATGAAAGAAGCAGCAAATAGTGCCTTCAGACTGTACTAGACAAAAAACTTAAAAGCAGGAAATCTGATCGAACATCTAAAGATTTTGAAACATATCTCCCTAGAAGCCAAGTCAAAACCGACAGATATTATGCCGACCAGGTATATGACTTCGAAGTGCAGTTTTAGGTAGTCATAAACACCACCCCTTGATAGGACCGCAACCATCTTTCAAGCAAAAGTACATGTTAGAGAGATATGTGTTCAGGAGTGCCTTGAAAGGGGCACCCAAAGGGCAGAAATCTATATACTATCAGATAGCCAAGCAGCACTAGGAGCTGTGAAGTCACACACTTGTGAGTCTAAGCTAACTTGGGTCAGTGAACAAACCCTGAGACAACTGGCAGCAAACGATCAGGTAACTCCAGGATGCCAGGTCACAGGGGCATCAAAGGCAACGAGAAACAGATAACCTTGTCAAAGGAGGGGCAAACATACCACTTCTCGGCCCAGAACCCTTCTGAGGACTCTCCAAATCCCACCTAAAAAAAGAGTTAAGGTGCTAGGAATTCGATTAAATGAAATCTCACTGGAATTAACTGCCAGGACAAAAACAAGCGAAAATGCTAGTGAGCCTATCGCTAAGGAAAGCTGGACAGCTTCTCGATTTGGACAAAGAAGACTTATTGAAATTGGTAATGGGACTACTCACTCGGCACTGCCCTATGGGGTATCACCTCAAAAGGATGGGCAAGTCAGAGAGTGATAGTTGCCGCTACTGCGAGAACTTCGCGGAAACTGCAGAACATCTGCTTTGCGAATGTCCAGCGCACTTCTGCAAGAGGCTTAAATTCCTGGAAGGAGCATTCGTAACGCTCTCCGACATCGGAAACTTCGCTTCCAGGAAACTGAATAACTTAGCACGAAGTCTCAAAATCCAGGGTCTTGAATAGATAAAGGGTCACGCACAAAAGACCTTGGAGGTCGAGTTGCTTGTGAGTCTGCACAGCCTACATGATCCTTCTACAATCTACTGTATCAAAAATAAAAAATTCAACTCAGTTCAGTTTTTACATTGGTCAACAAAAAAAAACAAAATGATATTCGTCCATTCTCAGGATGAAACGAATAATTCCGACAAAGTCGAAATACCCTCCTTGCCGCACATTCCCACAAAGTGTAATATATGAGGAAAATATCTGAAGTAAACCAACTACTTCCCCATACAGACGTTGAATTACAATGTTCCTCAACTCTTTGAAGAATACATCAAAATTGAAAATTGTGGTGAAATGTTCCGGGAATAATGTTAATTTCGAATATAAATTTCGTTTTTGAAATGTCTTTCACCCCCTTTTCTCCAGATTTCCGGAGAAACCCCTCAAATGCTAAGCTAAAAGCTTGTGCGAGTAAGATTGGATTACGCACCACTCTTAGTTTGGTTGCAGACACTGGGTTTTGAACTCAGTTGAAGACACCACGTCCACTTCGCTAGCTATGAACTATATCAAAGATCAATTACTTCAAAACATTCTCTTGGCCGAGGATACGCTGAGAAGAACAAAGACCGTACCATTCAACAAATTAATGAAGCCACAAAAATTTTGGACGTTCGACGTTCTAGCGTAACCAGAAGAAACACTTGATATGTTCGCTGTAAGGTAATTCAATCCACATATCATGGAACAGTTAAGGCTCGAAATATTCCCTTGGTGTCATACCACCATTCAACCTGAATTTAGAATAATAGTTGTATGGGTCGTATCAAATGTAGAACATATTAGTAGGGCTTGTAACCATGTTAGAACATTATGAGTACAGATGAACGAACATAATGTGTGTAGTATAGTGTAATTCATCAAAAATAGTGATGAACACACTTTGAGTTGTAAGTATTCATATCAAAAAAATTATGCCTACAGAATGACGATTGTAGTGGCTTTCATAAAACCACATAGATCCGTTGTCACTATTGAACTAAACCAAGTCGGTGCCTTCCAAAGGGTTTTTAACGTGTGATATCATCACTTTACGCAATACAACCTATTTTACTCCTAGGCAGTCTCTCTGTCGCTATCGGCCATAGAAGTAGTTTACCCCGTAATGATAAAAAAACTGTATACTACCAAAAGGTGCTCTTTTAGTCGCATCATACGACAGGCAGAGTATACCTTGGGGCTATTCTTTCTTCAGCCGGACCCCACACGGCGTGGTTCTGATAAACTTGTGCATGATTTACATACTGTATTGAATGTGTTCATCGCTGTCATTCTCCATATACTATAGCATATACTAGATTTGGTAAATAGTGATTTAACAAACAATCCAGACTTCCGTGAAACCTATATACATAAGGGACATTTTCATCCCAATAAAATATAAAATTGACAATCAAAAAACTGGTATTCAAATAAACCATAAAAATTCGAACGAGTTCGAATATATTGTGCCAGAGAGGTATCAACAATGTGAAAGAATACGGGGTACCCTTCTCTCTCAGCGTTTCCACCAAGTGGAAAATAAAAGGCAAACATGTCAGAAAAAACTACTTCCCTGGCTAATACCACGACGGACATTGAACTACATCTGACAGATATATGTGCAACGTTCTTCCAAGAAGACCCAATTGCAAGTGCTTGTCCTGTAATTAAACAGAAGATTATCCTTCATTTGGCTGGGAATGACCACTTGCATGCATGTTTCGAGGTTGATTGCCTCTCATCAGTGACAGGGTAGGTCGGACAACATTACAATTGTCCTGTCCCTGCCAAATGAATAATAATCAACTGTTCAACTAATATTTCCCCACGTATGACACTACGAAGTACAACAAAGTTGATCGCAGCGCCATCCGCACGGATCAAGACAAAACACTTCCAATTGGCACAGCTCCAGGAAGAGAATACCACGACGGACATTGAACTACATCTGACAGATATTTGTGCAACGTTCTTCCAAGAAGACCCAATTGCAAGTGCTTGTCCTGTAGTGTCATCCGTGGGAAAATATTAGTTAAACAGTTGATTATTATTCATTTGGCAGGGACAGGACAATTATGTTGTCCGACCTACCCTTTAATTATACAAGACAAGCACTTGAAATTGGGTCTTCTTGGAAGAACGTTGCACAAATATCTGTCAGATGTAGTTCAATGTCCGTCTTGGTATTAGCCAGGGAAGACGTTGTTTTCTGACAGATGTTTGCCTTTTATTTTCCAGTTGGTGGAAACGCTGAGAGAGAAGGGTACCCCGTATTCTTTCAAATGAACCATAAACAAACTAGACAAGTTTCATCAGTTTCAACTAGAACAGTTGTGTTAAATTTTTTATTACAAAGCCAATAATGTTAATTGCTAATCTTGTAACGAAGACAATATAATAAAGTATGTCAGAAGTAACATTATATTGTTAACATTAGATGAGGTTACAGTATATTCCATAGAAACTGAATTCGTTCTTTTGAAAGATTTTGTTAAATTCATTGAATACATATTTAATACATTTCAGGGCCAGTCAACCTATCCTTAGGCAAAAGTCTAGAAACAGCAATATCCCACTACCAGAACCAAACACAAATAGACTGTTCGGCAACGAAAATAAAGCCCATGGGACAAGCAATCCTAGTATTCAGTGCAGATGGTAGACTCACTGACAACGATGCCACCAGGTCAAAACTATCCATCAACACACTCAAGATGTCATACCCAGGAACAAGAATGCTATTTGTAGCACCAACAAATAATAATTCGATGCAACATAACCTTTCAGCCGATAATGACGTACTCATAAAATTTTCCAACGATGTAGTCTCCTTAGTCCAATTAATAACAGAACAACTAGGCAAAATTCCGGCGAATATAATCAAATTTTATTGCAATCATACCGATGTTGTTCTCGAGGATTATGTTACTCCGGATGTGGATATTTTCTATGAAATACACAAGGAGTACATTAAAAGGGGATTCGTTAACACCAAGGTAAAAAGGGCTGTTTTTCCACGAATTATACTTTCCTTTTTCAAGTTACAATTATTATTACAAATAATGTCTTGTTCGGGAAAGCTCGGGGCAAAAGAACCAAGAATATGGAAATTGTAATATTAAGATATATGATAATTTCTTGAAAATCCAGGAACATCCCAGTGAAATGATATAAATCTTCATTCCTACACTACCGTGCTGGATAACCCCACGCACTTTATGTACTCACCTTGACTTGCCTTGAAGGGTGAATACTTTCAATTTCTATAGTACTTTCAATTTTTATAGATCTCTTCAGAAAATCCATCCTTATGGAAAATGGCTTTCGGTTTAATTCCGTGAATATTTGTATGTTGTAGATTATCGACTTCCTCGGCAGAAGAGTCTATGAACACAAAAAATATTCCAACTAGTTTTTCGAGATACAGGTCGTTAAAGATGAAAAGTGAAGCTTTCTGCTCAGAATTTTTATTAACTTTGAGAATTGACAAAATGCTTATTTATTCTGAGGATACCATGGCTCAATGATGGTACAATGTCACCTTAATCTCGTTTTCATAATACTTTCTTGTTAGGTACTCTTCAACAGGGTGAACGAAAAAAATCCAATTTGATAAGTTTTGAATCAACCAGTGTGAGTTTTCTGATGAAAATCAAAAATTCAGTTCAGCTTGAATGAACTCTCTTTAACTCGAACGAAGTTAAGCGACATTTTTTTATACAGGGTATTTCGAAAATAGGGGTACGTCAACCCCTAGATTTTTAGTTCGGATAGGGGAGAGTATGCCAAATATATCGTGAAGTTCTTAAAGCTGTGTACTAGTACAAAACGAGCAGGCTTCTGCATTGCCTGGAAAAATGCAAATCCGGAAATATTAAACAAAAATTCCTTAAAGGGTATATATTAAGTACTTAATTTTAACATGTTGTATGTATGTCCGATCAAACCAAGGATAACGATGGTTGTTTTGACTTTTTATATTGCTCCTGCATAAATACTTGACGAGTATAGCACGGATGATGCCTTAACAGCCGAAAACGCTTCGCGATTGTAATAAATTCACTTACACGAAATACAACTCTTTCATTGAATTAAATATATATCGAACATTCTTCAATGTTGAGAACATCGCATAGACCATGTGTACAAGGTGAGTAGAAAGAAACTCCAAGCTTCATGCATATTTGATATAATATACGGTTTGAGGAGTCCAACATATTGTCATTATTATCATCATAGAGATATCCGGACTCGTTTGTCGGCTTTCTACCCGTGCAGCCGATGAACTCGGTCTCGTATTCGATGCTGAACAGGCGAACCCAAACTCTGTCACCGAGTTGGAACCCGTTCAGCAAAAGGCCCACGTCAAAGCTGAGGAGAGTGAGAGTATTTTGCAGCTACATAAGTAAAAGCCAATGCATGGGTCTTCTTCAAGAACATTGAAGACCTTGGCTTATCCAGAAACCTGACCTATGCATTTCTCAGGTCGAGTGGGCTAATGTCGGAAACCGACGTGGGAAGTGTTAATGGGGTTAATTATTCACCAGCGCGCCCTCTGGTTGTAAGGGGGCTCCTGAGACAAGGCCTGACTGGGATATTCATGAAAGAAAAAAAATAATAATAACCATTTAGTGATTTCATCGTTTCAGGAATAATATTATAAAGTTTGGGAGCAAAGTAAGTATATTACTTTCGAGCTGCGACCTTAAGCATTAATTAATATATTGATCTTTCTGGCGAGTGCTATATTGATGAAAGGAAAGCAATGCTGTATGTTTGTTGACATGATATTTTATACTAGAGCATATATAATACAACGGTCTTATATCATTGAAAGAAACAGCATTTTGCTAGGAAACTTGGACTGTTACGTTTTCAATTTTTGATATATATGACATGCTCTCCCCTATTCGAACTGAAAAACGAGACTTTTACGTATCTACCCCTACTTTTGAACCACCCTGTATACAACGAGCTCGTTAACCTCGATCGAGAATGAGGAAGTTCATTCAGACTGAACTGAATCTTTAATTTCCATCGGAGAACTCACAATGTTTAGTTCAAAATTAATCGAAATGGATTTTTCTTTGTTCATCCTGTTGTAGAGCACAAAACGAAAAAGTATAATACGTACGAGATCAAAATGAAACTGTACCAGTATTGAACCATCAGAATAAATAGGCGTTTTGTCAATTCTTAAAACTGTTACAAATTCTGTACAGAAAGCTTCACATCTTTGACACCCTGTATCTCGAAAACTAGTCGACCGATTTTTTTGGGCCCACGGATACTTTTGCAGAGGAAGTCGAAATCTACAAAATACCAATAGTCCAGGGAATATAACCGAAACCCATCTTCCATAAGGAATTCATTATGTCTTCTATGATACAAGGCATTGCTTATAGTGAGTGAGCCATTTCTGATAAAGTCCTGCAAAGTTTGCATTAATTTTGAGGCATCTCCAAATAGTCCCATTTTGTATAGATATGTCCATTCAAAGGAGTATGATCAGTGAACAAATATCCTGTCACTATCCGCAACTGGTTGGTCAGCACATTTGTTCAGAAACCTTTTTACAGTATATTTTGTTGTATTACTACTGGTTCTGGAACCAAAATGGAGCACAAAAGTTTCAGCTTTTTCCGACCCTGTATATTCCGCTGAAAAATTTACCGTATTTCACGTGGAGATAATTATATTATTCCAAACAAGGGTTCTGGACTCTTCTATAAAGTATTATATTGACAAATAACTTCATTCGATTTTTCCCATTTGAAATGAACTGTATATAGAACAAAATTACCAGGACACAAAGCGACTGCAAAACTTCTCTTTGCAGCATCCTGTCCATCGACACCAACATAATGCAAACGAATCAGGAAAGTGACAGCAATCACTCAAATGTAGTTTCAAAGGACCGTAATTCATTAGGAAGTTGTACTTTAGAAAGGGTTAATTAAATGCTCGGGTGAATGTGAAATGCATAGTGATCACTCTTCTCTCTCACTTGAAGTGGAATGAACACTCTCATTGAACTTGTTTCGCTCTCAAATTATATTGGACTCGTCTGATTCGAGGGACTCAACAAGGAATTTGAATAGAACGTAAGCTTCAATATACATTTCTGTTGAAATTATTCGCCTTATTTAATCAACAAGTTGAACTTCTATGAATATACTGAATGCTCTGATTAGGGTATTCTCAATAAGCAACAACTTCAGAACAGTCTTCCGAGATTTTTTTTAATATTTTTAGGGGAAAGGACTGGATGCCAAGATGAACGGAATTCACTATCTGGCACGAACTTATATATTATTGAGTTATAGTTCGGCATACATATTTTTAACTGTTCAAAGCCAACTTGAAACAATTAGGTATATTGTACACGAAAACCTTCCCAAAATGAATGTAATCAATTTGTGATGACATAATAATTCAGTTTTGATGTTTTATCACTTGATATTATTGAATATTACTTTCTTGTTTCGATACTGTGTCATTTTGAACGGTTAACAAAAAATAAAGAGTATATTTTACTTTAAAAATTAATTTACTTTAGTTAACATTATAGTTGGGCGGTTCGTAATACTACATGATTTTTTAATAAACCATTGTATACAGGATGTCGTTTATTTATCGCTTAAGGTTAATTTTAATTTTCAGACACTACATTTAAAAAAATAGGTAAAAAAAATAAAATTCCACTTAGATGGCCATGACTCCAAATCAAGATGTAGTATTTAAAGTTGAACAATGAGATTTTTCAATATTTTCCAACATAAGAGTACTTTATTCACTCTTCTGGCTCAAAATCAAGTTTTTCAATAGGTCTCGTAAATTACGTGAGTTTTGCTATATTTTGGTGCGCACTTTGGTGATGAGACTATATGTAGTGCACAGCTGTCCAAATAACATTCCAATATCCCCTTGAAAGCTCTGATGTGAGCTCATTGGAGCCGAAACATGCAAGGGAAAAATTTGGGCGCGATGAAAAAGGACAAGTAAATTTTAAATAGTAATTCAACGTAAATAAACCAAACCCAAAAAGGTATATCAATTCTGTAAAAAATACAATGTAATGCCCTCCAAAGAACTCACCATAGCAATGGGGTTATCATTAGAATTATTTAGATGCAAGTAAAGTTAATTTCGATATTAGCGAGTCTACAGTTTTGAAAAATGTACAACATATATTTTATTAAATTCCTTTATTTTCACAGGATGTTTCTTCATATCCTATGATATGAATTAGAAACAATACGTCAATCGAATTCTTTTTTCATTGCTACTTCCATCTAGAAATTCAAGAGAGCGCGTAACCTTATTTCAATATCACGAAGAAATTTCGCATTAAATTCAACTATTCGGCCACCTCAACCTCAGTTCAGGGAATACAAAAAAACTTCTGATGTATGAAAAAAATATCGCTTCGATTTGTACATTCACTGCTAAATATGGTCTCTTCGCTATACTTCTCACTCCCTCCGGCTTCGTATATTGATTTTGATTCATACTTTATTGTTTCAGTTTATAAATAGCAATTATGGCGAACTGGTTGTCTGTGCTTTCAAAAGTAACACAACGAACGACAGAGTATGCAAAGGGATAACTGTAAATGGTGAGATCAGTTTTAATTCTAAGGATTTCTGTACACCGGATTCAGCGTGCGACCTGCTATTCGCAGTCAGGGGAAATTCGAGCCGAATCAGTTGCGCAGGTAATTATTTCTAGGAACTGAATCCGCGTTTTTGATGAACATTTCAAAACATACAAACAGAAATATTCGAGCATTGACTTGAAAACTAATTAAAAGTTTGGAAAACTTGAGTTGCAATTATAGCACGATTTCGAAATTTGTGCCTAGAGCTGCGTTTGCCCACGAAAGTTTATTTATTTTAAGCAGAATATAAAGGCTCCATTGTCGTAAATGACGTCTTTGATTAAACCTTCAATGATATTTCTACACAACAAATGAAAATACCGAATAACTGAATAAATACGAATAGAGGATGATACAAGGTCGTAGGATAAATTAAAGTGTTATGAGAGAGGTTAAGATTCCCATTGAATGAATGGAATAACCTTCAACAGGAAATAAATAATTGTGACCGACAAACAAATATCAAAAAGTTCATGAGATGAGAAAATGTTTCAACTACCCAATCTAGAATTTTTTATTTTGTGAATTTTTTTGTATTTTCTAGTTATTAGTTGCATGGTCAAACCCCCAAGATTTCCCATACATTTTCATGGTACTGGACGATGATTTGATTTATGAATTGCAAAGTTGTGCGAAGTAGTCGTGGTTTAGAGCGTTTGCTTTCCACCAAGGCGACGCAAATTCGATCCCTACTGCCTGCCACTGAGCTCAAATGGTTCGGAATCCACTTGTAGTACGTAAGCTACAAGTCGCGGATCATCCTTCCTCGCACAAGCTCTGCTTCTGAGTTCTCAGACAAACCTGGGTGATTCATAAAAAAACAAACAAAAAAGCAAATAATGACAATAACGCACTTCAAAATAACAACAAAAAAGGTTACAATGTCTTTAACCTGCGGATAAATGGCTACATCTGGTTCAGTTGTGGACGAGTCCAGCCCTGTTCTTCCACCAGTACCAGTGAAATTAAAAAAAGATTATTTATATTATTATTATTATTAAAATTTGGAGAAAAGTGAAAAAAAGGAAAAACTGGAGAAATATACAGAAAATAAGAGAGAAGAAAATATTCAAGAGTGATCGGCACAGCTCTGTTTGGCATATAAAAGGAATGAAATGTCAAAAATTTCATGCAGATTCCGAAAATATATGATTTTTTCAGGCCCTGATGAAAGATTTGGCATATAAAGGGAATACAACATCGAAAATGTCACGAATAGGACTGGAAAAAAAATTGATGGAAATAACTCCTTCCCTCTCCAGATGAACTCTCCAACTCGGGAACGGTTAAAGATAGAGCAATTCTGCGAACATCAATCGATTCAGAATGATCAATCTGTGAATTTCGAGTCCACCGATGTGAAACAAAATTATTCGAAAAATCGAAAAAGTCCAAAGGGGGAGACCCCTAAAAATCATGAAAAATACAAAATCTGCAGATTCAGTTGCAATCCGCACTATATACGCAAAATTTGACGCAGATTCCAAAAATATAATATGTTTTGTTTATGCTCAGATTCAAGGTTTGGCGTATAAAAGGAAATGCAACCTCAAAAATGTCATGAGTTGAATGACTACTTCCCCCCCTCCTAACGAACTTTTCAACTCGGAAACGGTTCAAGGAAGAGCAATTCTGCGAACGTCAATCAATTCAGAAAAATCGACTCAGTTTAATTTGAGAATTTAGAGTCAAATGCAGTAAAAAACATTATAAGAAAAAACTCAAAAATCATGAAAAATACAAAATTTGCAGATACACTTGAAATGTGTACTGCATACGCAACATTTCATGCATATTCCGAAAATATATTATTTGTGTGGGCTCAGATAAAAGGCTTTATGTTTTCCGATCACGGAACTTAGTTTTTAAAAAATTTATTTAACTCAAAAACTTTAATTAACAACAAATAATACAATTAGATGTTTATTGCTCGAAGTCTATGTCTATTCTAAATGTTTCTTCGTTCCCATGAACCGAAGTTGAATACAACACCGTCTCGACGTGTTCCTGGAAATCTGCATAGGCAGCAATGCTTAGTTCAGCTATTCCCACGGGAAGGCATACATAACTCCTCCATCCCTTAGAAGGAACTCGAGGGTGGAACCACTTGAGTTTCGTTGATGGCCTGGTTGTTTGGTGGTTTGTTGGGGCTGAGTAGGCGAAGGATATCTTGTTTCCGGGTCACCACAAGATATACCACGACGAAGGCGGTTAGCGTCGCGACGCTCCATAGGGACCATCTGGAGTAATCCGGGCGAAGATTGATGAGGTCCAATGGGTCTTCCCGAACTTCGTCTAGTTGGAGCTCGTGCAGTTTGTCAAGGGAAACTTTCTCCAAGTTGAGTTTCTCGACTTGCAGGATTGGAATATGAATGTCTTTGATTTCTTCCAATGTGAGGGGGTGTCCTACAGTTGATCCTTTCTCGTTCCGGTAGGTGTATTTGGAAGTCCTCAGGGAGCATTTTGGTGGAACAATAAAGAGGTATACACCTTTCAGCACAGCGACATCGTTTTCCACACAGTTTGTCTGGAATTTTTTCTTGTTCGGAAAGATTGATTTCCTCGATTATTTCCTGATTGATTTTGACTGGAATTTGATGGCATTTATCAGCAAAGGCATTGGAGGAAAGTAGTGACGTCACACAGTCTGGGTTGTCCTGGATGGGCAGAAGGTGATTCTTCTCGCACAGGAAATTTGGTTGTAGGTCAACGCACTCTTCGTTCTGGTACTGGTACATTTCGTTGCTTAGTGTTAGGTAGGAGGCAGGTGGGATAATAATTGATTGGTTTTGATTTAGAATTGAATAAAGGTGATAGTGATCGAAAGTTTCAGTGTGAACCAATGGAAAATCTAATGAAAATATAATTTTGTCCTCGATGGCGAAAACTTTGGTTTCAACAACACTATAATATTTGAGGTATTCCTTATTATCAAAAAGTAATTGAGAATGACTATGTGATAAGTAGAGTTCATCTATTATTGTTTTTAGATCGTCTGGAGAGGCGATACTGCGATGTAATGTTTTCAAGTTCGCAAATCCCATAGCATTTTCTGTTTCTGTTAGAAAATCTAGTAGAGAATCGAGATTGATTTTTATTTGATTCAATATTTCATGAATTTCCAAAAAATGTGCTTAATTGAATTTTGTCTCGTGCAATTCTCAACTCATTGATTTTATCTCCTATCAGTTTTTGATTATCTGAAACTGAAGTCATTGTTTCTTTAATATTTTCCATCAATTTTGAAGTAATTGAAATTTGTTTATTGGTTTTTTTGATAATTCGATTTTGGTTTGATTCGAGTTCGGCTAGGCTGTGATATATTTCTTTCGCATCTTGCTCGTCTAGATTTCCGCTTATGAATTTTACGAGGGAGCCAAGAGGAGCAATGAGGGCTCGTTTTGTGCGTTTATGGGGAAACAAGGATCTGAATTTGTGGTTAACATTTTTGACTTCGTATTCGAGGTGTTTATATGCGTTAAATAGGGCAATTCTATTGAAAGGGGTTGTATTATTTATTGTGGCTTCTAATAGCTTATATTGATTGGTTATTGAGTTTATTTGCTTTTCTAATGGACTAAGTTGAATATGATGTAGGAAAGTATGGGAAGCTACTTTGATTCGTGCGGTTCCCATTTTAAAGGGAAGGATCCCTGGATTCGTCTGGAGGTTCTGGATTTGAACCTTCTGAGTCGCTGTCTGATGAAGTATCATCGACCTGTAACAGATTTTGGTCTGTCATTTTTCTTGGTGGTTTGAAAGATTGTTTGTGGTATGTATTTTGTGGGGTTGTCACAGTTAGGTCAGTGCTTTTGAGAATGTGTTCGGGTTTGTAGAGGGGAACCGTTTTTGACTGTCTTTCGGGTGTTTTCATATATCCAATGGTTCCGGGTTCAAAATTTGGAGGGTCTTTTCGATTTTCGTTACGTTTTGAAATTATTTTTGACTTTTGTTTTGACGTGTCTTCGTGAATTTTTCTATATATTTGGGAAATAGATTCTTTGTGTTCGTTCAATGTGGTATTGATTGGTTCGAATTCGGAATCAATATCGATTGGATCTTTTAGTTCTAGATGTCCAAACACTAGATCTATTGGTTTTAATTTTGTTGTTGAATGAAGACTATTATTATATGCAAGGACGGCGAAAGTCAATTTTTCAAAGGGGTTCAGATTTGGTTTCGAGAGGTTGAGTGTTCTCATGTGTTCTATGAGAGTGGAGTGGAACCTTTCTACAATGGCATTGGAATTTGGATTATATGGAAGTGTATAATGCCAATTGATTCTATGCAGTTTCTCGAATTCATTTAGAAGGTTTTGGGAGAATTCGGTACCATTATCAGAGACGATATTTTCGGGGATTTTGAAAGTTGAAACGAACTGCAAAAGTGATTGATATACGTGTAGTGCGGAAAGACTGGGAATGATGTACGCTTGTCCAAATCTGGTAAAGCTGTCACAGATTGTTAAAGATATAGTACTGCCAAATTTGAAGGTATCAACGTGTATAGTTTCGAATGGTTTTTTGGGAGTGGACGTTAACTGTAGTTTGATCAAAGGTGGGTGACGTTCGTATTTAGATTGTTGACATATTGGACAATTATTGATAAATGTTCTTACGTCATCGTGTAACTTGGGCCAATAATATTTGGTTTTGAGTTCGGCAATGGTTTCGTGAATGCCTCGATGGTTGGTAACACCTTCATGTTGGGATTTGATGAGATTTTGTTGGCGATCTTCGTTCGTCACATCGAAGAGGAGTTTATTGGATTTGAAAAGCTTAAAGGAAGAATTTTTGAATGTTTGTGGTATGAACCTGCACATATCTTTATAGAGTACGTCTTCGGTATCATTTTGGAAGTAAAAGACGTAGGTGCGTTTTGGAACACCAAATTCTTTCAGATGTTTAATAATTTGGGCTTGAAATGATTCGTTGGTAACATATAGATACCATCGGGTACGACATACTGAATTCCTAAATAGTTTTTTGATTTCCATTCGAGGGTTTCGATCAATTTTAATTATCATTAATTGGCACAAAAAGTTATTGATTGGTTTGTCTGTGATGTGGATGTTCAATATTGGGTCTTCTGCACTTGTGTGAACAGTTTCATTTTCGTCATTGTCATTGGGGTCAATTTGTCCTGCGTTCGATTCGTTATCCTGATTTTGAATATTTTCAGGTGTGTTATTTTCTGGGTCTCTGCTTGTGGATGGTCTTTCATTGTCTAGGACAGGGTTTTCGTTAAATTCCTGCATATGTCTCAATATGGGGAGTTCATTAGTCTGTCTGACAGTTTCATTAGGGTAGAGTTCGATTCTAGAAAGGGCATCAGCGTTCGTATTGATTTTCCCGTTTTTGTAAATAATTTGGTAATCAAACTCTTCAAGTTTCAGTCTCCAGCGAACCAATCGTGAATTGGGTTCTTTTAAAGACATCAACCACTGAAGGGGTTTGTGATCCGTAAAAATTTTGAATTTTCGGCCGAAAAGATAGGGCCTAAAATATTTGGTTGCCCAGACGATTGCAAAAAGTTCCTTCTCGATAGTCGAATAATTTTGTTCGGCATTGGAGAGGGTTCGTGATGCGTAGGCGATTGGTTTATCATGTCCTGGGGGGCCCTGGGACAATAGAGCACCTAACGCTACGTTACTGGCGTCCGTGGTCAAATTGAACTCTTTTGTAAAATTGGGGTACTGCAAAATCGGGTCGTTCGATAGTAAGGTTTTGCAGTCCTCAAATGTCTTGATGTAGGTGGGGTCAGTTATATCGATTTTTGCTCCTTTCTTCAGTCGACTTGTAAAGGGTTTGGTGATTTTGGCAAAGTTATTTATGAATTTTCGATAGTAGCCCAGAAGACCAAGAAATCCTTTTATTTCTTTTGTCGTTTTGGGTATCGGATAATTCATGATGGCCTTGACCTTATCGGGATTTGGTTTTATTCCCTCTGTTGTTATCAGATGTCCCAGAAAGGAAACTTCCTTTTTCAGGAATTCTGATTTGTCGAGTTGGACTTTCAGATTGCTCTCGCGCAGTTTCTGAAAAACTCTTTTAAGGTTGACCATGTGCTCTTGTAGCGAAGTGGAAAAAACGATGATGTCGTCCATGTAGACGAAACAGATTTTGTTTTGTAGATCTTTCAAGACGTTGTCCATTACTCTCTGGAAAGTTGCTGGAGCTCCTTTCAAACCAAACGGCATGCGAAGGTACTCGTAGTAGCCGTTCTCTACGTTGAAAGCTGTTTTCTTTACATCATCAGGGTACATCTCGATCAGATGGAACCCACTTGCCAAATCAAGGGTAGAAAAGTACATACATCTACCCAATTTGTCAAGGATGTCCGATATATTTGGAATCGGATATCGATCATCGATGGTTTTCTCGTTGATTTTTCTGTATTCCACTACTATACGCCATTTCTTCTTGCCAGAGGCATCCGCCTTCTTTGGAACTATCCAAATTGGCGAGGACCAAGGTGAATCGCTTGGTCGAATAATGCCTTGACGAAGCATATCGTCAATTTGTTTTTCGACTTCCGGTTTATGAATAAACGGATAGCGATAAGATTTTGTAAAAATTGGGATTTCATCGGTGGTCCTAATTTTGTATTTCACTTGGTTCGTGAAAGTCAGCTGTGAACTTTCGCGGTGAAATATGTCTGAAAATGATAGGCACAATTTCTCAACGTGGTGTCTTTCTTCAGAATTCATGTGTTGAGTTCGTATAAGTTGTGTGATGTCTGATTTGAATATATTCGAAGGGGTGTTATGATCGATTGAAGCATGGTACAATTCGAATTGGTCGGGATGAAAAGTTTTCACAGGGACAGGTTCATAAAGGTAAATCTCTTGTATTTCACCTGTATCATTCCGAATTTCGACAGGGGCATAGCCGTTTCGAGAGGTTGTCAAACAGTGTCAAACCTTTGTTTCGATAATCGTGATGTCACCGTTTGGTATTGTTACAGGAATTTTGATTGATTCGATTGTAAATGGTTCTATACGAGCATAAAAGAGTAATTTCTTTTTGCTTTCATAGTGCGCCAGCGGAAGCTCTGATTCAGGTGTTTTTAAACTTGAATTTTTCAAATCTAATTGAACATCTAAGTTTTTCAATGTATCATAACCAATCAATCCATCAAAGAAGTGATGGAATTTAAACAAATATAATTTTATAGTTTTCTCAGTGTGGAATTCCTGAAAGGCTGGTATTTCAGCGCAAAAATCTTTCGAAGTGGTCTGAAATATTGAGCTGATTGTAAACGGTTCTTTTCTGATAAAATCGGGAAAATAATTTTCGGCAATTTCGGGATTCAAAAAGCTTTTAGTCGCTCCTGTGTCAATCAAAAGTTTCAGGGGTGAATCTGAAATTTGAATGCAGGGGAGGTCCTTTCGATCGTAAATAGAATGTATTTCTATGAAATTTTTTCGTGATGGTCGATTTCCTGAAATTTTTGGTCCTGTGAGGAACTTTGATCGATTTGGGTATCGATTGGATATTGATTATCGACATATTCAGGTTGGATTTGGTCATAGTTCATATTTTCGTAAAAATCAAATTCATTGGAGGAACAGGGTTGATTTTGGTAGCAAAAATCATTTTGGGAGTAATATTCATTTTGGGAGTAATATTCATTTGGAAGGGTATTGATTCTTCCTGATAATGGGGATTATCAAAATTGTAAAGTTCTTCTGCAATGAAATTTGGTCGATTGGGGTTTTGGTATGGTCTAGTATTGGGTTGACGAGAAGTGGTGGCTTGTGAAATGCCACTCATAGGTGTTGGCTTGGGGCGATTGAAATTGTTTTGGTTATTTGGTCTCCAAACGTTGGTTGAGCCTCTTGGATTGCCAAATACTTGACGATTTGTGAAGAATTTTTGGGGTTCTGCCGGTCTCGGCTGAATATTTATTGGGCCGCGTGGAAATGAGGGATTATGCATTTGGGGTTTGAAATTTTGAAAATTGGGGTTAGGAGTTGCGTATTGGCGAAAATTGGACAATTGATTTGGGTGATTGGGTCTTTGAGGTGGCCTAATTTTCGATTGATCACTGTTATTCGGTTTTTGGAGATGCCGAATATTATTTTCGGAAATAATATATTGCCTAGCTTCTGCCATAGTTGATGGTTTCATAACACGAATAGTTGATCCTAAAGGTTCTTTCAGCCCAGCTAAGAATATTTTAAGAGCATGAGTATTGTAAAAGGTTTTCTTCACCGTTTTAGTCGCAACTACATTTTCATGTGTATCTACATAGTTATGAAGAGCACTTAAATTTGACATAACCCTTGTATAAAATTGTAATGATGGTTCATTGAAATTTTGTCTCAATTGATCTAAATCAAATAATAATCCATTTTCGTCTCTTTGGTCGCCAAAATGTGCGATTAGAGCATTTTTGACTGATAGCCAATCTTTATCAATGCAAATACTATAAACTTCGCGAGCTTGACCTATCAATTTTGAATAAATTCCATAAATTATTGTAATATTTTGGACACAACTGATATTTTCGGGTGTTGGGTCCCAGTATGTAGTAATAATTGAATTAGCTGTATCTAAAAATGATGAAAGTTCCAAAGGATTGCCGTCAAATTTTGGAAAAATTTCCAAAAGTTTTGATTCAAATTTTGGAACTGGCATTTTGATATTTCTACTTATTGATAGCTTCGAAAGAAGTGCTTCTAATTCTATTGATTCGCGAGAACTATTTTCGAAAATCGAATTAGGTTTCGGCGAATTTTGTTCACTAAAAATTAACTCACAATCACTGTTTTCGGGAGATGAATCAGGACTAGAGGAGAATGACATAGACAAGATACAAGGAAAAGCAACTTACATTAGTACCACTGAGATGGCTGTTCTCATTTCTTTTCTTCTTTACTTCTTTGGCTTCTGCTTGATCTGCTACCCAGAGGGACTGTCCAGAAACGGAGGTTCTCTTGAATTAACAGTTGGAACTGACGGATTATTCACAACGAATATCCGTTCAAAATCTTACAACGACTGCGCCACTTTATGTTTTCCGATCACGGAACTTAGTTTTTAAAAAATTTATTTAACTCAAAAACTTTAATTAACAACAAATAATACAATTAGATGTTTATTGTTCGAAGTCTATGTCTATTCTAAATGTTTCTTCGTTCCCATGAACCGAAGTTGAATACAACACCGTCTCGACGTGTTCCTGGAAATCTGCATAGGCAGCAATGCTTAGTTCAGCTATTCCCACGGGAAGGCATACATAACTAAGGTTTGGCATACAGTGTGTCCATAAAGTAACCCTCCCCCCTGTTAACTTTTGAACGGATTGGAATTTTCGCATAAAATTTTGTTTGGAAGAATGGCAGTTCATAAGCTAATTTCTGACGACAAAAAAAGTCTATCTTTCAAAATGGCGGCCCGACGCCATTTTGAAAGAATTTTTTAAATGCCATGGGGGGTTGAGTGATACCTCATTCGAAACGTCTTACAATTCTCTATACGTCCCCAAAATTTAAAACAAAAATATACATCCAAAACAAAATGGCGGTACATAATGTTAGAGCTCTGCCATATGAGGATCTTTTCGATTGCTATTAATGAGCTCTAGTAAAATCATCAAATCTTTTTTGGTATCATTAAATGAAAGTTTCTTTGCTAAAAATGATAAAAGATTTGATGATTTTTCCAGAACTAGAGTATCCGGAGGAACCTCATAGCAGAGCTCTAACATTATGTACCGCTATTTTGTTTTGGATGAATATTTTTGTTTAAAATGTTGTTGTTGTGTAGAGAATTGAAATGCAATTCAAACGATGTATCACTCGAACCCCATAGCCTTTAAAAAAAATTGAATGGCCGACCGACGTCATTAAAAAAAAATATTATTATTTTTATTGTCAAAAAGAAGCTTATGAATTACCATTACACCAAAAAAAATTCAAAACAGAATTCCAATGCGTTCAAAAGTTAACATGGGTGGGGTTACTCTAAGAGAGTTCTTACATTATGTACCGCCATTTTGTTTTGGATGAATATTTTTGTTTACAATTTTGTTGTTGTGTAGAGAATTGAAATGCAATTCAAACGATGTATTACTCGACTCCCATAGCCTTTAAAAAAAAAATTAAATGCTCGACCGACATCATTAAAAAAAATATATTATTTTTGTTGTCAAAAAGAAGCTTATAAACTACCATTAAACCAAAAAAATTCAAAACAGAATTCCAATCCGTTCAAAAGTTAACATGGGTGGGGTTACTCTAAGAGAGTTCTTACATTATGTATCCCCATTTTGTTTTGGAAGTATATTTTTGTTTAAAATTCTGGGGACGTATAGCACATTTCGAATGAGGTATCTTTCGACCCCCCCATGCCATTTGAAAAATTCTTTCAAAATGGCGTCGGGCCGCCATTTCGAAAGATAGACAATTTTTTTGTCGTCAGAAAGTAGCTTATGAACTGCCATTCCTCCAAAAAAAATTTCATGCGAAAATTCCAATCCGTTCAAAAGTTAACAGGAGGGGGGATACTTTATGGACACACTGTATACAACGTCAAATATTTCTCGAATAGAAGTAGAAAAAAATATGGAGGTGAATGACTCGTCCTCCCTCTAAATGAACTCAATGAAGTCAATCGACATATTTTCAATTTTGTGTTTCATTAATGCATGTTTCTTATCAATTTCAATAAAAATGTGAAATGAACAAATTATTTTGTTATATATTGTCCGTTTCTCATTACATGAAAAATTAAAAGAGAAAAATATATTTTTATTTATCTTGCATGAGAATCAATTTATACAACAGTGAAGTTCAAAAGGAAGATAATGTATTCATTTGAAAATCAGAGTCTATTATCAACAAATATATTTGCTGATCACCTACAGAAAATGAAAATAATAATATCCGTGCTCTACCTTCACAGGCTATGCCATTGGGGAATATCATTAATTCGGACAGAAAATGAGGTCGCGATGGCTTGGGGCATCTTTCGTCAGTCACTCTTTAGCTACAACAAACAAAAAGTTATTGAGCGACTCGTAGTGAGGCCTCAATCGTGAGTTTCCCGGTAGAATCCCTTGTCAACAATCCGACGCTGACTGCTCCTGAAAAATACTGAAGCGCACAGATATAATTCAGAAAAAATCTAGTCTTTCATGCAACTATTCACAATTTAAAGTTTCGACCCGACGAGTCGATTCTTCCTCTTCGTCTTGAAGATGGAAGCTTGTCTCGGAACTCAATCTCTCAACGAACCACTTACAATTTCCAGTTGAAAACTTGCCAATTCAGTTTTTTTAGTAAATTGATTGTAGTTAGTTCCGCCAATCTTCTACTCGTACTAAATGAGGACGGAAGTAATGTTAATAGGCTGTTAATCAGAATGTTCTTTTGCTGTGAAACACAATTCAGCCCTTATGAAAGCTCATTTTTACTACGTTTTCATTATCTCGCTTTCTTGTACGTCTTGTCTGTTCGTTAAAAAATATGCTATCGATTTCAAAACAACTTCAAATATAGCTCAGAACTGGATTACAATGCAACATTCACCATTTTAAATCGAGTTTTAAAGGCCGTCGTTGTTTGGATTGAATTGATTCTTAACGTTTCGTTTGCGCGACTGGCTAGCTTCCTCAGAGATCTGTTCCTGTTTAATTTTTTTTAACGATGACTGAAGGTTTCTTATTTCGCGAGTTGTATTTATGCTGCCTCAGGTGGTTTTTCGCATGGATTACGGTTGTTTGGTTTGTGCCTGGTACCTAACCTGCTAACGTGGTGTTATTGGATAACATTTTCTACCTGCTGTTTTGGTTGTTTTTGAGGATGGGATTCCATATCCGGTTCAGGTTCAGAGTTCCTTCCTTCCTATTGAAATTCTGCGCATACTTGTGGATCTCTATTTCTTCCCTCGACTGAGATTCCCCTGGTTATGATGATGTTTGTCGTGAGGTATAAAAAAATTGTAATGAAGAATATCGCCATATTTTGATCTAAAAACGTAGTACAGAAAATGGTCACGAAGTTGAAACCAAAACGCTACTGCCCTTTGGATTACGGATTACTTTGAATCGAGTGTTTTCCACCAGCAAGGCCAATATTTGAACAATAATTTCAATCGCCGCCTACTCCGTTCACGGCCACAACCCAGCGAAGAGCTGTTCCACGTTTATATAGTCTAATAAAGTATTATGAACTGCTTAGGCGGAGGCGGCAGTCATTTCGACAGCACACAATTAGGTACACCAAAAGCTTCGAAATCAATGTCCGGTGAACGATTTCTGCGAACAATAATTTCTAAGAGCATTTTCAGACTAAGCTTCTAGCGACGGCAACCGGTGGCAGCCCCTTTCGGAAAACCAAGCATAATCTAAATGAGTGTTTCCACACGAAACAACGACAGTGGCGTAGTAACCGTGTTGGCGGCTGCCGCTTGAATTTTTAACGTAAAGACGATTATGTGCTACAAAGCCCATAAAAGGAATGACTGGTGGGAAATAATATTCGATTAATCGACTAAATAAAGGACATGCCAAACGTTGAGTGGTTATGCGTATTGATGCGATTTGAATCGATACAAAAGTTGGGGAGTACTTTCAGAATGCTTTCCGGGCAGGTTCTGATGCCTCCCAGGAGCACGAAGAGGTTTCGCGAGGAGCCAGATAATTTTGAAACACTTCGAAAGTAGACATCAACAACATAATCTTGAAGTTAATGACAAATATGGGGAGGTTCATGACACGATAAAAAGACTCCCCAGGAACAAGGCATGTGCAATGGAAAATATTTTGTGCCACTATCATATAAACAGTATAATGAAGTGGCAGCACTACCCGAAATGCCTGAAGATTGCGGATATTTAGAGCCAGGAAAAACTGAAGAGAGGATCGAGAGCTGCCGTCTGATCTCAGTGCCCAGTGCGGTAGCCAAGGTGGCGGATAGAATACTGCTGAAGAAATTCCAGGAAATTGAAAATAAGCTTTCGCTCATCCCGGAGAAACTGTTCGGATTCAGGAGATGTCATTCAACGTCCTCTCAAGTGGCCAGGATTGTCCAAGAGACAAGGGATGACTTCAATCGAAATTTCGGCACAGTAATGGTCCTGCTAGCTATCCAGAAGGCATTCGATATCGTCTGGATAGAAAGTTAAGAAGATGTTAGGAGCAGGCATACTTGATTATAAGATAAGAATCATGGACACATACCACTAGGTCAACGACGAAGAATGCCAGAGCAGGTGCACTGCAAGGATCGAGCCTGTCGCCAATGTTGTACTCGCTGTTATACACACGACTATCCGATGTTCGCTAACACGAGCACGGCCATTTATGCATACGACACGGCAAAATACGCCCAATCGCACTCCTGCGATGAGGCCGCGGCGCTGTTAAAGATAAAGACTAACAGCAGAAGGTCGTGCCATATCTGGCGAGCAACAAGATTGCGCTTAATGCGACAAAAACAGATCTCATTATTTTCACAAACAAACATGAACTGGCAATCGCGGAGATCACCGGAGGATTCAGACCTCTAGGAAACCGGATAGACAACTCGGAGTCCGTGCGGTATCTGGGAGTAGAGCTGGACAAGAGATCAACACTTGGTAAGTATGTTAGCTAGGCAATTCAACGAGCTGCAGCAGCTGTAAGAAGGATATACCTGTTAATAGCCAGGAATTCCAAGCTGTTAATCTACAAGCAGGTCATCAGACCAACGATAACCTATAGGCCTGCCCAGTGTAAGTTGTACGTAAGCTATAGGTCCCGGACTTCCCTTGCTCGGACAAGCTTTGCTTTTGAGGGATTTTCTCTGAAAACCTCGGTGATTCGTAAAAACAAATTTAAAAAAAAAAATTTACCTGAAAAGCTAATTCAAAAAGGGATATCCTAGATTCATCGCTTCTGCCAGAGTGGATTGCAGCCACTTTTAACTCGGAATGAAAGATAATGAGCAATAAATTTATACAAATCTTTTTTGGCATTCTAAAAGTTGTCTTAAAGGTCTTGTAAAATCTCGTGTCCGCACTTTAGATAAATTTTTTATAATTACAAACTTTATATAATCGCATCAGAATACGCCCTTACGATCCGTTTTCAATCCAGAACAATTTTATGATATAGAAATTGAACTCTGTAAGAGACAGAAATAATATATCGAGAATTCGAGAAAATATAAATGAACTGAATTACAAATGTGTAGTCGCAGTATGGAACTAAGTATACACAACTTTCAAAACAGGCACTTTCGAGATTTTCTCATTCATCTAGATTGGTGATTAGTATAGTTTAGAAATCAGGCACGAATTCACGTCACTCTTCACAATTCGGAATATTTGAGATACTGATATTCGGATACTGATACTGTCTTGAGAATAGGTCAAACTTTATCTATATTGAGTGTTGTTCAAGCAAGATAAATAGGATACCGTTACGGAAGTCGAAGTTAACCAAGACTTGCTTTGTTGAAACTTCCAATTACACACCGACATATGATATGCTACAACTTGGAAAATCATCAAAACTTCGTGTCGCTCTAATATCGTTATCGCTCAGAAACTCATTGGTATTCTTCTTAGGATGACCGATAAAAATTACTTGAGTATAGAACTAATTAAAATTGGTGAATTTTTAAAAACTTTACGGGAGAGTCTAATCTAGTGTACGATAATGTATAAAAACTACGGACGGTTCTTAAGAACCATTAATATTGTGAATTATGGTTTGCTGACAACTTACTAGGCAGATTCTGATCCTTTATAGATTGAAAACACTTTGGAAAAAATGCAAAAAAAATAACATTTATATCTACATGTCTAGTTACTCTTAAAATAATTAATCACTACATACACAGATTTATACTTACAATAAAGACGGGCAGCTAACTTTTTGAACCCTTTTCTATGTATGTACTATCAGGGGTCTTATTCACAACGCTTTATTTCCAGTAAAAAAAAACAATTTTAGAACCTACTTACTGAATAATAATAATAATAATACTCCCTCATAAACACTCATAGAGTGTACAAAAAGGCATAGCCTGTGCGGGTAGAGGACGGCTATTATTATTATTATTATTTACCGTGGCGCTCCGGGGCGACTCACGGATTTTTTATGGCGTATTCACTTTTCAGCTTTAGGAAAACCCGGAAAACCTACAGCACCTGGGTGGTCGGTCATTGAGTTTTCAGCTCCTGACGAAACGAACATCGTCCGAAAAGAGGAGGAAAAATGGACTAAATATCGAGATCTTTGAACTCCGCAAGCTTTATCCAAACCATTCTGTCAAAATGGTGGTTCTGATAATAGGGGTCCTTGGTGGAATGATGGACACACTGCTCTCAAACTTAAAAATCATACCGGCTTGCCGTGATATGGCAGAAATCTTAGCCGGACGAATGCAGAAAGCCGTAATTCTTGGTTCACTCCGCCTGCTCAGGGCACATGATTCTCGGACCCAATAGTCACTTACCCCACGGCGTGTGGAGTGGATATTGGGATAAATGATCCAGCGCGCCCTCTGGAAGTATCGGGGCTCCGGAGACAGAGCCTGTCTGGGATATTCCTAACGAAAAAAAAAATAAAAAACACTCCCTCATAAACACTCATAGGGTGTACCCAAAGGCATAGCCTGTGCGGGTAGAGGACGGGTATTATTGTTATTGACCATGGCGCTCCAGGGCGACTTACGGATTTTTGGTGTCGTATTCACTTTTCAGCTTTAGGAAAACCCGGAAAACCTACAGCATTACCCCGGGTGGTTGGCGCGAACTCCAAGCAAGCACCAGACGTCGGGATTGGCATCTAGACAACTTACATTGACTATCGACTACTAGGAAATTGAGAAATTTTTTCTCGTTTTCCAGGATTCGAACCTGGCCAAATATGAGCGGAAGTTTGGAAGGCTGACATCTAACCGCTTCGCTACCGAGCACCTTGATAAATAATTCATTATACGGTATGAAATAATTTTGAAAAAATGAATATTTTCATAGAAATGTTTTATAAAATATTCATAACATAACAGAAGTTGCATATTTCCACCCGGAAATTAGAATATCAATATATTCTGATGACGAACCTTAAGCGCTGCCTATATTTGAGCACGGTGACGCACCTAGTAGATCCTGGATTAACATGAAAATAATTACACCGTTTACAAACCCCTCAATTTCCATCCAATCCCACTCAACTTTTGAATGATATTCATTCGTTACATAATATGATTATACGAAATTTCGTTGTGACTGAATAAAGTTTTGATGAATTTATCAATTCCAATTTATTTCACGCCCAAGTCATCAGAATTAAACTAATCCACGAAGAGATACCCAACTTTCTCAACGACGGCAACCGACGGAAGTTGAAGCATGTCGTATATGTCAGGTAGTAAATGGAAACTTCAACAAATCAGTTGAAGCATGTTATATGTTGGGGAGTATTTGCTAACTTTAGGTAAACTTCCGTTGATCTGACAAATTTCAAATTCATCCTTTAGCACAAGGAGTCAACTTATTTTATTACAGAGGATGTAACTGACAGTTTTCAATATTTTGCCATCAATCATGTGAAGGAATACGGGGTACCCTTCTCTCTAAGCGTTTCCACCAAGTGGAAAATAAAAGGCAAACATCTGTCAGAAAACAACTACTTCCCTTGCTAATACCACGACGGACATTGAACTACATCTGACAGATATTTGTGCAACGTTCTTCCAAGAAGACCCAATTGCAAGTGCTTTTCTTGTAATTAAACAGAAGATTATCCTTCATTTGGCTGGGAATGACCACCTGCAGACATGCATGTTTCGAGGTTGATTGCGTCTTATCAGTGACAGGGTAGGTCGGACAACATTATAATTGTCCTGTCCCTGACAAATGAATAATAATCAACTGTTTAACTAATATTTCCCCACGGATGACACATCGAACTACAATAAAGTTGATCGCAGCGCCATCCGCACGGAACAATCAATCAATCATAACATTCATAAAAAAGTTTGGATGGAATGCAAGTACGGATTGAAAGTTCGATTTTGTGAAGGAAAATCGTTTCGTGACATGGTTTTTTAAGTAATTTTACTTTCCACGATATTAAGATTGAAAAAATATAACACTGAAAGAAATCAGTACACGTTTAGAAGGGTACATGAATCGAAGACAATGAGCAATTTTATAACAAAAACCTATGAGAATTGTACTATACCAATAGTAGATTTGTTTGACAATTGAAGTTACCCTATTTTTTTGATAGTTCGTCGTCCATGGCAAACTCAAGGCAAAAACAAAAAAATATTCATTAGGGAATCTATTCTTCAATAAAAGGACTCATATGTTGATTTATAAATCCAAAATTCAATAAAGAATAAAAAAATATAAAAATGTACAAGGTGTTTCATACAAAATAACCAGAAATGACACACGCAATCTTATACCGTTTTTGAAATCCTTGGATATTTGTACGAAGGGGTGTAGCGCGCCCACACTGTATACTATATATAAAGTGGGGCTCGAATGTAGACTGTTTCATTCATAAATAAACTGAAATTTTGTTTCAAGACTTTTTGGACGGTACTCGGTGTCTAGAATAGTTTATTTCATAAAATATTCTTATTTATGACCGCTGCTTTTATGTCTGTTGCTTATTTACTGTAAATGATAACTAATTTGATTTTTTTAAACATTTGGAAATCTAATGATTTTTCAACCCCTCCCTTTGTGATTTGGTAAAAAAAATAACTACCATGACGAGTAAATTTTACAGGGGTGCCCAATTAGTTTCTTTAAAAAGAATTAACCTTGCATACTCTAGGAGGTTCATACTTGTTTCTATCATTGTAAAAGAATAACACTGCAAAATATTACTCAGCACTTCAAGATTCAAGGAGTTATTGAACTGCGAAACAATTATCGTGATATTGTAAATCTATAATCTATGAAAATTATTAAGTTAATGTTTCATTCTTAATGTTGGAGAGAACTATTATGTTTTTTAATGCTATATTGAGGACCATGATTCAAAATATTCTCCATTGTTGATACTCAAATTTTCAATGAATTGATGAAAATAGCCGTCACTACGTGGTTGAAGATCATCAAGATAAATAAAGAGTTCAGCTACTGGTTTCATACCACTGGTATTTAAATGTATGTAGTATAAAGCAGGACGTTTAACTTCCCATTTTCATCATTCAATTGTGGTTATTTTCTTCAACAAGGGAAAATAGCTCTCTTGAATTTTTGTGAATGTTCTATATTAAATGGTACTGAACAGGGTTCGTTCGTTATCCTTGTTAATTATTCTAGCTAGTTCTCTCAATCGAAAATTGAAGAAACTACGATAAAAAATTTACTTAGTGATTTACTCAAGTTTCCGCTCCTGAGAGGAACATTGATCATAACATAATGATATTTGTTTATAATCAATCTTTGATAAAAACAGTATTGATTAATATCATTTACATTTATGAAGAAACACATACTCTTCATATTTAACAATTTGAAACAATTTCATTTAATTTCATGCTATTCGTAGATAGAACTTGCAAACTTTATCTTGTGGAAGATTTTCAACGGATAATATTCAACTATAATAAGGGACAGTAGTTGCATTATTGATGCCAAGCTACACGGTGTTGATCTCAAAGGGGCGTGGTTGTGTACATACTCAAATTATTAACCTGCTTTAAATCTACTTTCAGCCTACTTTGTTTTAGATTCAGTGACACACAATCTCAAAAATTTATTACTAATGACTTCTTCAGGAAGGGGAAAAAAGCCTCCTTTCCGCGTTCATACTATTTTTACATTCTGCATCTTCTAGACTCTCGAATGCATCGTTAGTAATACGAACCTCGAGTTACTCGGGGTTTCGACAGCATTTTTGAAACCCTCAATATGAAAGTGGCAAAAGAAACCTCGTATACTATAGCAGATCCTGGGTACTTCCAAAGATAAAACAGAAGAAAAAGAGAAGTCGGGGATTTATGAAATTAGGAGCGCGAGAAGTATGTGGGCCAAACTAAAAGGGCCATAAAAGTACGGTTCAAAGAGCACATTGCTCATATCCGATTTTTTACCCAAAAAAATCGAGTTTGGCCCAACATGCTTTGAATCCGGCAGGTAATCTTCCTAATTAGTTTGCGAGACCCACAGAGACCTCAACGACTAGGAATACAGAACAGAGTAAAACTTGTCTGTGTACCAGGGCACATGGGAATGAGAGCACAGATGGCAGAGCAAGAGCGGAGGCAGCAACAGCTCTCGTCGGAATAGAACCAAACCATGGAGTCCCGTTTGGGGACCCCGAAGACATAGGTTGAGAACCATCATCAATACTCCTGGAAAAATTCCTCAGGCAATACTCACGAAAAAATTATGATGGGGCCAAGCAACCGGCTAGCAAGACACCTCCTCAAACTAAGCGGGAACGAACAGCCTCCCACATACTGTTTGAATGTGAGGCTATGGCTCGTATGAGGGTGGATATCTTCGGACACTACAGTGCAGAAGATATCATCTCACAGGAAGACCTCATAAGAAATCTTCAGGAGTTCATCAGGCTTACGAGATAGACCTGATAGCGGAGTATAGAAAGGTTCCATATAGAACTACCTGCATTTCGGCCGTTGACCAGCCCCGCCGATCAATAATAATATTATTGATAATAAAAAGAGATTCAAAAGTTCTCGCACGTATTTTAAAAAAAAGTAGAATGAGGTAACTGACATTCCTTCGGTTTCTCAATGTGGTATCTACCCAAAAAAATCGAGTTTGGCCCAACATGCTTTGAATCCGGCAGGTAATCTTCCTAATTAGTTTGCGAGACCCACAGAGACCTCAACGACTAGGAATACAGAACAGAGTAAAACTTGTCTGTGTACCAGGGCACATGGGAATGAGAGCACAGATGGCAGAGCAAGAGCGGAGGCAGCAACAGCTCTCGTCGGAATAGAACGAAACCATGGAGTCCCGTTTGGGGACCCCGAAGACATAGGTTGAGAACCATCATCAATACTCCTGGAAAAATTCCTCAGGCAATACTCACGAAAAAATTATGATGGGGCCAAGCAACCGGCTAGCAAGACACCTCCTCAAACTAAGCGGGAACGAACAGCCTCCCACATACTGTTTGAATGTGAGGCTATGGCTCGTATGAGGGTGGATATCTTCGGACACTACAGTGCAGAAGATATCATCTCACAGGAAGACCTCATAAGAAATCTTCAGGAGTTCATCAGGCTTACGAGATAGACCTGATAGCGGAGTATAGAAAGGTTCCATATAGAACTACCTGCATTTCGGCCGTTGACCAGCCCCGCCGATCAATAATAATATTATTGATAATAAAAAGAGATTCAAAAGTTCTCGCACGTATTTTTAAAAAAAATAGAATGAGGTAACTGACATTCCTTCGGTTTCTCAATATGGTATCACATACCGGAGTCTTGTTGGTTTTTTGTTCGAGGGTGGTAACATCATATTTGTCACATGCAAAAACAGTAATTTCGTTGCTTTGGAAGATTTCCAAAACATTTATATTCGAGTATGGTTTGAAAATCTACTCAATATAGTAGACCCCCAAGAAACATCGAATTTCATCTTCAGAAATGTCTTCATTCATTCGTTGAAATGGCAAACATATTAATGTAATTCACAAGCATACCAATGATTCTTCTACAGAAAAAAATAAGAAAATGCTTGTACCTATAGGTGAACACAAGGTGTTTCTGAAATAGGGTAACAAATTTCGGCTACATGCAAAAATGTGAGGAAAAGTTCTAATAAACATAGGTCCCCAAACGCTTCCTAAGGAAGCTATTGACTACACTGATGAAAGCCGGTACACGATTCAGCATAGAGTACTTATTCATAATTCGTAATGAAATTTTGAAATATTATGACATAGGTACAAAAATACAGAAAAGAAATATTGGCCCCTTCAGGTTTCGCATGCCTATGGTTTGAATTGGTTTCGACTGATTTGATTTAATGACAACTTTCAATGATATTGAATCGTGTATCGATTTCTATTGGTATATTTCGAATGGTTCTTGATACATCAAACTAAATTCAGTTTGTGGAGTTTATAGAGGACACTTTCAAAGAGAATTTGCGGATCTTTATCCATAGAAACTTTTTTCATGTTTTTGCATTTAGAAGCAGAACCTGAAGTTGTTACCCCATTTTGGAAACATGTATAGCTCTTTGGGTCCTATTGATCAAATTCATTCAAGTTGTATCCTGCTTAGCTACTCGTACATTAGCTTCTTTTTCTCAGGAGTACTTGGAGCATCAACCACTATAGTTCCGTGAATGACTGTACCATTCACCATAGGTAAATTGTACCCATTTCTTGATCACCCATCATGAAATCAGCTTAGGCCGTAGTTGACTTTCAACACCACAATATATTCCTCGCCAGTCTTTATCCGCGTTTTCATCATTTGCATTATTTGAAGGAAATATAACAATATTTTCAGGGATATCCATATCGTCATCTTCCAGTTCCTCCAGCAATTCATGTTACTTTAGAGGACGCTGCATATAACTGAAAATTGAATCGGTGTTAGTTGATTGAGTCATTTCCATTTTGTATTTTTATCAGTGTAGTGTCAAGCATGACCGTTATTTCAACTTACATATTATTACAATAGTTAATCAGGTAATTATTCTTCTATTCTTGGGATAACTCAAGAAAAAAATAGTATTGAAAGCAATAAACACTCACCTCCTATTATCCATGTGCCACACACGAGATTCAAGTTCTCAAAGTATCCAAAATTTTCAGTTTCATTCCACAATCACAATAAGAGGTTTATTTCCCAGTTTTCCTCTACTAATGAATGCCTACCATAATAAATAAAAATGAAGCTTTCATATCAGTCCTGTTTTCCCGCTCCCCAGAAGTGAGCGTTGGCCACCGTCTTGAAGAAAACATGAAAAATGGGTCATGTCAACTTTATTTTTGAAGATCATGAAAAAGGTACATTATACCGATTTTTGAAACTTTAAATTTCTCGAAAATTAAATGGGAATCGGTTGAGAACAAACCCATTGAATGAAATTCAGCATTTTCAGTAGAAGCAGACTACAAAATAATCTGAGAGTCCTTGAAAATAGTTGTTACTGTCAAATCTTGCAAAACGGGCATGCTGCATCATTTTGTTCGTGGTGAACTCTGTGAATGTTTGCAACTCCTCTTCTGTGGCGATATCGACTATTTGCGGTAGACTTTTTTCTGTTCGGTACGTGACGTGAGTTTCACACTTCATCTAATATTTATTTTGACGTTTACAACATTCTTTTGAAGTATGTTGACACCGTCAAACAGTACTAAATATAGGACACTGTGCTATTCGGTGGATACCCAGAGATATTACCGCCAAAAGTATCAAATCAACAGAGCTGATAACATGACAAATTGCAGTAGGAACTATCACAGTAAAGCAAGCAATTAAAGACGCTGTTTAATTGTGTGTGACTGAAATTACACACCAATCATCATATCATGTCGCTGTTATTGGTGAAGACACTCCTAGCTGCGATAACTCCAAGTGCCTAGTCCAGAGTTTGTATCTACAGCCTTCACAAGTTGCTCTTTCTGCGCTGCAGCAAAGAAAACAATATCTCTCTCGAGGTTTCCACAATCATTTTAGTGGGTGCGATATCAGTTCTTTAAGCTTCTACTAAAACAAGAACAGCTTTTATTGATGACAGTATTAACAAAGCAGGGAAGCAAGTTATTATGGAATTTAAAGTCTGACGTAAAAATGTCTTCAACTTGGCTTCCCTACCACCAATTGAAGCTGCTACCCGTCAAAACTCGTTAAGGTGTTACCACCAAGTGCAGGCGTGGTGTGGAAATCACTTGAATCCGCTAGAATGGGACTGAGAAAGTTGAAGCCAAGAGCTGATCCCTCTCGGTACAATCAACGATGCAGCCCCTCAGTCTCTTCTTCTCGTCGTCTCATGTAAATACCTGAAAGGTTGCTCAGGAAGATGCAGTAGTAGAAATGTGGGAATCTAATGTTCAACCGTGTGCTACAAACTGCAAGGGCATGTCCTTCAAAAATGCAGTGGTCAGCGACTCGAGCAAAGTGATGAAACGCTAGAACATCTTGAGACAATAGACGGGACAGTAGAGACTGAACAGGAAGATACTTTCGATGATGCTGCGATTGATGAAGAAGAATTATTTCAATCATCAACGTCCAAAATTCGGATATAATAACCATTTGCTTTTTTTTAAACATTTTTACGTTTTGTGCCTTATCAATTTATTACCTTTCACCATTTACTTTATAATATAATAATAATACTTCCTCATAAATAGATGATGGTTATATTATCATCTGTTGCAATATTTTTTTTTACGAATCACCTAGGTTTTTGGCAGGTCGAGGGAATCAAACCTGGGCCACATTGGTGGAAAGCAAACACTCTAACACCACGACCACTTCGCTTGGTTATATGTATACCGGTGAGTTTCACTTCTCATTGAAAAACACCCCCGTATCTTGTAATTTTCAACGTAGGACCATGAAAGTTTTAGGATCGATAGATACACTAGAAAAGAACTCACTGTACAAAAGGTGTCAACCTACGTGATATACACTGTACGCCAACAGCAATGGAACCACCAATTTTTACGAAAAGTTATATTGGGGAGCAAAATTGGCCCGAAATTCCTTCGAATTCATGTTTAGGATTCCAAAATTACTACTAATACACCTGTCTCCTGAAATATTTTCAGTCCTGAACAATTCTAATTTGTTTCATTTATCATGGAGACGCTTCCGTACCTTCCGTAATTTTTGACGTAGAATCATGAAATTTTCAGGATAGATAGATATACTAGGAATGAACCAACTGCACAAAAATGGTCATCATACGTGATATGTACAGAGGCGTTTCCATAGAAAGTGAAACAAATTAGAATTTTTTTTCAGGAGACAGTTGGATTAGTAGTAATTTGGGGATCCTGAACACGAATCCGAAGGAATTTCAGGTCAATTTTCCCCCTAATATAACTTTCCGGAAAAATGGGTGGTTTCATCGCTGCCGGCGTGCACACCACGTAGGATGACCCCTTTCGTGCAGAAAGTTCATCTTTAGTGTATCTATCGATCCTGAAAATTTCATGTTTTTTTGTCAAATATTACAGAAGATACTTGGGTGTTGCCATGAGAAGTGAAACACACTGTATATCATCTCAGACATATGGTTCTATTAGTCTCATTTCTTCATTTACATTTTTACAACCTGAGGAGTGGTGGTAAATTTTCTAAAAACTCTAGTCACTTCAATGGAAACACAAAAACTAAAAATTATCGAGAAAGTTATCATTATAGCTATCTAAATAGAGCTCATCACTGAAAAGTTCGTTTTTTTCAATAATAGGGAAATTGGTAATAGTAACTCTGAGGTGAATCAGTAACTTGTTACTAAGCATCGTTACTGAACGATACTTGTTACCGACCGGTGTTTTACTCTTTTAACTCTAATCCCTCCTACAGTGTAGGCTATCAAGGTACACACACGATTCAGAAAACAACTACCTACTTCCATACAACAGATATTGAATTATAGCGAGCAGATAATTGCACAATGTTCCCTATGGAAATGAATGCAATCTTTTTCATTCCCACCCACCTACTGTAAATGCTTTCTTTGAAAAAAAAAGTGATATCAATTACATATCAGTGTTGCTTTTTTTATCGAATATTGATATGTGATAAATAGGACTCCCTTTGTAGCATGAAAATGATACCTATTCAAATCTGTCTCAGTTCACTTCCACCCAATTCGAAAGCGCAAATCAGGATTTTCCGTAGCAGCATTTTCGTAAAAACCCTGTATATTTATTTTCCACATTAAAATTGAAACTAGAAATTACGAACAAAGCTACTGTGTATCATGAAATCAGGTACAGTTTAATCAACCCGTATTTCGATTGAAGCAACCTGTAGTAATAAAATCAACACGAAAATGAAATGCACATTATTTTTACTCTAAACAAGTGTTATACTACTTTCATCGACAAACACAAACATTGATCCAACCATGGAATAATAAACTCAATAAATTACCCTCTCAGAGTTTTCATCCTTCAATTATACGAAAGCCTCTTTTTTACCTAAGGCCGGTCTGGGGTTTCAGAACAAGTTTCATAGCAGGTCGTATATCATACTGGAACAATGAATAGGTTGAATGAAGTCTTGATCATGTTTAATAAATGAAAAATTTCTGCTTTAAGGCATGGGCATGGCTATTGTGGCTTCAACATCAAAAAAAAAACAATTGGGTGTTTTTACGGGATGCCAGCTGGGCGTGAAGAACATTGGTTGCCAAAATTATTTTGATTTCCAAGACTGTTCAATCCAACATTAGACATAATACGAATTTTTAACGGGTGGCGAATGTAAAACGAAAATGCTTTTAAATCAAGATCGTTTTTGTAAACTCTCCCACCTGCCAATAGTATTTTCAAGGTTGCTACTGCCATTATAGAATTTCAATAATCCAACTTCCCTTTTTTTTCATTCTCTTCACAATATCAAACATTTCATCCCAATTCAAAATTTATTGTGAAATTAAAATCAGTCATTTTACTAATTAGGAATGGTATCAACCGGCTTTCATACAAAACAATCTCATACGTGTCAATGCATTTTTGGAGGGATTTGATGACATTCATCAACAATACAGTGTTGCATAACTTCTCGAGATGCTGATTGAGTAAGGTGGAGTTTACTTTTCGAATGACTCGACAAAAAAATATCCGACGGAGATGAATCTGATGAACGTAGATGCTGCTTAGTGGCATCAGTCCCTCGAATCCATTCTTCTGGAAACCTTTCAAATCAAAATATTTCCTAAGAACTGTTTCATCATTATGATCTCTGTTGATGCTATCACCGTTATAATACGTGGGGTGTTGTCGGCAACGGAGCCAACCATTATTACTATTCAACTTTAATAATAATGCTCTCACAAAAACATTCTCAGAGTGTGTGCGGGTAGAGGACGGCTATAATTATTGTTTGCCGTGGCGCTCCGGGACGACTTACTGATTTCTGGTGGTGAATTAACTCTTTAAGCTGTAGGAAAACCTACAGTACTACCCCGTGTGGTCGGTGCCCATTCCAAGCAAGCACCACATGCAACTAAATCATAGTAAATAAAAACCACCAACCTGCTACTACCTAATCACAAGAGAGTGCGTGTAGATTTTTTCTCCACTATTCATTTGTAACCAATTATTTCCACTGCTAAAAGTGATAAGAACGCAAACAAATAATGAAGTTTTCAATGTTCTACTTTTGAAGAATATAACCTTTATTTTATTTACATTCAAGTGCTCAAAAATAGTACCATTTTGGTATAAACGAAAGGGCGTTGAAATCGACGAACAACCGTGCCTAATTTATCTACAAAATCAATACATCTATCTGCTTCCCACTGAAACAAAAATACATTGTTAAAAACTGAAGTTTAGTAGATTGAAATTGTATTCAAATGAACCGCTGTCTGTTTGTTTTTAAATATCATTGTGAGTAAGAATGGCAGGAAGTCCAAGGACGTTCCACATCTGCCCAGTATGAATGATTACCATTAATTAAAAAACAAAGTATGAATGACCAACCGGAAGGAATCTCTTGCTCTTGTGTTGAGATTAAGAAATGTTTACATTCTTTCAATTAATAGGTTAGTTCATGCGGTTGTTAAGAAATAAACTAGCTCGCTAATCTCAATTGACTGTTATGGTCAGGTATTATAGTTACGAAAATCGAAGTCTTGTCAATTATTCTCTATTTGTTACGCTGTAAGTATATTTTCTAGAGTTTACACATTTTTCGAGCATCGTTTGCGGTTTCATCAAGAACCACATCTCATCTATGTGATCTATGAATTGAACATTTCTGAAGTTTACACATTAGTCGTGGTAAAATTTGCTCCAAAACACTGGAATTGTAATACCGTATAGGATAAGAATGTGGAACTTATCAATTTTCGTCTTGAAATTAGAATAAGAAAAAAGTTAGAGCAACATAATGATTGAAATTATTTATAGAGAAATTCGAATCAAGAAGAGAAAAACTAAGATGTTTGCAGTTGACCGACCATCAATTTTTAGTACATGTAAAAATTTTTGGTTCGTTACTTTAAATCGCATCAATCATCTAACATTTTTGTTAGAAAATAAAAATTTAATACATTAAACAAGCCCCTAATGATAATTACTTTCCACGGCAGAAGTGGTGTTAACAAATTGAACGACTTCATGAATAATCATTCTGTATCGGCTGATCCCAAATACCCACTTCAACCTCAAAAGTGCTTGACGTTAATCTATACGGCCAAGGAAAGAATTTGAAAGAGGTTCGCTTGTAAACGTGTGAAACGACTATTTACGACTGATGGTTAGTAATTTCTAATTATACAAATAACGATAACTGGTTAGCTAAATAAGCAAATGAATTCTGTTTATGATGGGAAATTATTAAAATCTGTTGGAATAAATACGAAAAATATCTTGGTTAAAATGAGTAATAAGGCATTGAATATATTTACGTAAGGTGATTGAAAATTCGCACAAAGATACCTACGCAAAATGCGTAGTTTTCAAAGTAAACTACAAGTATACGTCAACGCTTTTGAGTGGCATACTTAAACTTCTGCATTTTTTTGAATTCTATTCAAAATTGTTATAAACCGAAACCGCCTTTAGCACATTTTTTTTTTCAGAAAATGATTGCAGGTATCCTGACCAAATAAGAATGAACATCAAGTACACATATACAGCAACCGGATCTGCAGCGCTTTCTAGTATATCACTAATTACTATTACTAATCTACTACTTATCATCAGTTGGTAACTCATTTCATACTCGGATTATTAGTTTGTATATTCGTTCCATACATAAGAATACGAATATAACTTATTCATAATATAGTTCAAAGTTTTTACCTAAAATGGTTGAAGAAGGACTACTTGTTGAACATGCTGCAATATGGAAACTGGTTTTAACTCCGGTAACCTAGCTTTATGATGTTCAAAATACTCATACAGCTAGATAACCAAAGAAAATATCAGTTCCATGAAAGTTAGCAATCAGTAGAACACATGTTCATACTTAAATTCCGCGTAAGCACATTTTTGAAACACGTGATGCTGCGCGCCGGCACATTCCGCACTAAGGATTACGGTAGATGAAAAAAATTCGAGATTGAAACTCAATCTTCTATCGCACATGAAGAACTGATCAAGCGGCTGTTTCTTTGGCAAGTGGGACGATTTGCTTTCCCCATCGGAGTTCGGTTGTCGGCCACTTCTCGAAGTTTGTCGTTAGGAAAACCAGTTTCAAAAGCCAAGCCTGTATGTCACTATGTTGCCAAACTTTCTAGTCTCAAGGCAATATTTGGATACGAACTGATCTGAACGCGCGATCACGATTTTATTTATTCCCAACTCACGATTCAATCTTGCGGGACATAAGCATCTTCACGTAGCAACGGCTGGGGTTAAACTAAGCTTACAATTCTACCTCGGTATATTCTTCCAACCCCCCTTTAATAACACCCATTTGTGTCGTCATAATACTACCTGCGACCTACCTTGATCATCTAAAAAATCATAACGATAATCCCGACCCTTTTCAGACCACAAGTGTCATTTTTGCAATCAGCCGCTATGAAAAAAAGGTCTGGCTCTCGCCGTACCGAATAAAGGATCATTTTGTGGGAAACATTTGATAGCAGACATATATGTATAATGTATAACGTTCCATTTCTCCATTTTATGGGTACATATCTTTAAATATTCTACATCATCAATAATGTTTAGTTATTGATGCAATTCAGCAATCTGAAGTATTTCCTAGGGGCGGATCATAACAATGTTCGTGAAGGAACGAAGATTCAGGCATGAAATAATGAAAATGTCAAAGAACCTGTACAAGAAACTCAATAAAGACGTTCTTCAACCGTTCAATGCCTTTCATCTGAACAGATTTCAAACTATTATTTGATATATGTATATTCAAGAGAAAAATTAATTGGGTTTAACACTCAAACTGTAGAGCAACCGTAGACCCGTACTTCAGACCGTCGATCCTCATCAGTACGGTGTAGCCAAGTGCAAAGATATTTCGTTTTGTTGTTGAAATTGTTTTTTCTGTTAACCAGCTATCATCCCTCTACGAACGACAGCCCTCAGAAGTCGAAACTTGTGCGAGCTAAGGATTAACGAGGTCTTTCCTTTTAACGTGCGATTAAAATGTATATTATATTATATTTCTATGTATCTAATGCCACTTTTTTCATTTCATCTTGTAATTTACTCCTGATGAAGTCATCAAGCAAATGACGAAATATTGAGGATATAAGAAAACGAGACTTTTAAACCACAGACCGCACACCTGATAATTTCATGTATCAATTGTATCGTACGATCGAAAAAATAATTTCCCACATATGATATTATATATACAGTGTGTCCCTAGACCAGTAGGACTGTTAAATATCTCTTGAAACAATAGGAATTTTCAAAATATTATTATTTCGCATCATATTGCATTATGAGAACTAACATCAGGAATGATTATTTTTTATACGAGGGGCGCAAGAAAAGCTCACAAAATCGAACATTAGTTTTTTTAAATGGAAGGCGTTGCCAAGTTATACCAGTTTTTCTTTAAATGCAGACAATCCCATTGTTCATAGTACGAAGAATTTATGAAATAATTCAAGGCTTTTGGTAGTCGGTAGCATAGTCTATCATATGAACTCATCATCTCCTTCGAAAGTTATACAAGGTGGTCAGAAAAATGATATGATTTTCACGAAATTCAAACTCTCATCAATTTTTCAAATCGTGCACCCTACAATATGCATGATTTTATATCCCATTGGTGATTCGATTGCTTATGGTCAATAGTTGTGAAAGAGTGATGTGAATTCCATTATCAACAAATGCAATTAAAAAAAATGCACCAAACTATTTATTCAACTGTACTTTTAACTACAAAACAAACAGTCTCAAAAAGAAAAAACTGTCTTGACGAATAACTAGGCATGATAATATTAATATAAATGTTCGAATTGCCTTCCGTTTGCTGCAAGGCATATTTAAAAATTTTACATCACATGATTTTTTGTAACATTTTCCAACATTTGCGGTGTTATACTTTGAAAAACCTTCAAAATTCATTTTTGCAAATCCTCCAAATTCACTGGTTGAGTAGTAACACCTATGATTTTAGATACCCTCACAAAAAAAAGTCTAAGGGGGTCAAGTCTGGCGAACGAGCCGGCCATTTCATTAGTCCGTTTGTTCCGAGCCATCTTTGACGAAAAAGAACGTTCAAATAGTCTGTCACAAAAACATTTCTCTTAGGTGTCCAAGGGGAACTTCATCAAGATGATTATTGAGTTAATTTTGAAGGAAATTAAGGTATCTTTCACCATTCAGAGCACCTTGATAAAAATATGGCCCTATTATTATTCTTGAAAATTACACACCAAACATTTACTCTACGAACCTCCTGAAAATTGGTTTCTCGAACTCAGTGCGGATTTTCTGCAGCCCAGTAATGTACATTATGACGATTAACTTTCCCATTATTGTGGAAGCGGGATTCATCAGATCACATAAATTTTGACAAAAAATTACCATCATCATGGATTCTTACCATCTTCTTTATGGGCCGCAGTGGTCATGATGGTAGAGCGCTAGTCTATCAGTCAGAGAGACGTGGGTTCCATTCCCCGCATGGTCATTGGTCTCGTGCTAGGAATCGCACGTTAAAAGGTAAGACCTCGCTAATCCTCAGCTCGCACAAGTTTCGACTTCTGAGGGTTGTCGTTCGTAGGGGGATGACAGCTGGTTAACGGAAAAAAAAATAACGGAAATCTCAAAAATGAAATCTATCCGCCTATCATAGTCAGTTGGTTTTGAAGATTGGACTGAATTTAATTTACATGGATGTTGCCTGTGGGTCTTCAAAATCCTGCGTACAGAACTCTTCGAGATGCCTGATTCCTCAGCAACTCCTCGTACCGATGAATGAGGATTTTGGTGTATGTATGCTAAAATATTAATCGATATATCATCATTCACGATTGAGTTTGAATGTCCTGGTTGTTTGTTTGATGGTAATTCCTGATCATTTCGCAGTTTAGCCTCAAGTCTAATGAAGGCATTCTTTCCTGGTTGTCTTCGATCTGGGTAACGTTGACTGTACAATACACACGCTCTGCGAGAGTTTTTTCTCGCTTCGCCAAATATGAGCAACATGTCAACATATTCATCGGGTGAAAATAACTGTGGCATTTCAATTTGATTTCAAATAACGGGGCAGCAACTAAATCCGTCTTAAGGGGCTTTGGACAATGAAACTACTTCATTGCATATAATCTTGAGAAACACAATAATTATTGATGCACTAATGTATTTTTATTGAATGAGCAATTGTCATATAAGTGACATGACTTCAAATGGTCCAAAGCTTGAGTTATTAATTTATCCTCGATCGTGTGAAGGATACACAAATTTGAAGGAAATATTGGTTATCAATTTGTTTCACTGTTGCAAAAGTGATTACCTGTAGAGGAATATACAACTCAATAAATGAATTTGGGGCATTTACAGTAGGTGATTATTGAATTTTAATTTTTGTTCGAAAATATGAATAGAATATTCATAAAATCTGTTGTTGAATCATCTGCGGCTGAAAGACAAACTTTAGTCGCTATTCTGCATCGTTCAAGATAACCTCTTGGGAGGTACTCATGTTGAAAATTAAAAAATTTGACTTTTTTGTAATATCTACTACTACAACTATAGAGATATTGTGAAAATACTCTAACTGAAAAAGAAATAATCTGAAAGTAAAAACTCCCATTTTCATTCAGATATAGAAATTTTTTAAAATTATCTCTAGAAAAGTCATTAAATAATTAGATAGGGAAAATGTTATTCAAAAATATCACTCACAGAAATCGTTCATTTCATTGAAGCAAGATTCGCTTCTCTCGCATTTAATCCCCATTACATTTTTGTCGACGAAAATCTATTTCGCTTTGCCATGCCTATCAGAGAAAATGGAAGACTTGGAAAGCAGGCTTTTCAGAAGCAATTATACACATCAAGGATGAAGTATAACAATGCAAGTGTAGCAAAAAATCACAAAAATTACTTGTCTTTCTGAAAGCAGTTCCGAAGGCAGTTTGAACATTTATAGTGAAATCAGTGGCAGTTTTAGAGATCTACTGGATATTATCGTGCCTAGTTATTCGTAAAGAAGGTGGTTTCTTGTAGGGACTGTTATGTAGTTAATTACACTAGAAAACGTAGTTTAATGAATTTTTTATTTTCATCTTCAAAAATGTCTGCATTCAAAGAAAAACTGGTATAACTTGGCAACGCCTTGTCGGATTTTCTAAAATAAAAAATTAATAATTAGCCGAAATGAATGAGAATTCAGATGTGTTGAAAAATATGGGGTGTTCCATTTAAAAAAACTGAAGTTAGTGATGTGAAATAATAATATTTTGAAAATTCCTATTGGTTCAAGAGATATTTAACTGTCCCACTGGTCTAGGGACACACTGTATATACAGGGTGCTCCTGAATATCATGTACATACGAAATGAGGTAATTCTTTTGCCTATTTCATAATTAAAAATGCATACAAACATGTCCGCAAACGCTTCGTTAAATCAAAGCTCCTGTTAATCCTTAACAGAAAATCTCGAGAAAGGAGCGTCTACGCCCTTCGAATATGGCAAGGAGGTAGCAGAGAATCACGAAATATGCGCCAAACAACTTGATGAATAATATTTAAATGATCAGATATTATTCTTGTGCCAGTGTAAAGATTCTTCTATTCAATTTATAATAAATAGCTTCTTCGATTTGTGGTGTTCTAACTATACACGGTCAACCTGCATCATTAGTATTTTTACCAAAAGTTCCAGTTTCTACAAGATGCTTACGAATATTCAAGAATATTCGATTATCAGACCATTTCATTGGGATAACGCTTTTTGTACAGATGTCTGGATTCTCTTGTATTTCCAATTGCAAGCTATGTCACAATTCGAAAAATTTTATGATGTTACAAATTTATAACGAATATTTGAAACACTTTTACACCAGACAGTTTACAACTTAAACCTTTGATTCACCATTTCAAATTCGAACTGTCAACATTGATGGAAACAAGATACATAAATAAAACCATCAGAGTCTACTGGTAAATTCTTAAAAAAAATAATTTCGTCTAGAAAATCTTAGAAAACCATTTTTATTTTTTTATTTTTTTTTTCGATAACTGTCTCCGATTCGAAAAAACTTTAAAGAAAAGATTCTATAGATACCCACTTTGCATTCTATTAACTACTAGTGCACAGTGGGTTCACGGAGCAAATTTTTTGCCAAAAGTAATTGATGCATAATTAACTTCTGAGTTTTTGAAATAAGAGCTGAAAAAATCATCTATTCATTCATTTCATTCATTTCTTTTCCGCATTTATAAATTCAAAGAACAAATTCAATATTCTAAATAGTTCATAGGCGTACGAGTATCCTCTAAAAATAAATGACTATAGTTTCATTTTGTATGCTTTTTTTTTCAAATGGTCCGGATTGAGCTCATCATGCATTTGCTCAGACGCCTTGCGGTACCCGATAGAATAGTGAGATGCATTGGGCAGCTTATGCCACTTTGAAGGACTCGCTTTACCATAGAATCTGGTCAGAGTCCAAATGGAGCAAGATTTCTTAAGAAGGGGTGTTTCAGGGATACTCCCTGGCCCTCTTTCCTTCCGCATTTCCCTATTGCCGTTATCCGTTGTTCTATGGAAAACAGGTGGATACAACTGCGGCACCTCCAGCTATCGGAGTTATGGTCCCATCTGGATGAATTCAAACTATATGCCTCGAGAGAAAAGGATTTTCATCAGTCATTAAGAGTGGTGGAAGAGTATACGTATGCTATCGGAGTGCAGTTAGGGATCGACGAATATGCCACGGCTCATCTCAAAAGAGGACGATGTGAGGAATACGAAAAGGACTTTCAGCTCATAGACGGAAACATCCTATATCATGTTTGTGCAGGAGAAACTTATAGTGGAACAACGCCACTCCCAAGAGGAAAGCAAAATTAAAAACTCTCTCCGGCAGTTATCAGAATAAACTCCGACAGATCTGAACTTTCGTCAAGAACAGAGTTGCTGCAACCAATATGCTCGCCGTTCCCATTCTTCACTGCTCTTTTAGAGTGATGAAATGGACTCAAGAGGAGCTGTGCCAACTCAACGGCAAAACTCTCAAAATGATGCATCTTCATACGAGCTGGCACCCTAAATTGTCAGCTCTACGGTTATACTTCCCTAGAAAATGGGGAGGCCGTGGACTCTTGAGTTTGGAGTGTCTACATAACAGATCCACTGGATGGAGCCTGTATAGTCATTACGAATTCAGATCTCCTTCTCTGCTTAGTATTTTAAAGGCAACAGCCCGTGCAGCCGATGAACTTGGTCTCGTATTCAACACTGTCACAGCTTATACAAGTAGGGCATGTTTTTATATTCACCAAATTGGTGTGTTGGATTCAATTCGGCCAATAGTAACACTGTAAATTTCAAATGGACAAATCAAAGAGCGAGTTTGCAATCCACCACATCAATTTGGTGAATATAAAAACATGCCCGTATAACGCGGCGATACGAGTGTTGTACTACCATCTACGACATTCGTACGATATAACCAAAACACCGATGATGTCTGGAGCTCCGGGGGAAATTTAGTATGTTGTGGTGGATGAGAATGAGAAGTACCGAATCTATTGAAATTACGCTTTCCCCAATCTCAGGCAAAAATAAGCCAAAAAGCTTGTTGCAGTTCTAGCTCGAAAATCAAAGAGTGAAAATTTTTGTCATAGAGTTTTTAGCTCCCGGCGAAATGAACATAGTCCAAAAAGAGGAGAAAAAACGGACAAAATATCGAGACTTTCTCTTCGAACTCCACAGGCTTTCCCCAAACTATTCTGTTTAAATGGTGGTTCTGATCATAGGGGTACTTGATAGAATGATGGACACGATATTATCGAATTTAATAATTATATCGACTTGACGTATGCGGCAGAAATCTTAGCCAGAAGAATGCAGGTCATAATTGGATCACTCCGGTTCCTCAAGGCATACGATTTTCGGACCAAGTAATCACTCACCCCACGTGTTTGCTGGGGTTAATGTCTTCCAAAAGTTAATCGGGGCCCCGGAGCTCGACTGGAAAATTCCCAACAGAATTAATAATAATAATAATACTCCCTCATAAACACTCATAGAGTGTACCCAAAGACATAGCCTGTGCGGGTAGAGGACGACTATTATTATTATTTGCCGTGGCGCTCCAAAAGAAATAATCATAATATTGATAATAATACTAGTAGATAATCAAACTTGGCGCTCCGGGGCGACTAACTGATTTTTTGGTATAATACTCACTTTTCAGCTGCAGAAGAAACCCAGAAAACCTGCAGCACCACTTCGTGTGGTCGGTGCGCACTCCAAGTAAGCATATCCTGTATTTGTTTCCGCTCACATATAATTTCTATCAATGAATCAGTTAATGAAATTTGTTTCTGAGCATTGATCTAACGAAAATCATGACCGATTTATCAGCAGAAGATCCAATAAGTAGTGATTTAATGAAGCCGCAAGAAAAACGTTATCGAAGAAATAAAACACAAATTTTGAAATTCTGTACGAAACCTAGCCACAAGAAAAAGACATCTCTTGTCAAATATTTCCTTAATTATACAGAAATTTCCAATAAATTCAAATTACATTCGCCCAGTATTTTTATCAACATCCTACATGCATAACTAAATAAGATTTCACAGCTCAATTGCATTAGTATAGTTGATCGAAATGAAGTTGTTTGATAACATTCCAATCGCCCTGTATACATGGCTGCGTATACATAGTGTATAAATTACCGAGCTTATACCAGCCGTCAAAGCGCATTCCAAGACTCTTGCAGTCTTTTCCTTTTTTTTCACATTGCACCGACCACCTCTAGAAAGAAGAATCAAGAATCCTTTCAGTCGGGATCCACGTAAAAGTGATCAAGTGTAGCTTTTGATGGCGCTGTGCTTCTTCCGCAAAGACGGCTGACGGCTTTGGAATTCGTGGCCGTTCGGTCTGGATTGGGCCACATTAGTTTTACGGCCTAAACGAAACGAAACGAAGACCGAGACCGCATTCCTACCTTGGCACAATGGCTGGAGCGCGGGAGGCTGTGCCGAGCCGCGCGAGGTCGCTATCGAACCAGTGGCGGCGGTTTGGGATGTGAAAGGTAAATTAGAAATATTTTTGATAATTAGTAACCGATCCCAACTATAACCCAAAACAGAATCTAGGATTTGAGATGTATTATGAATTCCAGCAAAGGTAATGATGAGTTAATTATCTAGTCTTGCGGAATACTACAGTATTCTGCATTGTTTCTATAGATAGAAACAATGCATGAATCATGATAATTGTAGAATGGTAATTGTTTTATGGAGCAAGTGTAATGGAACCATTTTCAGAAAATGTTGAAAGTTGATCTTTAATTGGGTCGTGCTTCTTTCTATTAAGGCCGATTCATATACATGTAGACGTTCACACCTGTGCCAGTCGGCGTGCGTGAAAATCGCAGTGTGAGCACCCATGGAATTGGGATATGTTTTCAGTTTAAGTATTAAGTGATATTGTGAAAAATACGTCGGGATTATTTGAAAAAACTCAAATAGCATTACTCCTGCATTAACAACATTATTACAGAACCAAATAAATGATGACTTTGCACATATTTGAATTGTCACGCAGTTTTCGAACTCAAGGGCCATATGCTGTAAATCGCACGTGCTTCAAAAACTCTGCTTGGGCACGTATTATCTGAATCGGCTTTCATATTGAGCGGTCGTCTAAGGTCTCTGACAGTGGAGCTTTGGACTCGCATCGGACAGAGGTTCGAGGCCTCGTTACACGATAATCTTTTTTCTCAAGTGCATTATCGATATCCCGAAGTCTGGAGCTAGCTTGAAGTGCGCACCGACTACCCGGGGTGGTGCTGTAGGGTTTTCTACAGCTGAAAAATGAATACACCACCAAACATCAGTAAGTCGCCCTGGAGCACTACGGCAAATAATAATAGCCGTCCTCTACCCGCACAGGCCATGCCTTTGGGTATACTCTATGAGTGTTTGAAACTTGATGAGGAGATTTATTGACATGTTTGTCGCTATGTTATCATCAATAATCGTTTCCATTAATATCTTGGTAATCGGAATGAGACAAATATTAAAAACTCACTGTTGAGCCTTATTACCCGCTTATTAATGTAATAAAGCCCATAGTACGCCAAATTTTGTTCATTTATTTGTATATACATATATACACATCATTTATTTTAATCAAAAACGGTATAAACTTAATAAATCTCAAATAAAAAAGAAAAATAAACATTATTTTTTACTAAAACTGATAAACGTAACAAAATTCTAACAAAAAAATTTAATTATTAAAAAAACTGATAAACTTAATGTTAAGAACAATTACTACAGTAACAATCCTCAACATTTTCAGCCGTCAGTCCTATGCAAGTTTCGTGGAACTTATCACGCGATCGTTGGTAGGGCATTAATACCGGGGAGCACTTTTTCTTAAACATGCCATTTCTAGAAAAATAAACAATTTTTCAAATTTTTCTCTTAGTGCGAAAGATAGTACCAATGTTATAGTAAGTGATGAAGCACTATAAGTTGCTTCAAGTAAAAGGGGTTGAATCAAAAAAGATGTCTTAACTTCTTGTGAACTTATAATCTGTGCAGCATAAAACTGCACATGCACCTACTGTTGTTAATAGCGAACTGAAGTCGACGATCTTTTAGTATAGCTTCACCACTCAGATGTTGCAACTAACCATGTTGAAATATTTGAAAAAATTTGCTAGTCTTTAAAGAAAAAGACGGTGGGCCTTATTAACCGCCGGGCCTTATTCCCCAACACTACGTTACATCAGGAATATTAAAAAAAAATTACCTGTCAAGAATTTACACCAGTCAGACCCTGTCTCCGGAGCCCCGATACATCCGACGGCTGGTGTGTCATCAACCCCAGTAAACACTCCCCATGTACGTGGGGTGAGTGATTACTGGGTCCGAGAATCATGTGAACTGAGTAGGCGGAGTGAACCAAGAATTACGGCCTTCTGCATTCGGCCAGCTAAGATTTCTGCCATATCACGGCAAGCTGGTATGTTTTTTTAGTTTGAGGGCAGTGTGTCCATCATTCCACCAAGGACCCCTATTATCAGTATCATCATTTTAACAAAATGATCTGGGTAAAGCCTGCGGATTTCAAAATCTAGATCAGGAGTATCATTATCACTATTTTTATTATTACTGTCATTATTATAGTCAAGGCATTCAATGCTGCCCGATGTCTCTATAAAACTTATACTATTTTCTCGAGTTGATTCGGACTGCAGAACACTATTTCCTCGAATGGATTCCAGCTTATGAACATACGCTGAAGCATTGAAATATTTGCCGATATCCGATGCTCCTTTGAAGTATCAATAATCGTTCCACCCTCAACAGTATAATCGACTTAGATTCCCAACTTTTCATCTTCAACAAGAACAATTGCCGAACGATTTGAGAGTGGTTCCTTTGAACTCATTGCCTAAAAATATATTCCTCGAAACATAATTAATACCACCAAAGCATTATTTTTGCATTTCACACTATTATCTGTTGCAATTCTTCTGGATGTTTGTGATTCTCGTGTCAAGTGGCAACAAAAAAATTATCTGAAAAAACGTTATCTATCCACTGTTAACAAAATATGTCTCAGCCTTAATAATTTTGTTAATTATTTTTCTTGATATATTGAAAATTCAAAAGTGATTGCGATAGCACAGTGGTGCATAACCTGTGCGGGTAGAGGATGGCTATTATTATTTGCCGTGGCGCTCCGGAGGGACTTACTGATATTGTCGGTGGTGTATTCACTTTTGTGTTGGTCGGTGCGCACTTCAAGCTAGCACCAGACGTCGGGATTGGCATCTAGGCAACTCACATCACACTTGATTCACAACGAGGCATGTGGCCAACTAATGAGACCCATGTACTTGAGAAAAAAGCTTCCGTACCGGAGCCTCGAACGTCTGCGAGCTAGAAGTTCCACTGCTAGAGCCACCAAACTACACAAGTAAGAATATAAAACCAACTGTGTCTTTCAAATATATCGTAATGATCCTGATACTTCACTGAATCAGGTAGATGCAGCACTGATACAGAATGAGTTGAAAACTGCCATACTCCCCCTACCGAAGTTCCAAAAAAAAAAAATTCAAACTAGGGATCCTACGGAACCGCTCTGGAATGCAGATGTCTTATCGAAAGAAGCGTCTATTACAGCAGTTGTGACCACAATATTTCCTGAGAAGCCGAAAGTCCTTACATGGATACTTGAACCAAATGATTAGAAGTTAGTCATATTCTACTCAGAACGCACGAGAAGACAGAATATGGGCAACTGATCAATCAAAAAGGGAGGAAGGTATGATACTGGCAGACTCCATCGACCAAAAATTATTCGGAACCATTGAACGTAGCCGTTCCAGGACGTAATGATGACCCTATACGTGCTAAAAACCAGAAAATCGAGTCCAAGGGTAATCCAAGTGAACCTGACAGAACTTCAACTGCTGATGGTGATGCGACATTGCCCACGTTCAAGTACCATGAACCCATGAAAAGGAAATAAATAGTATCGAGGGATGAGATAAAGCATTGACTCACAGCAGATCCATGAAATCCCCTAGGGTGTCGATTCTTGAATCGTTCGCCTTAAATTTGGGAACAAATAAAAGAGACAAACATACATATTTTATATATATTGATGTGAAACAGAAAATCGATCGTTCTACTCTATCACCGTCAAGAATACGACGGCTGGTAGATAGACAGAAGAAATTCCTAGAGGAAGAGAGGTCTTCGTATCTTTGTTGGAAAAAAACCTGGAAATGCAGCAGCTCGTTCTAGAAACGCAAAATTTTCTTGAAAAACGTTTACGTTGCTATTATTGTTTGGTATTGGAATTTCCTGTTATGGACTAACAATAATATATTAATAATAATAGACCTACATAAACACTCATAGGGTGTACCGAAAGGTATAGCCTGTTCGGGTAGAAGACGGGTATTATTAATCGCCGTGGCGCTTTGAGGCGATTTACTGTTGTTTTAGGTGGTGTATTCACTTTTCAGCTATAACAATTCATGGAAAAATCTAAAGTACCTCCCCGGGTGATCGGTGCGCACTTTAAGCAACCACCAGACATGAACAAATAAAATCGAACCTATAAAATTTTAAAAGGAATTCCTCGACATCCCTTCTAGACTTTGTTTCAACGGCGTCAATGAATGGAATGAAACTTGACTGGACACGGGACTGGCTGAACCGGTTATGCTAATATCTGTGGGTAACGTTCGATCTGATGATACACGGTTTCTCCGTTTCATTTGCAGGATCTTAACCACGAAAATTTATATAAACTTACTTTGGTAACCTGCTATAAATCAAGTGAAGTTTACGATGTAGTTTGCGCATTTTCGGTTACTGTCGGACAGGAGGGTTGACATGGTGTAGGTCATAAACGGCATGAAACAAATGACAACCACATAATTGCAAAACCCATGTTAAATCTTGACTGGACTTTATAAAGTTGGACGTGTTGAGGTTCACAAGAGTTCATAAATCATAGCAATTTCTCGAAAATTTTGAAATTTCATAAGTAACGTAATAGCCCAATAGTGATTAGGTATTGTATGTCGATAAAATAAATATTATTTCAATTCCAGCAAACATTTATGTGTGATTTCCAAAAACACTTGAACCTAGGTCAAGTATCAGTTATGGAGTTCTAGTAAATTGTGCAAATTTCTGGATGCCGATTGCCAATGACCAATTAATTCTTCCATTTATCATTGGATAAATACAGGGTGCCCCAGGACATCTTTGCCTTTCGAGAATGTATAGATAGGGTCAAAATATCACCAGTAGTTTTTCCTCTAACGTCCTTCGTTAGAGTTACGGGCCCTTAAAGCTACAAAATGCAAATTAAAATTTCTTTGATAACTTTTCAAGTGAATATTGAAAATGTTTCAAATATTGGTGATTAGCAAAACAAATTAATTATTTCGATGAGATGGCAAGAAAAAGTCAGTTGTTTGCTACAACGTCTGGAACGGACTACCCCCAATCGTCCACCCGTCAAAACTTTGAAATGACTAAGATTTTTCAATACTTTTCAACAACACAAGGTTTCCTGTCAATTTTTCGAATAATAGTGCCCTTGTGTAAAATCGATTGGAGCAACAATTTTTGATAAAAATGCATGTTCAATCGACAATATTCTGCCTGAGACGTCCACCATTTTTGAAAAGGTTATTATAAAGAGCACTTCCATTTTTTCTTTCGGAAATGTATAGATGGGATCAAAATATACCAGTACTTCATTTAACTTTTTTTAATAAAACACTTTGTTACTTAGTTACGGGCCCTTGAAATAACAAAATTCCTTTGATAACTTTTCAAGCGAATACTGAAAATCAACCAAATATTGGTGATTGCTTGAACAAATGAAGTCGTTCGATGAGGTATCATGCATGAGTCAGTTGTTTTGCCACAAAGTCAGGAACGGACTGCCCCCGAAGGTTCACTTCTAACAATTTTTAAATGACTGAGATTTTACAATATTTTTTTACAAAACAAGGTTTTCAGGAATCGCAAAGCAATATTCGAATTTTCTCATGTTCAGCCTTCTTGTTTAAGTAATTGTCCCACTAAGCATTGTGAATTGTATATTATTATTTTCACTTTTTTTCATTCTTTCAATTTCATTTTGTTTATTTCATCAATATATTACCAGAGAAAAATTCGAAAATTTCGAGAGGAAAAATGACGTGGAGCTTCCTCCACAATATTTTTTGTTTATCCGTTGGGGATTTACCAGGCGGGGTGAACCAAGAATAACGGCCTTCTGCAATCGTCCGGCTAAACTTTCTGCCATATTACGGCAAGCCGGTATGATTTTTAAGTTTGAGAGCAGTGTGTCCATCCAAGGATCCCTATTAACAGAACCACCATTTTCACAGAATGGTTTGGGTAAAGCCTACGAAGTTCAAAGAGTAGGTCTCGATATTTAGTCCGTTTTTCCTCCTCTTTTCGGACGATGTTCGTTTCGCCAGAAGCTGAAAACTCGATGACGAAAATCGTCCTACTTTGATGGTCAAGAAGGACTACATCAGGCTTATGCTTGTATTTGCCTGAGGGTGGGAAATGAGTTGTTCCAATAGATTCGGCACTTTCTTTCTCCACAACGGACCCAATATCCCCTGGGGCATAAGGCAACACCGGTGTCTCGTCTATACCGTACGAGTGTCGTAGATGGTAGTACAACACCCGTACCACCGCGTTATGCCTGTGGAAATAGGCTGAGAACGCATAAGCTGGACAAGCTGACAGCAAATGCATTATGGTCTCAGATGCCCCACGACACGCTCTGCATCAGTGTCAGGGACCTCTATACCCATCACGCGACTACGGTACACGAGGGTGTTGAAGACACCATCCTGGCAGGTCATTATGAATCCTTCCATTTCCGACTTCAGCCCCTTTGACCTGAGAAAAGCGAAGGTCAGGTTTCTGGATAAGCCAAGGTCTTCAATGTTCTTGAAGAAGACCCCATGCATTGGCTTATCCTTATGTAGCTGTAGGAGCCTCTCACTCTCCGCAGCTTTGACGTGGGCCTTCTGCTGCACGGGTTCCAACTCGGTGACAGAGTTTGGGTTCGTCTGTTCAGAGTCGAATACAAGACCGATTTCATCGGCTGCACGAAATGCTGCCTTGAAAAGAAATGCTCCAATCCCTGCTTTTTCATGATCGCATACCATTCAGAGAAAGGGATGTGAACTCCTGATGAATTTACAGGCAGCATCCAGCACCATTCTGTTATGTAGACACTCCAAACTCAAAAGTCCATGGCCTCCCCGTTGTCTGGGAAAGTATAACCGTGGAACTTACGATTTAGGATGCAAGCTCCTATGGAGATGCATCATTTTGCGAGTTTTAACATCGAATTGTCACAGCTTTTCCCAAGTCCATTTCATTACTCCAAATGAGTAAAGTAGAATTGGACCGGCAAGCATATTAATTGCACACTGAAAGAAAAGTTTCAGTTTCAATTATTAAATGTTTGTTTCCACCAAATTTATTGAAAATTACTGAATAAGATTCGCAGTAAATATGGCTCATGTATTGATATTATTACAAATATGTTTAATACTCATAATGAACAAAGGATTTGGTACTGCTATATTCAGTTATTTCGAACAAAATAATTTAATTATGAATACTTCATTTATTACACAGATTGAAATAATTAATGAGTTTTGGTGTTTATTAATAACTGTAGAGTTATCCGTCAATAAGCCTATGTTTATGCTTGTTATGACTCAGATGTGATATTTTAATGGACCATTGTTTTTTTTTCAATCTACTCATTTATAAGCTAAACAAACTTTGGTCGAGTCTTCAATCTTCATTATCGAACTGAGCATGCGCGTTGGCGGTTACGTTTCACTCTAACGCCCCGCGCCTGCAATCCGCATTTTACAAATATTAGCAAATTGAGAAAGAAATAGCAGCCACCGAGTACTCGTGTACCTAATACTGGTTCAAATATTATATTTGGTTTATTTGGACTTCTTAAAATACTTCAGAAGTTCAGTGCTAAATAAACAGTGGAAACGATGAAATAGGCCAAGGGTTTGTTTTTGATTGAATGTAGTGCCGCCAATCATGAGGAAATACTGAAAGATATCGAACGTAAGTATTACCTTTTTTGAAGGTAATTATATTTAGAAAACTGCTCCCAAAATAGTCAATCGTGAATATCAAAATCATATTATGCAGAAATCCAAGCATACTTAACCTAAAAATGTATATAGCCGGCGTATCGTGTGAGAGGAAAACAAAGCAAATGTTAATTATGCATAAACCTATATACCTTGATTATCAATAAATGAAGGAGTTACTGTTAATAAGACTCATTGAATATGGTAGAATTGTGATTTCCTATGAAAAAGCGGTAGTTCGTAAGTTACAAAAAATGTTAAACAAAAGTACATTTTTCACACATAATAAAGTACATTTTTCACACATAATATCGGCTCTTATTTGATTATTCATCTTCAATAAAACAAAAATATATTTTTTAGAATACCTCTATTGAACAATCAATTTCGGAAAATAGCTGTAATTTTAGTAATTTGAGTAAAAATATTTAGATTCAAGTATTTGCTATTTTTCGTTATCCAAAATCACCAAAATCATTCTTTCTCTCATCTCACACAGGTACAGGGTGGTATATTTTTATTAAAGAAATGCTCATGAAATGGTTCATTTTTTGTTTTGTGATATCGTAAAATGAGTAACAGAATGTTAATACTCTTAAAATTTCCAGCGTCAGTGACAATGAAATCGAGCTAAGAAGTATATTATTCTAGAAAATATCACTCCACAACCATGGCACAGTCAGATACAACACATCAGTTGAAGAAACCATCAACAGAGAAGTAATTCTGTCTAGAAAAACAAGATTTTGTTTCAGAACAATTGCTTGAAGAAACTATTTCACATTTCAGTTTAGTTTAATGTATTAAACTTAAGATTCATTAGAATTCATTGGTTTGTTCATAATTACATGTAGCAGAAAACGACAAAATAATGGTATTGGTTATGTTTGATTGTAATTTCGTTTCGTTAATATATTTTATTTATTCATGTGGCTAATGTTTAGTTAATGTATATTAGTGAGCTTCAAGAATGAGTTTCTAAAATAAATTACTGAATTATGATATGATTTTAAAATTGAATTTATTACTAGATAATTAATTCCCAATTGATCCTAACAAAATATTTTCCCACAGATAAAAATAAACAAAACCCAATTAATGTATTCTAGTTATTCCAGCAAACAAAATATTTGTTCATTATTAATTTTTTTTTGTTTCTATGCTGTATTTGTAAACAAGTATATACGTATAATAATTAATTCTGAAATAACAGTGTTTCTCTACATTATAACTGAAAACAACAATTTTGTTGTGATAAAAACAATTTGGTGTTTATTAGTATATGAACAAAAAATATATTGATAGTTATGATACATTTATTACTGAAAGCAAAATGTTCATTTATTATCAATAAATGAATATTATGCTGAAATAAATATAAAATAAAATTGAATGAGTCTTTATTCATCAAGAGGTAAACAAATAATTTGTTTCTTCCCAACAAGTGTTCAATAAGCCATATTTCAATAACGGATTTGGTAAGAGTCAATCATTCTTAGTTGATACAACCAAATTGTTCTTTCAGTGCAGCAACTTTGTTCTTCCCCGACGGTTCTGATGACCAGACCTGTCGGAGTTTATGCTGATACTTGCCGCGTACAGAGTTTTTGACAGTACCTACCTCTTCGGTGTGGCGTTGTTCCACCCCTAGTTAGGTATATGTCTCTCAGGCAACCTGATGATGTAGGATGCTTCCGTCTACGAGCTGATCGTCCTCTCCGAATTCCTCGCATCGTCCTCTTTTGAGAGCACATTTGTCGATCCCATCAAACTCCATTCCATAGCATGCGTGAACTCATGCACCACCCTTAAGGACTGATGAAGATCCTTTTCTCCAGAGGCATAAACTTTAATGTAATCCATTTAAAACAGATGTGTGACCTTATCCCTCCGGTTGCTGGGAGTGCCGCAGTTGTATCCGCGGGTTTTCCGTAGAGCAACGGACAATGGCAGTAGTGGGAGGCAGAAGAGAAGAGGGCTGAGGGAATCTCCCTGAAACACGCCCCTTCTAAAGATAACCTGCTCTGTTTGGACTCTGACTTAACCAGATGTTATGGTGAAGCGAGTCCTCCAGACCGGTATCAGCTGTTCAATACATCTCACTATTTGATCGGGCACCGCAAGGCATCTGAGCAAATGCATGACGAGCTTATGCGATGTTAACAAATGCCTTGCAATAATCGATCCAGGCCATTAAAAAGTTTCGCTTATACTGCACGGAATCCTGCGTGATGCATCTGTCGATCAGCAGGTTCTCCTTGCAGACTGCGACCCCCTTCTTTGACCCTCTTTGCTCAAATATCCGTTCATACACCTGCTCAATTGCGGAGAGTATTCGCTTATATGAGATGTGCAGATTCACTCCTGGCATAGGTCAAGATTTTGACGCTACAAAATAGAAAATCGTAGAGGAATTTTTGTTGAATCATTATAATTCAATTGATTATGGTTGTTGGTGTAATTGCTTTGGAGAATACAGCAGAAATTATTATTATTATTTATTGTAGTTTGATTAATTACATTCAAACCGAGTTTGGCATTTGGTTGATTTATTTATTACTTTTTTTAATATTATTCCTATGAATGTAAGGTTCTGTGCTGCTTGTTGCTGCCATGGAAGCAAAGTGGTTTTGAATCCTCTTTCCAACTCATGGAATTCGATTCTGTGATTATATCACAACTAGTAATGATAATATACTTGTGCAAAAACTCCAGAACTAGTGTTATTGATCTTAGGTGAATTTCTTACAAATTGCCGCAAAGCACATCTATATTATTTCCAGACAGGCATTCCTTCACGATGACTTTTTCGAGAGATGAAGGAAAGTTGCGAAGTGGGTCATTTCTAAAATGGAACATCATCATACGAACACTTCTGGAACTTTTGGAAGATTTAGATATCAATTTATCCCCTTATATCAGTATACATCCACAAGCAGAATAAGTAGTGAAAATCATGTAGAAAACAAATAGGTACCACCTATTTTATATACCGTTGAAATATACCTTAATGTTCCCTGAACACACAGGATTATTCTTTAGGTGAGAACTCGACAAGTTAATGTCAGTGATAACAATACTCATTATTCTTGATTTCAGTGGTAACTAATGGGGAAGTCATATGGTAGAAAAATAAATATCAAGGGAAGTATAACGGACAAACTGCCAAATTTTCGTAAAACTTTAAGAAATGAAAACCCACCCTTTACTTCAGTTTTATTTGGAATGTGCCTTTCACAGTCTTGAAGATTCGCTCCACTTTCTGCAATTTTATATCAAAGATCTACTCTCGTTTCTTTACTACAGTTTCTAAAAGGGAAAATATCATTTGTTGACTTATGGCATCAAATTTGTCAATGTTTCGCGAAAGCGTCAGTATTTGGCAAAAGAATATAAATGTAAATGAAAACATAGCAACAGAAACGGTGTGTCAGAAAGGGGAAAAATTACGGGCAATTCAAGAAATGAACTTTTGTCCGCTTTCATTATGGAAAATAAATCGCTTTTCCAGCTGAAATGAGAAATGGTGGGAACGCGTACAATTGCTTTTATTCGACTAAACAGAAATGAAATGACCGCCTGCAGGATATTATAGAGGGCGAATATCAAGCAATATGCTATACAGGGATTGCATTGGTAACTTTTAAACCATGTATTTTTTCTTTGCCTATACCTCAAATCTGTAAATTATGAGATGTCACACTAAGATGTACAAAAAAAAAACCAAATTCATCGAATGTTACCAGGTACAAATTCAAACTAATCTTACATAGACACTTGGGCGCGAGGAAAATTAACAGATACGTTTTTACGTGATTTTTAGGCAGTTCCAACTAGAACGACCTAACCTTACGTAGACATGTGGGCACTAAGAAATTAACATAGATTATGGGAAGAGTACAGTGACATTCTTCACACAATAAAAACTGTCAGCCGTCGCTGTTTTTGACCACGTTTTTTAAGGTACCTGGCTTAGTGGTGGCTGTTTTCGTCTATGAATTATGGGAAAAGTAATTTTCGTTGGTGTTTTGGTCGACCAAATAAATACCCACCATGCAGAAGGAATAAATGAAACTAAAGGCTAAAGCTATTTTGTTGATTGTCAGCATTGCACTTATATAATGGTTAGCGAGTATAGTATAGAAAAAATCAACATAATAGAGTCAGAACATGTGTACATACTCAAAGTACAAGACATACTTAAATCGCACAAACATTTTTATTTCAACAAAATCATTTCACCAGTCATCGCATTAAAAAATCCTCATACTTTCCAAAATGTACACTCAACTAAAATTCCTCTATGATTGTCTATTCTGCAGCATCAAAATCATGACCTATATGCCAGGAGTGAATCTGCACATCTGCCCTACATAGTCCTCGAAGCTCTAGGTGGGGCCGGTGGCAGAAGCTCTGGGGACACGGTTTCTCCCATCGTCTTAAAGGAAGAGATATAAGGGGAATTCTAAGCATCGTTCGTGCAGTATAAGCGTAACCTTTCGATAGCCTGGATCGATTACCGCAAGTTCTTGGGCCCCTGGGAAAATAAGAGGTCCGGGCCCTCTACCCAACTCTTTAACCCCATTCCTTACCAACTGACACTTTACTAAGATCAAGATTTGCCTTCAATTACGAAATCTCACTTTTTTGTTTTTTCTTTTTATTCAACCTCAAGAAATTTAATAAATATTATTATACAAATATTTTAGATAATTAAGAAGTAACAACTAAGAAGTAAAAATCTGAATCCTGACCAGGACTCAGATATACTGCTTGCATGGTAGGTACCGGTTCAGATGTCAATTGTTCGTTAGAAAATTTAAAAGTTTTCTGAATCTTACCATAGGAATACAGTTTTTCAGCATTTAACACTATTACTTATATATAATAATAAATAATAAATTCACTTATACATAAAATGAATACCAAAATACCCCAGATTTTTTTGGAATATAAGTAAATTTAATGAAAAGGTTAGATAGTAAAGAATAGAAAATAATTTCCAGTAAAACATTATAAAATTTATTATATGGAGAGATGTTCAAGTAACGTAAGATTGAATCTTCAATCGTTAAACCCGAAGAAATAAGTGCATACGAAACCTATTCTTCTGGCTCATTTTTAGGGAAATCATCTATAATGTTATCATATTTCAAGCTTTTTGCCGAGTCGAGCTCCATTCGCAAGATGCTACGATAAACATTTAATATGATACATTTTTTTGTTTAATCCAAATGTTGAAACAAAATTAAATTTTCTGAATTTTTTACTTTTGTTTTTATTTTGCTCAAGACGGGCTCCTAGAGGAACTCCGGATTCAGGGTCTGACTGGAATATTTCATGGAGAAAAATTAAATAGAATAATAATAATAATCCTCATAAACACTCGGAGAGTGTATCCAAAGGCCTGTATTGGTAGAGAACGACTATTGTTAAGAATTTGTTTCTTTTCCTATTTTCTCATTTACGTAAACTAAAAAATAAACGGCTTTCCTTTTCAATCAAGTTTCCTTGACACTATCTAAAATATCACCGAGTAAAAATGATCTACTGAAATTAAAGAGTTTTGGTGGAAACATCACTTTGTGGAAACAATTTGTTTAAAAAAAAAATCCAGGAAGTTTGTTGAAAATATTAATCTATTCATATTGTTTTCGAATATATCAAGAAAAACTTTCATTCGAATGCATGGTATCCACTATAAATATAACTAACCACGTTTAAAACTATAAATATAGTTTATTATTTATTATATGTATAAGTTGAAATTTCCAATTATCAACAAATCAATTGTTGAGTTGGGCTGATCTAAAAAATTACGTTCTTAAGAAAAGATGCCAATGAGATCAGTCACCCTGAGGGTTGATTGTTTTTAGCAATTTCATCAGTCCAAACGAAGCTTTCTACATTAACAGTAGTAAGTATACAAGGTAAGTATTCCAGTGGAACTGTGTAGCCTGAAGAACAAAAAAAAAACACAACATGGGAAATAAGAGAGTTCTCTCACTACGACATACTACAGGCTGATCCTGTATTTATGTATTGATAATTAATTAACATAACTGACTAATCTCATTAGTGTAAGCTTCCATTGCCATTTGAATAGAGAAATCGCTTAACAACGCATCTGGAAATTCATCGACTTTCTGATTAATTTCCATGTAGTAACAGAGATATGAATAACTTGGTACCAAAATGCAATAATCGTTCAATGTATGCTTCCTGAATATCAATATCTGGTATAATTAATTCACTGACCGCCGTTTGCCCATCAACAGTTTGAATTACAAGTGTATATACGTCCATGAAAGGTCGAACCACGTTTCTCCATGTATTTATATGTAAAACACTATATGATGAGATACATGTGCTCCAAAATTACAATACTATCTATGACTGAAATACCAATTTGCATCAATTCATGAAGAACGGACGACACTACTTGAATGAAGACCCATTAACAAATAATGAAAAATGGAGATTAAATAATTCAATCTTCCCGCGAAAAAACTACACGATAGGTAATTTCGTCGGCACATATCGAACCGAAAACAACTGCCATCCCCTATGGCCGTGTTTATGAATGAGGAAATATTCCCAAAAATTCATACATATGTCGAATTCAAAACTTCCGAATATGAAAATGTTTCCCAGAGCTACTTTGAATATTTCATTGCCGGGAACAAAATTTGTTGAGGCATAAAAAATAAAAAATCCATAGTGAAATTTACATTTTCCTATCGTTTTTTTATTGTCAGAAGTTTCAAACTCGATGGAGCCAATTATTGCGGAAGCCAACTTTTTGGAGAATATTCTAAAAGAATGATGATCGCTTCTATCACTGATACAGTAACCAATAGCAAACAGATTTTCATACAGTGATGTTCTAATCTGCAGAAATGTTCATAACAGTTGGAATCCTATCATTAATTTTTTTTTTTTGTAATAAAACTAACTTCACATATGATCTGAAACGACAACTTGTCATCCATATCCGATATACTGGGAAAATATATGCCTCAGAATGCTACTGTCATAGGGCTAATAATTCTAAAACCTACACTTTTTTCAACTCCAGAGCTCTAAATCAGTTCGTGAAACAGAGCGAGGAAAGAATGGTAACGCTATAAACGTGAAACTTACAGAAAGTGTAGAATGATAATTTGAAAATGTAGATGAGATTAACACAAACAAAATCCAAACATGTTGTTTCTCTATAAAAACCCATCAACGTAGGCCACCGTCATTTTTTCAAGAGTCACATCATATCAATAGGGATTTCTGGACAAATAAATCAGCAGATATAATCAGCAGATAAATTAGCAATACTGAAAGAAATCTTAACATCCCCCTGATTAACTAGTGAATTGTTCAGAGATAATCACACTCCCAACAATCAAATAAAACGTGAACTCCTAATGAAACGAGGAACGGATAGAGTCGGTAACAAGCAAATCAAAATTTTATGTAAACATTGTTAGTGAATTTCCAGTAACACCGTGGTTCTCAGGATTCCTGGATAGAAGACACGTGTCTATAATCATTAGAGCCCGAACAGGCCAGTCACAGCCTCACCATACTACAAATTGGAAATCAAATCGGACAGTCTTGGGTGAAAGCGGAAAAATAGGAAACTTGCAGCATGTATGTCCAATATCACAAGTAAAAGCAGAATACACTCTGTTCAATTAATAAAACAAGTCATCTATTTCGATGCTTAGCAATACTCTTTTATGGAAAACCACAATAGGCCCACTTTCAACATTCTAACTATCAGGAACTTGGTTGTATTTTTTAGGTCAAGAATGACTTCTTTTAGGATTTATGGAGAACAGATCAGGCCTGTACTGGAGTACTGTTGCTGTATGTAGAAGAGCGTCTATATCATATCCAGTAAACAGCAACTTTCCTCTGATCTGTGATACTTTCCTCCCAAACTCACTCTCTTACAGCCAGTTCCATATTAAAAATGCAAGTTCTATTTATTAGAAAAAGGGACCTTTACTGACAAAATGCGCTCCATGAACCAATTTTGAAACGAAAATACACTTCAAAAGCCTCCTTTATTATAAAGTCCAGAAATCGGCTCTTCACTTGAGAAAAGAATCCTTTTGAAGAAAACAACCTATATTTTGCGTGTCATAATTAATTTTTCATTTTTACATATGTCTGCGAAGCACAGTTAGGACATTAAATGCTGTGGTAACTCGCTGCCAGGCTTGGTCCTAAAAAATAATTACCCTGGCAATTGAATCTAAGTCACATAACTGTTCCTTCACGATGGAAGAAAAACTTTTCTTTTCTTGTCTGATTCCATCGTGAATTCCAAATTTACCGGAAACTGTAAATTTTGAAATTTTACTTTGGCCATAATAACTCTTACATTGAAGAAAATACTATATATGTATTTATTTTTGATTAGGATCTATGTGCACAGAAAATACAAACCCATAACCCATAATACCACATGACAGTAACCACAAAACTACAAAACACCTTGAATATTAACAAAATCACCACAACTGTATTCCTAAAAAAGTATAGCAAACGGTAAAACATACCGAATGCCGCTTTAAATGAGGCTTTATCTAAGAGGAGGTGTTGGTACGTTAATGAAATCAAAGGCACTTTGAGGTGTACTTTAAAGAACACTTTATCATGGAACTGCCAGTTAGTTTTCTGCAGAACCTCAGAAAAGTTGGTAATCTGCCTTTCTTTATAGATATTTTCATGGTTGATCTATATTGATCCATCTCTATCAGTTTTATCAAGAATATCTTTCCACCCTTTCATCATCAGCCCAGACACTTTCCAAACCTTTTCTCTGCACTCGTTCTTTCAACAAACGGCAAATATTTTTCGAAACTGGAAAATCTTTACGACATTTGTTTAATAATGGATTTTTTTCTGTGAACCTCAGAAGAAAATATTTGTTAATATTCGCAAATAGTAAAAGTATGAAAGACAAACCAATAGTTTCTACCCTAGCATAGATTTAATAGTTTTAATCTTTGACTTTATCAGATTTGTGCAACTTAAGAAATCAATTTTTCCAAAAAAAAAACTCCAAACATTTTTTTAATTTTCAAAATTTTAAAACAACGGCATCACTTGTATACTCGATAGAAGCAAAATGAAAAAAGTTTATCATTCTATGATGAACAAACGACTCTTTTATAAACGCCAAAAAAACACATAATTCTCTCCCAAACCGGGCCTGATTATAAGATAGTTTTATAGTAGGTAAAGTATGTATTAGTTAATGCCGAAGATCCGATGCATCGGGAAAAAACTCAGGACGAAAAGGCCAGGGTAATGGTGGCTTTTGTCAGAATCGTGTATCGCGCTCTTACAATGGCTTCACCATTGGCGTACTTGGCGTACTTGGCGTACTTGTTACTAGTTGAAGAAATCTGTAATTTACACAATAGCCAGACACATGATAGAATAATGGAATGAACATCGAAATTATATGAAAGCTAAAACCAAGTTGGTCCACATGAAGCAAAAAAAGATTAACTCTTATGATTCGGTTGCATATTTATTGAAATAAACCGAAAGTTCCTGTGAGTTGTTTCGTATTGCCACTACAAAAACAAAATATTGCGATATGTTCTACGTGTCCAGTCAAAGAAAAAGAAGGAACACTTGTTTTTTTTGGTGGAGACAAGTTTAATTTTGTTGCTGTAACACAGCTTTGAGGAAGGAAGCACATGCACTATTCAAATTTCTAAACTGATAAGTTCTCAGTGCTGTATTGAACTCTCTCAATCTAATCGTACCAAAGTTTCAAGTATCTATGGAACACGAAAAAACAGAAATACTAATGCAGAAATGCGAAGCAACATAAATAAAACAAAATACGATTTCTTAAGCAGATGAGACGGAAGTAAGGAGAAACATTTTATTTCACAGTTCACCTGGGTAGGGAAATAATTTTAAAAATTTTGGAGACGGAGGTTATTTTGTGTCAAAATGGTTTGCATAAGACAACATGTCACTTCTTGCTGACCAAAACAAGCATCGCCATTGTACTGAGAAAGGATTAAATGGGTTAGTTCTCCAAACACCTGATGTCAGTTATCACTTGGCAATGAAACAATTCCTTCTGACAAATTCTACTAAACATGGATTTTGTGCTTCTGAATCCAGTCTTCATGTACCAGGTATAATGTGTTCGGTAGCGTAAACCTTATTTGAACTTTAAGCATTTCCCAAAAAATTGTGTATGTATACAAGAACTCACAACTTCTCGCATTTTGTCTAGATTATGCAGAAATTTTTCCAACGATCGAGAAAGCTTTAGAATTAACTGCCCCCGGAGAGGTGTTCCCTGAGGCATACAGCCTGCAGGAATTCAAGAAACACACAATTTCCTACCTACTTTCCTGCGGCTTTCACGATGGTCTCTGAACCTTTCCTTTTCGTGGGAACCAGAACATACAATGATTTTTTTTCTAATTGATTCCAAATTTTTTTTCAGATATTCCTCTTGATCAAGAATGATTCATAGATTAGGAAATAATGAACATGCATCATCTCCTGAAAATTTGCAGGCTAGTAAAGGAACATCCCCGGATAATAGAATAAGTTTGCATTTCATTCGAAGTTTCGATAATACTTCTCTTTCAGATATGCGTGTCTGACAACGGACGTAACAGTATATTTCCTCATAATTTCCGTTTGCAACAGCAAAAAGAACGACGTTAAAAAGATCTGTAGCGAAACTCGATTCCACTATTTTGTGGTGCTTGTAATGTGTTCTCCATCCATAACTTCTTTGCATCGGAAAGTTGCAAATATTGTTGAACTGATATGATATTTCTGACAGGGTCTTTTCCGTAATTTTAATCTTCCACAGTCTGGAAAGGAAAACATATAAAATCAAGCGAATATGTATAAGTCAAGAAGGGTAAATAAATGAATTTGCCCGACAAAATACTGCGTTCACAAGAATGTTATCTTGAAATAATTATTTGATTTGGTCAGTAACTAAACGTTTTCTGAATTTCCCTATCTGATAAACCAAGTTCAACATAAACAAATAATACTTCTTTTCTTCAAACGTTTCGAAGACTTTTGTCTCTGTTATCAAAACTTCAAACTTTGATTTGATATTATTTTCTACTCTTCGGGACAAAATTGTGTTCAATATTAATTCCTTTATTGTTGAATTTGACCCTCTCATTGAAAATTATAAAAAAAGAGCCTAGATTAGTGTTTTAATGTTTCAAACAAATCATAGGGATTAAGAGACATTCTCATAATTATCTATTTCATTTCACAGGATTCTTCAATAAATAAGTTATCCGTTAGCAGCTCCCACAAGACAACCTGGAGAGAATCAATTATTGCAAAACGACACTTTACTAAAACAACTGATAACCGTTTAAATAAATAGAAATTACCCAAATGCCAAAACTATGTCCATTTCACTCGACGCGCGTGTCTCCAACAAAGTTAGCATCTTCAGGAGCTGAAATCATCAGCATCGAGTGAAATTAAAGAAGTTTTGGTATTTGAGTATATTTTTTTTCCAATTATTTTCTCACCAAAGGTACCAAATATTTATTAATTCGAACTGATAACCGAATCACAATAGAACACAAAAGGGGATCCAATGTTATTCAAAAGTCATGGAACAAATGACGGAAAGAGCAGTAACAAGATTAAAATATATATAGATAAAAGCCAAAACAAAGGTGATTTGGTTTTTCAAAAGAGAAAAACAGAAACCACGTGCTCCTGGGGACTCGGGGCTAGAAAGAATTGATCCCAGGTACAGTCTGTCATAAGAGGCGACTAACATACTACACCAGCAAGAGTTACAGAAGCAGGGACCTCTGGAACCCATTTGAGGGGATCCAAGCCACCCTACCGAGGGCGCTAACCTGTGGAACCCTAAGGGTGCCTCTACATTGCAATACAAGGTACGGAGGCAGGCACCAGAGAAAAGGGAACCACAGGAACCATAGGAGCGCCCAAAAAACAAGTTATCAGGGGAACATCCCAAGGGGCCCCCTAAACCACTTATAAGGGAAACCGAAGCAGGGAAAGGGTGCCACTAATTTTGTAAAATTAAATTGCCTGACTTTTCCAGGTATTCCAGATCTTAGAGTAGATTCATGCAGTACAAATTTACACTTAACTTCAATTAAGAAGAGGAACCTCGCATTTGTAATGGTTCATTTTATGCAGGGAAATTAAAACTAAATTTGAATTAATAGTTGGCCAACTTTTATCTTTCTAGTGTTAATGTTAATATTTGACACTACTGCGCAATTATTGGCGCATATTTTGAACGCGGGTTGAACATTGGAATGACTATGTTTCAATTTTGTAACCTCTAACCAAATTGAAAATACTGAAATATAGTTAGTATCACATCAATAATCAACAAATTAAGTTGGGTGGACGTGAAATATAAAATAATGCCAAGATAGGTTAAAAGATTCTCTTCACCAAACACATATCACGCATGCGTAATTTGTCTCAATTTTTTCACATAAAGGCCATACAAACCAAAGTTCAATTTTTCCTTAATTGAAGTTTAGTTCAAGTTGGAGTTTAGTGTAAATTTATGCTGCATAAATCCACTCTTACTTTAGAATTTTCCATGACCAGTAACGGATATATTGAAAAAATATTCACTATGCAAATTCAATGAGGAAAGTGATCATAATATGTCATTATCATTAAAAAAATGTATTGAATAAAAATAAAAGTTATTTCTTCTATTAAAGAAAATGGGTAGGGAACGTTTAGGAAGGGAATAGTAGGTTAATTATCGATGATGCCAAGATTTATATACTTCCCTAGATGGCAGGAAATAGAATTCCCTGAATTTCCCTGACTTTGGGCATTTTTTAACGTTTTTCCCCGACTTCCAGGACACATAAATCAATTTTCTGAATTTTCCAGGTTTTCCATGTTTTCCAGGTTGGTGGGCACCCTGAGGGATTTCTGGGACCCATTCGAAAGAAGCCATGCCAACCGTCACGAGAGCGTCGACCCGAGGAACCCTAATGGTGCCTCTACGGTGCACCCTCGATGCGGAGGCAGGCACCCGAAAAGAGGAAACCAGAGGAACCAAAGATACGCCCAAAATACAAGTTAGCAGGGAAACCTCCCAGTGATCCCGAAATCATCTATCAGGGAAACCGAAACAGGGACTTCTGGGTCCCATTCGAGGGGAGCCAAGGCAACCGTCCCCAGGGCACCGACTCAAGGAACCCAAAGGATGCCTGTATGGTGCAACCATCAATGCGGAGGCAGGCACCCGAGAAAATGAGACCAGAGGAACCGAAGGTACTCCCAGAACACATGTTAGCAGGGGGACCTGCCAGGAGACCCGCGAAACTACGGCTGGAGAAACCTCCACAGGTGCCTCCGACCAAGGCCAAAGATGTGGATGCACAAAGGGTCCAGACTAAAAGGCCTACGTGTAGGGGCTTCAAAATCCGCCTATCCGTGCAAGAAGAAGAAAAATAGCAGAAACAACGAAATCGCTTGCAAGTGTACGGACAGCGAGTGGTTTTGAAAATTTAAAGTGTCCACAAAATTTACAAAAAATTCCTTCAAACACGGCATTTCAAATAGAACTCACTCATAATCCCAATGGTTCGAATAATGTTACAGTGAAAAGAATCAAACTACATTCGTCTTTACCAACAGCCATACTCATCATCGAGTTATTTACAGGCACCGAGTTGCCGTAACTATTGTATAGCAATACCCAGTTTTTTACCATCACTCATTCTTCAGGCGATATACCATTGAAGAAAGATGAAACGAAAATATTGAAAATAACTCTATCAATCATTTACCGGAAACAGAAAGAACATTATCTGAAGTTCAGAAACCCTTGAACATGCAGGAATATAAATTCATCAACTTTCAACTACCTCGAAGTTTTGCATATAAATGAACCGCAATACAGTAAGTTCAAAATACAGTGGTTTTTCTTGATAATCCGTGAAGTTATTTTTAATCTGAGGAATAGCGCTATGAGAAATTACGCGTGAAAATTGTGGTGTCTTAGTCAAGTAATGGAGGTTGAATATTTTGCAAAAACTGAACTCATTACGAAAATACATTGACAAATAACTGATGGTACTTGATTTTTTCGAACTATTTCAGCAGCTGAATTCATTGGGAAACAAATACGTTGTATTATAATAATTCCTGACATACGTTACTGAACACTTCTCCTCTCCTTTGAAAATAATCCACTGAATTATTTTCCTTGGCTGTGAGTCAATATAGGAAAGGCATCACTAGCTCGCACAAGTCTCTGGAAGACTTCTGAGGGTTGCTCGTAAGGATGCAGCTGGTTGACGAAAAGAACAAAATTTAAACCAAACGCAGTTTACCCTGTGCATGTTGCAGCATACATGTGTTGTCTAAGTAATCAAAAACTATACTGATGATGAATGGATAGATCACTGATTGAAAAATTCATCAAAAAAGTGTCGAGGAACTGTGCAAGTTTGTGTGCTAAAATTTGTTCAAAGTGGTTTAGATCAGACGCCAAAAAATGTATGTACAAAATAATTTTTATTCCGGCCAATCTCAGGTATCTGAATCAAACAGAAATTGCCCCCACCTCTCAACGCACGCCAATGGTGCTGCTGTCCGGTGGTTGACCAAGGCCATCCAGTTAGTATGGAGTCTCAACCGTCGGCGAAGCGCATTCTTGGCGTAGGCGATTACCTGGGACCTGTGAACCAGTCATTCAACAGCGGTCATACTAATTTTAAGCACAGGTGATAAGCCACAAATATTTTCGAATTTCATTCGATCTATACTACATAGTGTAGATGTCTTTTAAAATTTTGGGAAAATGTAATAAGGTTTTATCGCAAAAAGAAATGATGTAGATTCCACTAAATATGTGAAAAAATAATCCGTTCTATTACCGATTAAAGAAATATTCTGAACTGTATGTTCAGGATAAATTTCATTAATTAATTTACAAATTATGACACATCAAAGGAACCTTGTTATTCATTTACTTTTCCAAGCTGCGTAAATGCATATAAAAACTCCCTAAATTCTGACATCATTGAAATGTACGGAAGCGCTGACGTGCCAAAGTATTTCTTTTTTAATAATTCAGACTTTCATTCCGGGATCGTGACTTTAATGTCGGGATCTCAACCTTAAACTCCAGATTCCGACTTTGATCCCGAGATTTCTTAAATAAATTAGGAATGAGCAGTTGGAACGATTCCAAGGAATATATTGTGTTTCTGCTCCACGAAAATGGTGACAAAATGATTTATGATAAACATCTATTGAAATTTCGCCATGTCATCTGCTCAGTTATGTTCATCAAGAAATTAATAACAATAAGATGGTGATCTTTCTTGTTGGATCTATATTCGATATCGTGTGGTCTGAAATATTGGGTATCACGCAATCATCTCTTGGGATTCCTATTAATATTGTTGACTGAGTGGAATCATATACAGTGTGTGCAATTTGAATCGGCAACACCCTGTTATTTTGAAACCCATGTACCGATTTTGAAAAATGAAAATTTCATAGTACTCGAGGAGATCTAGTCAAAGATGATAACAGTTATGAATTATTCTTAATTTCAAGGACATGTTCCGCTAAACGGGTGGACATTTCGAGAAGAACCGGTGGCATTTTTTCCTCGAGAAAGTGGATAGCCAGTTCGATTTGGGCATTCATGCTTTTTTGACTGACCCTGTATGAACGTCTATGAGCTTTACAGAAAAGATGGAGAAGACATTCAATGAAATAATACATCGCATACTCAGGTACGAAGCTTCGTGGTTGTAATCGTTTCATGAAGTAGTCTCAATCAAGTTTAACCAAATTCAACAAAACAAAAATTGAAAACGTGTATTTAATTTGAGAACAATAACAAACAACTGGAAAAAATTAAACAGTTTGCTCCGATACTGGTGTTTTTAATATATCCCCCTTCGTGCTCTACACATTTCTCATAACGTCGTCTCAAATTTTGGCGGGTCTTTCTCAACTGGTCTGGTGTTATTTCACAACACTTTCCTCATCCTCTCCTTTAATTCGTTCAAGTTTTGTAGTCTATTTATATAAATACTTTCTTTAAAATATCCTCACAAAAAAATGTAATGGTGATCGAGGGGACTAACTATTAAAATGACTGTTCATCCCAATCCATCTTCCTTGAAAAGTTTCATCAAACCATTTCCATACAGCAATCACATTATGATTGGAGGCACCGTCTAGCTGGAAGATAACATTTCTGAGATCTTCAATGCTTAGTGCTACCATGAAATCCAATACATTATTAGTCAAAAAATTATAAAATCTTTCACGATTTAGTGTTTGTTCAAAGAACACTGGACCAGCTGGACCTGATATACGGTTTTTGAATATTCCTACCCAGACATTGATTTTTCGTGGATACTGTCTTTCTGCATAATTCACCCAGTGTGGATTCTCCCTTGCCCAGTACCTGGAATTCTGAGTGGACACTGTACCCTCATTGGTAAATGTCGCCTTATCGGTGAAGAGAAAATTGCCTATAAGTTGTCAACATTCAAATATTCACCTTCACAAAATAAACAGAATTCCAACCTTCATTACTCATCACCTCGTTCTAACGTGTGCAGATTTTCGGATTGAAGGGAATAACTTTTTTTTCAAACATGTACTTGTTTTAGATACGACAACGTGTAATTTGCGTGAAATCTGCCTCAAGCTATTTTTCGGGTTTTCTTGAACATACTGTATATGTTTTTCATTAACTCTCCCGGTTCTATTGAATAATTTATTAATCCTGAAAACAGTCGTATGGTGAATTGGTTCACGATCTGGATGTCTCCCATTGGATTCTTCAGCGGCTTTCCTTAATGATCGAGCATTATTACCAACGAAACGATTTTTTCATTTCTCAAAATCGGTCCATGGGTTTCAAAATAACAGGGTGTTGTCAATGATATGAACTGAGTTGCAGCGATGTGAGATCCAATGCATATATTGTGCAATTGGGTACCTGTCCCCAAGGATCAATTCTTGGACCTCTTCTTTTTTACGAATACTCATTTAATAATATATGCTGACGATACGACGATCACAATTTCAGAATAGAATATAAAAAGGCCACCGATATCGAGTAATCCTCAATATGTGGACATAACCATCAATCCAAGCAATGACTAGCCCGTTTTATAACCCTAAAGAATTTGTTTTCTCGGTATTGAGCCCTACGCCTTTAACTCTTCAAGGGGTAGAACGTCTGTGATCGTTTTTAGTCCATGTATATGTATATATATATATATATATATATATATATATATATATATATATATATATATATATATATATATATATATATAATTAGAAATAAGTTGTTATAAAGACGATGGCAACATGGAAAAATTTGAAAGCAACTCTCATTTTTGCTCAGTCAGTCAGTATTACATACTGAACACTGCCAATTGGAAGGCATATAACTTATTTTGGTTTATTTGCATTTTATAGTCATGTTTTCAGTTGTTTTCAGCACTTCTGGCTTATTAGTACAGGCCGTGCTTGGATTCGCACGTTGAAAGGTAAGAAGCTGGTCATCCCCAGCTCGCACAGGCCTTCTGAAGACTTCCGAGGATTGCTCGTATAGGGGTGCTGCCGGATAAGGGTTAGAACAATTTTTAAAACAAATTCTGCAACAACACTTGAGGATTTTAGTTTTTGAATTGGTAAAGTTACGAGGCTTTCGAAGGTTGAAAGTCGGAAATTCTACCACAAATTTGATCGGTCCAGTTTCAGTGTAATTTTATGGCTTAAATTCCAAAATTCTCTATGACTGAGTTACCATCTGATAGTATGGATTTCAATGATTTTATCATAATCAGCATATATCCTTAGCATTGAGTAACTCTCTCTCAGTCATTCTCACTGACCTTCCTCGACCCTTCGAGACATTCTTTGAAGGCTATTCAAACGCCAACTGCGATCAGATACTTTGGTAGGCAACGGTATATTTTCAAACCGTTTCAAAATATCTAAATAAATTTGACAAATCTGTAATTTTTCTACTTTAATGAAGGATATACTCAAATAACTGATTTCTTTATTCTGAATTCATTGGCGTTCTCAGAGTTGAAAATTTCGTCTGGAGTTATAAGGGGGAATTTCTCGTTATTTTTTTTCATAATTTGGAATTAGCTCGCCAAGATACATTTGAGGGAATGTGTCGATTTATTGACAAATGTTAATAAATTACAGTTCAATTATTTTATCTTTACCCGTGCGTCATCAATGTTATGCATATGAAATAATTCGTTTTAGTCGTTATCTAAGTGTAGAATGCTGTGGCAAATATCGGGATAAAATTACAACGTGTAGGTGATAAGATAGGATAATGAATTACTAAATTAACTTAATTAACATTTTCAAATGCATTGAAATGGCGAACTACCAGACAAAGAGAGATTTTTTTAGTTCCAACAGATTACCGTGTGACACACACTCATGGGTACACCCCCCTTTTCTTCTTTTCTTTTTTCCTTTATTTTCCAAATATGTCAATGGTAATGGTTATGGGTGGGGGACGCAAGCGTCAGCGATTAGGCCCCAGTGGACTCTTTTCGCAAACCCCGGCATCTTCATTCATCCCATGGCATTCCTGTTCAAACCTCTTCGACCTTCTTATGCGGATAATGCTTCAGTATCTTGGCCGTCCTTGCCTTGCCGGGCCCCGATATTATCCGCTTGGACTGCCTGCAGCCATCTCTTTCTCTCCACTCTTTTCTTAATGTATTTATAGCCCACTCATTTAGTGCTCTTGATACTTGTCTCCTTGTCTGTCCGAGTGCGGGGGGGCCGTAGTAGGGTTGCCTGGCTCCTTGCTTGGCCAGCTGGTCTGCCTACTCGTTGCCTTCGATCCCTGCATGGCCCAGGACCCACATCAGCGTTATTGCCTTTTCAATCGCAAGACTTTTTAGGGCATCTCCGCACTCCTGAACCAGTTTTGGTATGGTTCTGGTTGCGTTCAGTGCCCTGATAGCGGCCTGACTGTCGGAGCAGACATGTACTTGTTTTTCCGGGCCAGCCCTCACCTCTTCCATTCTGGTCGCCTCCAGGATAGCATACACCTCTGCTTGGAAAACTGTTGTTAGAGAACCTAGCGCATAGGCTCTTCTTTCTCCGTTTTCCAGGTATACTGCTCCGGCTTGTCCCTCCTCCAGTTTGGACCAATCTGTGAAACAGACCAGGCTTCCTGGGGAAAAGATCGTTCTTTTCCACCTAATTTTGTCCTCCGCCTGCATCACTTTGATAGCGCACAGTGGGATTTCTTCCTCCGCTACCATTGCGATTTCGGTATGCCCTGTGTACCCTTCTCCTAGCAACTCCCCGAGTTCCGTATTCTCAGAAAGGCCGTCATCGCTTCCTTCTTTATGCAGGTCGGTAGCGACGGCAGACCCAGCAGGGCATCTAGGGCTGCCGAGGGGGTCGTCCTCATCTCGCCGGTTATTCCCCTACAAGCCAGTCTTTTGAATTTTCCCAGCTTGTTAGATGTGGTTGTCTGATCCATACTCTTGTCCACCAGACGTCTGCTCCATACAGGTTTCTTATTACCGCCGTGTAGATCCAGTGAAGGATATGGGGTTTGAGGCCCCACATCCCTCCCACAGCCCGGCGCAAAGTCCATATGGCCGTCACCGTCTTCTCGATTATTCGATCGACGTGTGGCCCCCAAGTTAGCTTCGAGTCCAGTATCATGTCAAGGTATTTCACCTCTCTAGCCAGCTCTAGGGGTCTTCCACCCATTACTGGTGATTTGAACCCGTCTACCTTTCTTCTTCTGGCGAAGAGAATCATCTCTGTCTTAGTCGGATTGACTGAGAGGCCGACTTCCTCGCTCCACCTTTCTATTCTCCTACACGCCAATTGCATTTGGTCGCAGACCACATCTAGGAAAGGGCCCGTCACTAGGACAAGCCCGTCATCGGCGTATGCTTGGGCGTAGAAACCGTCGGCGGCTAGCCTCCAAATACGTCAAAAAGTGCCGTCCAGTGAGCATTTTCAATGTTCCAAATTTCAAAAATATTGCTGAAGAAACAAAGGCGAAAGGAATGAAGGATTTGGATTGGAAAATGTTGATTTTATGGATCGGTACATTTTTTCGACTAAAAAGCTTCTGAAATTTTGTCCACTTGTAATTAAAATCTACTTTTGTAGAATGATTCGGAATTTGCTCGTCAAGATATGTTTGAAGGACACGCGAGTGAATTTTTGACATTTTATTCCTTCTTAATACTGAATATATACATACATATTTTCAGAATTAGCATGAAATTTTGTGTATTTAGTGCGAATTTTGAGTGAATCTGATGATTTTGTTGAACAATTAATTGCGACAACTTTAATCTTTCCCAACAGTTTTGAAAAAGGTAATTTTATGAATCCAAGAACGATTCAAATCTCCATGCCGATAGAATGCGTGTACTCTTCCACCACCCCTGAAAGCTGATGTTGATCTATTTCTCATGAGGCATATAGTTCGAGGTCATCTGAGTATAATAGATGAGGGACACTAAGGTAAACACGATTATATTACCTGAGCGTCATATACAGTGAGGACCAAAAGTCCGTCGCCCCCCCCCCCCCCGTAACTTCTTCATTTTCCATATTACAAAAAAATGTTAAATACATAAGTTGTAGGGTTTCATTCGTTCTCTTTAATGGTTTAAGTTTCATTCATACAGAGTGTCTCAAAAAAGCACGGTGATTTAGAAGTTAATTTTTTTAAATGGGACACCCTGTATTTCATTGCATTATTACATTCTACGTTGAATTCTGAACAAGTTTGATACATGGTTTTCTATCAAAAAAGTTAATAGTTTTGGACTTATGAACACTTGTAAATAATTATTTCGACTACTTTTGCGCCAGTTCAATGAGAAAATCGTAACAAATGGATCACAATGTATTCCACTTTCCTATCCTAACTTTTTGAAAGCTATCCAATGTTGCAAACTGCTGATGGCACCATGTTTAACTTACCTCGTCGTACCATTTTACAATTGTTAGAGTTGTTGAATCTCACGAAAAACTAGTACAAATGAAGTTGAAACATTTTATTAACAAATAAGGTAGTCCATAAATACAGATCAAGAATCATTAAAAACTGAAGAGATATTTTAATTTATAACTAAAAACGGTGAGTTTTTATCTATTTCAAAAGATGTTCGACATGTCCACCATGCTTTTCTTGACACATATGTAGTCGGGTTGTAAACTCTTCCCTAACATTAATCAAGGTTTGAGGTGTTATTTCTGAACACACTTCAATAATTCGACGGCGCAGTTCATCTAAAGACCCACAAACTGTCTTAAAAACTACGGATTTCACATAGCCCCAGAGAAAGAAATCAAGCGGTGAGAGGTCCGGTGAGCGAGCTGGCCACTCTGTTGTACCTCGACGTCCAATCTACCTACCTGGATACCTTTCATCTAAGTAATTTCTCATCTCCCGAAAATAGTGTGGTGGCGCTCCATCTTGCTGAAATGTTACATCCAAGTAAAATTCATGTGGGTTTTGCGCAACGATCTCATCGATACTGGGATTTATTGTGTCTTGCAGCATTTGGAGGTATCTGGGACCATTTAAATTTTCTTCCAAGAATATGGGACCTACAATGTGGTTACCTAAAATACCAGCCCAAACATTAATTTTCTGGGGAAATTGAGTATGCCTCTCGCGGAATTCATGGAGATTCTCATCACTCCAATATCTACAATTCTGGGTATTCACATTTCCATTTAGGTAAAAAGTGCTTTCATCACTAAAGCAGATGTGTTGCAAATAAAGTCGATTTGCAACAATTCTTTCTGCCATGGTCTCGCAAAATTCAAGTCGCCGGTCTGGATCATCTTCAACCAATTGGTGCAAAATTTTTATTTTGTAAGGATGGAGCGTGGTAATTTCGGTTAGCTTCACCAAATATGATAACGGCTTCAACTTTGTCTGCTACTGAACGAGCCATATTAATCAACAAGAGAAATTGAAAACCGTTTGAAACAAAGGTTTGAAAACCTACAAAATGTCAATGACATTTGGCAAAAACAGATAAGAGTTTTTTTTCGTTGTCATGGATAAAATAAACGCGCCTAGCGTGCATAGTGCATAATTATTTACAAGTGTTCATAAGTCCAAAACTATTAACTTTTTTGATAGAAAACCATTCATCAAACTTGTTCAGAATTCAACGTAGAATGTAATAATGCAATGAAATACAGGGTGTCCCATTTAAAAAAATTAACTTCTAAGTCACCGTGCTTTTTTGAGACACTCTGTATGAATGAAACTTAAACCATTAAAGAGATCGAATGAAACCCTACAACTTATGTATTTAACATTTTTTTGTAATATGTAGAATAAAGAAGTTACAGGGGGGGCGACGGACTTTTGGTCCTTACTGTATAATGGATTTCTATAAAGTAACGACCAAGTCAATTCAAAATAAATGGGGAACTCTAAGTCGCGTGTTACTGTGAGATAACACAGTTGTGTCCACGAATTTTCCCAAGTGCAACGGACAATGGCAACAGCTAGAAGCTCTGTTCTAGTCTCTGTTTAGACTCTAAACAGACCAGTGTGGTTAAACGATTCGTTCAGAGCGGCATCAGCTGTCCAATGCATCTCACTTTATGATCGCGTATTAGTACATGTAAACAAATGCAAGATGAGCACAGCGGTGTTGTATTCTATCAAACGCCTTGCAATGATCCATTTAGGTCATTGACAAGTTACGATCCTCTTTGCTCATATTTTCATCCATATAATGTATCAACTACGCAGAGAGTATTTGCATGTTTAAGATACTCGTAAACATCATATAACACGCACTCAAGCATGTTATCGGCCTGTAGTTCTTTGGATCTGAAAATCTTCATTATGGATGAGCACGGATCGCTTGTTGAGTAACCAATCCGGAACCTGTTGCTCCTCATCTGGCCATGAGTTGAAAAATCTTGCCATATGGTTTTGGGTGCTTGGGCATTTTTCTACCAATAGTTCAACTAATCAGGGTCTGGGACAGCTGAGTTTTTTAGCCTTTAACGGTCCCACAAACTTCTTACGGGGTTATAGAGTAGGGTAAAGCATTGAGCTCAGGCTGACGAAGCATCCAGCAGAAAGCCTCGAACTGCGCTAGGGTTGGATTATCTATGTTTAGTATGGTTGCAGATACTGATACATGTTCTTCCAGATGGTTTCCACCCGATCAGTGGTTGGCAGGTTATATAAAATACGTGCAAATTCTTGGTTTACCACTACGCTTCTCGTCCGCCTCACTAATGACTTCCTTGCAGTCATCAACATTCGTACCCTATCAAGCTGTTTGATGGTAGACAGCACCACGCCCTGGGTTAATGTGAGGTGAGTTGCCACACGATGCAGGCGTGAAAGGCACATTGGCAGCCACGTAGTCCACCACACACTAGATTCGAGACTCGTGTTGTCTGGCCGACCTAATATTAGCTTCCATCTTGTGTACGTACCGCTAATGTCTCCCAACTAGAGGAGCAATAGTCCTCCCGTTTGGGACAGTCTGGTCGACTTGCTTCATACAGGACAGAGTTAATTTGCCATAATATGTCAACTTCATCTGAAAGACCATCATGGTGAATCTCCGACTTCAGGGGTTTAGCTTAAGCTTAATTGAGCGCCTCGTTTCAGATTGGCACGTGACTTAACTACCTCATAGCCTCCACCCCGAAAATGAGAATCATAATCACTAAGGTTTTGTCGGAAAGGACGTCTTCAAAGATGTAGAATATGTTCGGAAGGGCAAGTATCTTTGTGGCAGCAACTATATTATTCTCGACAGTTGGGATGATCAGGTCTAGTAGAGTATACACAAATATGAAGTCCTTAAAAACCCTAAACACAAAGAATTTGTGAACAGATTCATTTGAAGTCAGAGTTAAGCCATCGTCATTGAACGTGTCCGCAAAAACCAAGTCAGGAAACTGTACCTCATTATTAGCTTTTTCAAGATTCGGCACTGGAACAAACTATTTAAGTCCTAGTTAAACAGTAGAAACTAGGCGAGTGCGAACATAGGGCGAATGTAGAGGAATTTACTCATGCCCACTCTTGTCTAGCTTGACTTCTGCATGGTGCGACCGTGGCGTGAATCAAAGTATCTATCTTGTTGTTGTCGTTTTGTTGGTGTTTAAAAAAGTATAGCAAATTTATTTTCAGACCTATCCTTGGCAAGCTGACCTGTCGACCACACACGGCACCAGGGACTATTTTGCAAAGAGATTTTTATGTATGAGCCATTATCCCACCAATATTTCAAATTAGACGCAACCCACAACATGCAGCTCATGCGCATATGATGGAAACTTGTCTGTCATATGAAAGTTTGATTTCATCAACCTCGAAATGAATCGGTTTCTGATTGCACCAATTGAGTTATCTCCATGATACCATTCAACAAGCTCAACTTTTTCTGACGTCAAAAAATCCATTTTGATAACAATGAATATTTGTTTCACAATTAGAGACCCAAAAACAATAATGTAATTCGAAGTAAGCCGTTTGAATATGACACTTGTCTGGTTTTTACTATATTACTATCAATTTATGTTAAATAATCAATGATGGTAACCTCATTATATTTCAAAAATGTAACAAGCGTGGTAATTATATAACGTTAGCCTTTATGTACATGGAAATTATTCATAATCCATATAGACAAAAATGCCTGTATGCATAATGATGTTGAACTCAGCGCCGAATGGTTTTGCATTAACGAGTTTTTCCTTAATTTTCACGAGTGCACATCATGCAAATACTATCGGAAGGAAAATTAAAATTAAAACGGTCCATCCAAGCGATTCCTAATTCTACTTGCCTGGGGTAATCTGCTAAATGTCACTACATTACTTCCGCCACCAAAGAAGCTCATAATGAGACGATTTGTAATATGTCTGCCTCGAGCAATTGTGGTGATACAATAATTTAATAATGACTCGTGAAAATGTCGAATATTTTCAGAATAATTTTTTTTCATCCATCAATTACTCAGCACTATGAATATCATGTAATAACAATTATTAACAATCCGATAACATTTTCTAAATTCGCTCAAATAGCTAGGTAACCAGATTGATTTACTTACTCAGTTATTTCGAAAGTTACAAGAATAAAATCAAACATGATCACTTTTCTAAAGCTGAATTTTTTGCAACCTCAAAATTTGCATAAAGTGGATGATGAAAATAGAATTGACTCCTCAATTTTCAATGTATACACGGCTACGAATGTCAGAAGGCAAATATTTTGAATCTGTTTGAAGTAATAACTTACGACCTCAAATTTGATAGTGTTATTGAAAGGCTATTTTCAATCATTCAAAGTAACCGATAGCGATTACTTTGAAAAAATTTAGGTTAAAAAAATCTGCAAAAAGTGATGGAAGCCAACGATATTGTTGAAGAATGTAGAGGGTCGATCAAGTCAACGATTATAAACACAAAAAATATGGTTCAGTTCACTTGATAGCTGTGACGCCATGCAGCAGTGGGCCTCGCGCGTATGAAATCCCACTAAAATGCACGTATGTAAAGCTGGCACAGCCGTTTCAGCACAACTAAAAAAAATTAGTTGAGTATTTTATAACTAATTAATAACTATTTTATAACACAACTTTCAATTTTATAACTCACGTGGTTCCGGAGAAAAAGGGATCACGTAACTTTTTTCCTGATGAATATTTTCGGATGATTGAAACTCTGGAATTTATAACTTTTCAATAACTTGTGTGATATACAAGGAGTTTCGAAATTTCCCTTCGTACAGCACAAAAATCACCGAATATTCGAATTAAATTGCATAAATATAAAAATTTCACTTCTTCATTTTCTAACTTTTGCAAAATCGAACAGTGGCGGAAACATCAAGTGATAATTCTTTCATATGGCCGATTTTGGGGGGACAATTTCAGTGAAAACTTTGAAATCGTCTCTGAAATGCAATGAGACGGAAATCATAACCAAATAGCCATCTATTCTTACATTTTGTAACTCCATCACTATCATCTGAATATCATGAAAGTATTACATTGTGTATTACTTGTGAACTGGCAGGAATGAATAATATCTACGTTAAATACAAATGAATCAATTATCGATATGACCACGAAGTGAAATTGAATTAAAATATTTTCACCATACTCGATACGGAATGAGACTGAAATTATTATAATTCAACAATTTTCAAAATAAAATTATACAGAGGTGTATTCTATCATTTTCTCAATTTCTGCCCTGTGATTTTATAACTCCAGCTCAATCATCGGAAATGGTGATACAGGAATGTATTACATTATATTCGACCCATCTGAGCTGACTGGGATGAATATTCCCAGTCAGCTCAGATGGGTGTGATATCATGTAATACATCCCTGTATCACTATTTCGAATGATTGTGCTGGAGTTATGAAATCAGAATGCAGAAAAATTGAAAATGCTCTATGCTCTCGTTCGGATCAAGTTTTGAACACTGTTAAAAATACTTTTTCAACTGATTCTCCTTCCTGCTCTGATCACATGGGTTGAGTATTGATGAATACATCCCCTCCATGTATTTAACGAACATTTTGCTGGAGTTAGATGAGAGAATCGAAAGATTGCGAGATTTCAAACGGCTGTGCCAGCTTAAGCGGTAAGCTAGCACAACCCCGTTTTCTCCGGAACCACGTGAGTTATAAAATTGAAAGTTGTGTTATAAAATAGTTATTAATTAGTTATAAAATAATGCACAATTTTTTTTTGATTGTGCTGAAACGGCTGTGCCAGCTTAACATACGCCTAAAACGCAAAGAAATTAAAGAAATTAACAAATTTTCTGGACATTTTTCAAACAATATTTTCAATATTTTCTAATGAATTTTTGCAATATTTTGTAGACACCCTTTTGCAATCTACGTTTCTCAATTACTTAACTGTATACCACTAACAGCAAAATAACGTCGAATGTGCCAACTCATTCAAATGAAAATATTTGATGAGTACGTCAGAGTAAAAAAAAGTCGATCTCATCAAATCTACTAACATCGTCTCATCATGTTCTCAACTATCTAGATAACAATAAACAAGTTGAGATTATTCATCTATACAGACGTTTAGAAGGCATTCGAGTTAATAAGGATGTGAACGTTTCATAAAAGTAGCGCTAACTCCTAAGCACACAAATTGTTGCCCACATATCTTTTGGGTCGAGTATGAAAATAGCAGGAAATTTTCATGCTAACTCAGGAGTCCCTCAAGGATAAACCTGAGCTTATTAATTTTTCGTATATTAATCAATGAACTACGTTGACAAATTATATTCAAGACGATAATATAACGATTTGATTAAAAAATTGTTAAATTGCTTGTTAATTGATGTTCAATTTCTAACTGTATCCGACGGAATACTCATGTTAAAAAATTACGAAAACCACTCAAAATCCATACATTTGACGTTCATGATTTTAATTTTATTTCCACTCGCAGCCAGTGAAACAAAAACTAAGCAGCTTTGCTTTACCACTTCAACACTGAACACTTTTTCGTCACATATGATCTACCTGTTTGAAAGTATTTTCGAAGGCCTTCTTGATTTAACTCATTCGCTGTCTCTTCAATATTTGGTAGACCTTAAATTCCCCACCTTATAATTTCTGCAATGAGACCGAGGTAGGTAACCAAAACCTGTTCTATCATTTCAATAACAGTTCTCTATAAACTATATCGATCTATCTGTCATCTGTCAGTCAACACGGAAAAATAATCAACACAAGAAACATACTGGGATAAATTTGACACGACCTATGACAACTTCATTTTCATACACACGACATAATTTTCATATACACGAAACCATTTTCATATACACGAAACAATCCCTCTAACTTCAATCGATTCAGGAAACTTTCCTGGTGAAACTGAAAATACGGCTTCTGATAATGTCTAGGCGACGCGACAACTTCAAGGCGAGATGTATGATTTCAAGCTATACAGATATGCTAAAATATTATCGGCATATAGTTTTCCCAATACTGCCGCAACTGCAGTGATATACTGACACTGTCGCATAAATTGTGCTCGTGGCAAACAGTTTGTAGAGGGGAGAACCAGTAGTCCAGTTGAATACTTGACTCTCCATCGCGTACATTTGTTATATTTTGTGCTGGTCGACTGGCTACACCAACAATCAACCAAACGTTGTGGGAACGCTATATGCCGATAATATTTTACCATATCTGTATGTGAAGCGGCGGTTATACTTTTCATTCACGTAAGAATTCTTTGAAACAATTCTTTCTTTTCGATGTTTTTTTTTTAGTTTTCTGTAGAAAGAACATCGAAATATCCTTTTCTATCTAGAAAACAACTAGGGTATGTACGGATATGTTCCTGACAAACAATGAACTACAGCTGACAGACATTTGTACTAAAAGTCAGTCAGCTGCAGCTCCCCTAGTAAGCAAAACAAGTATCAACACTTGTCGAAGACTGAAGATTAGTAATGCACCATCGACTCTCAAGATGTACATTAAAAGAGTTATCTTTGTCTTGAGAAGCAGAACATAAAAAAGGCATTTTGACATTATCGAAAAGATCAGTTACAGTTATTTGTTTCATTCTTCGCAAAAAAATAATGTTCAAAAAATTCTTCTGTGGGCCGGTTGCATGAAGAATTTTTTCTACTAACCTAGCATTGACGAGTCACTGATTCACAATGTGTTTCACTAACATTGCAATTGCAACTCCATTCCTGCCTGCGGGGTCTGTCGATTAAAATTTCATGTTAACTATGCTTAAAATACTCCTTACTGGGAGGACGTTTATAACATTTGCTACATAATATACTATATATACCTACAGGAGACAATTAAATAGAGAATTTGTTTATTACTATGGCAATGCATGCTTAGCTCACGATGTAAGCAAGCGCTGTATAGTATATAACCGGCTTTAGGTGAAATAATTTGCTCCACCAGCAAATATCACGTTGTTACACTTTGGAATACGTATGTTCAAATCACGATATTATCAACAACTACCTTTATAAACTGCAGCTGGGCTTCCCGGTAGACAGAAAATACTGAATGTGTCTTTAACAGAACAAACCTAAACTGAATAATTTTTATGGCCTCCCATCCAAGATTTTGGGTCCAGTTATCAGTATAATTTCCCAATCCTGATTAAACATTTCCACAAGCTCATTAGTAACATCAAATTAATTTGAATTGGATATGCGGTGGAAGACAATAAACTCCGAATTAGAATACTTTGTAAATGACTACGATGAAAATCCTTCGTTCTGGTTCGACTACTTTATGCGTCTGCAAATTATTGGAACAATACCAATTACTTATATCATCAACATCGTCGATTGGTTGACGATGCAGTGGTTACTTGCCATTTGAAGAGAAATCCTGATATTTCTTTGTCTTGCGGAGCATTAAACATACATACATAAACATTCACGCAATTTCAATAGCTGAATGATAAATCTTCGATCTTTCTCATGTGTAATAAATTCATGAAGTGGTGAGAGGCCAGTTGGAATATGCCTACTATTAAGAGAGTAGAAAATGAATTAGAAAATAAATATATTTTTCATCGGCATAGATCAACTCTCTCAGGAAGTAAACAATATGCAATGTTCCTTCACTGTAGGAAACAACTTCAGATACTTCTTGTAATAGACTAACAGGTATCCGTCAAACGGACCACCTGCAGAATGGTTTTAGGGGTACATATTAAAATATAAACAGCAAATTGTTATTTGATCTAGTTTTATTTATAAGTATGCATGTACCATTTTTTATTCCCACACACATATTCTTCTTCTTGCTGAAAACCCGTTTTCAGAAAGAATAAAACAATTTTTCAATTTTTTTTGTCCGTTATGAATTTCCCAGCCAGGCCCTGTCTCTGAAGCTCCGACACTTTATAGAATCATATCTGAGATATTGTATCTTGTCTTGGGAAGGAGCACCCACATAAGCAAGTTATAAACCATGCAAAAATTAATATTAAAAATTATACATAATGAAAAAATTGATTTTTTAAGTGAAGAACTTTGCAGAATCGCAAAAGTTATGGAGCCAAGACAGATGTTCCTCTCCATAATAGTACTACACGAAAAGAAGAAAATAAATGAACAGAATATTGTACACAAATGCCCAAAAAGACTGACTGAAGATTAAAGAAAACCTTATTTAGGCAATATCTAAAAAAACACTATCCCAAATAAACTTAACCTTCTCGGCCTTTATAAAACTCCATTGGAAATAAGAAAAATCAATTCATTGCCAATGTTCAAACCCAAACTGAAAACATGGATGCTCGAACAATACAGATATTTTGCACATCAAATATATATATTGAAAATTCGTATTAAATTACTTGAAAATAAATACTCAACTCACTCTCGTATGTACATCATTATTTATTTCTTCTAATTTCAATTGCAGAATGTGTTTTAATTTTTTTAATGAATGAAATCAAAATTTAGAATGGGGCCATTTAATATAATAGTTACAAATGATTTTACTGTAGAATTCAATAGATGTCTTACAATAGCCAATAGATATTGAAAAACCGGAATCACCACTGACAAGGGGCTTCCTAGCAACTTTTGTGGAAAACTAAATTTGAACGTTTATTTGCAAATATGTAGGTATTGTTACTGTATAATGTAAATGTGATGAAATAATTCAATTATTATTACTTCCGGAGTGAACAAAGGATGACGGTCTTCTACCTTCGTCCGGCTAAGATTCCTGCCATATTACGGCAAGCTGATGTGATTTAATTGGGGGAACACCCAATTAAATCGAAAAATAATTTCAGCTTTGATATTTGAAATGCATTGCAAAGTGGTTCTTGTAGAAAACTTAGCCAAGTATTAAACAGATATAATTCAATGGTCGTAGGGGGCAGTAGTTGTTTTCTGTTGAATACTTGCCGACGACCATACCTATTGTATAGGTTTGTTTGCGGAAGATTGGATTACGTAATCCACCATAATTCATTATTAGTTTTATGATCTTCCGTCAAGTAGTGTCGCCCATCTTTCATGATGTTTCTGGCTTCATATTGAAGTCGACACGTAGTCGGAGTGCATTTTAATCTGGAACCCAGAGATGGCGCTGAATTCATACTTCAGTGTTTGTCTCAGGGATTTCCAATTAGGATGAAAGGATTTTTCGATTCAATTGGGTCGAACTAGCCTTCGCTGATGATTGGCAATGACCATGAAACCGGTACGGAGGTGTTCCCCCAATTAAATCGAAAAATAATTTCAGCTTTGATATTTGAAATGCATTGCAAAGTGGTTCTTGTAGAAAACTTTGCCAAGTATTAAACAGATATAATTCAATGGTCGTAGGGGGCAGTAGTTGTTTTCTGTTGAATACTTGCCGACGACCATACCCATTGTATAGGTTTTTTTGCGGAAGATTGGATTACGTAATCCACCATAATTCATTATTAGTAAATACAAATTGTCGCACACGCATAAAATAATACAGCATTTCTTAACTTATCAAGGAAATCATAACAGACATAACACATTTGAAAGTATTTAATAATGAAGAAATAAAATAGCTGCATTTCAATTTAAAAAAATATAATTAAAAGCAAAAAACTGCACTTATATAGCAGATCGTGATATTTATCGACACACTGTACGCAGAAACTTCGCTTGTTGTCACAAATATTGCACTGGTATACTGTTTGACTTTTCTTTTTCTTCTTTCAACCTAAACGACACCCTTCTCGTTTTACTCTGTCCTTGTCTCTCTTATCCTGACATTTTTCAGTTATAATGGATATATTGTGTTTCCGTGTAGTCCTGGAAACTATTTAAATCGTTGGTATTGTTGGCAAGAAGCTTTTTATTACAGGCAGCCTGCTGAAGTAGTATTATATAATTTTTCTGATACCGAATATGCATTGGATACTTTCAGTGAATTCAGCTCAAGAACTCTGTGCAACATAAAAATAGTGTTTTGTACCATCTAATAGTCTTGCGGTCACAAGATGGATAGATCTCTACTTGAAACAGAATGGAACCTACTTATCAAGCAATAAAAATTGATACAAAACTCAACTAAACAAAGAAAATGTGGAAAAAGCTGAGATTAATACATATTTTCGATTCTACAAATGCTATAAATAGCATAGTATTTTATTGCGGTCGATGTGAAGAAAACAATTCAAAAGATATATAGGACAAGACACGATCTAGACTGATTATGAGGGGAAACTGTACCCATTTGAAACAATTATACGGCGGAACTATAACCCCGTTAATTCCCAACAGAAAGTAATCATGTACCTTTCTCCACACCGGAAAACTTTCATTGAAATTATTGACATAAGGAAATTCAATTCTGAATGATAAACACTGCGATGGCTTTAAACTTTTGTTCGAGATTAGATGTTCGGGTAGAGTTGCAGGATAATCCACCAAACTCTAGTCGAGAGCACTTTCAGCGAACATAATGATTACAGCTCAATTCCACTAGTCAGAAAAAAAGGACCGTGGCTCTGTATAATCCCCGAGAAGGGGATTAATGATGATAAACTTGATCTTGCGAAGTTATGACAAGTCGACTCGACCACGATAAAAATTTTACGATTCGTATTTTCAAATGAGAATTCATCATTGGCGCCTCCTAACGGTATAAAGTTAATGTGTATCAGAGAGAATTATTCTAGAAAGAAAAGTAGAACTGATTTTTTACGTATGAAAGGGGATAAATATATCATATCTTTTTATGTGTTTATATGTGTTTCAGCTCAAATTTGATTCATATTCAAATTGGTTAAAAAATTATTGTCGTCAATAAGAAAATGTCAGCAACTGAACGAAAACCACATGATTTTGAAAGTGGTAAGGTACCAAGAGTTATTGGTATTATTAAATTATTGTAATTGTCTTGTCATGTATGTTATGAATGTGATTTATTGTATTTTATTTATTGTTTGTTTTAACAAATTGTGGTTCATTTTGAGACTGACAGAATATTTTATTGTGCGTATGTTATATATTTTTGTATATGTATTTCTGTATTTATATGAAGATACGTGTGTTTATGTCTTAGACACAGCTGTGTTAATATGGTTTTTCTTTAGACAATGAAGCATACTATCTATCTGGTGCTAGCTTGAAGTGCGCACCGACCAACTGGGTGGTGCTGTAGGTTTTCCGGGTTTTCCTACAGCTGAAAAGTGAATAACACCATCGAAAACATCAGTAAGTCGCCCCGGAGCGCCACGGCAAATAATAATAATAGCCGTCCTCTACCCGCACAGGCTATGCCTTTGGGTACACTCTACGAGTATTTATGAGGGAGTATTATTATTACTATTATTATTATTATTATTATTGTTATCTAGGCAGTGAGTTCCATTATTTTGCAATTCAACGAGCCTTGTGGAAGAGTTGAATGATTACTTAGCTAATGGTTTTATCGATTATTGTAATTATCAAATTGTTTGTTATATTTAGGTAAACAAACACGGAAACTTGAAAGGCTGTTTTTCTGGTAAAGGGTGTTATACATAATATGGTTTCTTTTACATTTCTTGATATTATGCGCAGTTCCGGTAGAAATATCAAAAATATTGTCTGATAACTGTGAAACCAGTACCTTCGCCAAAATGTCGTGTGAAACGAAACATGTGAAACTTGTAACAAAGTTGCGAAAAATCACAAAAGCAAATCATTTTTTTCATAGGCCCATATCAAATTATTTTCCAGAGCACGAGCGAGTCATTAAGTTTGGGAAAGTGACACTGCGGATTGTCCATTTGTGAAAAGAGATAAATAAGCTTAGGGACGGTAGAATGCAGAATATAGGTTTAATGCTGCTGACCGCAAAAGATACAACATGAATATTTCTATAAAACATATTACCCTAGTGATATAAATATGCCAAACTCAAATAATACGCCAGAAACGAGTTAATTTATATCCAAAATATGCAATATTCAATATCAAAGCCTCATTATAATGGAATTTCAATAACAGTACCAGTGCTATATCTTCCGCACGGTATTCAAGAGATCCAGCCGGATGACTAATAGGTACTTTAGCTTCATCAGCTGAATCTCTTCGTTCTCTCCTTCATTGCCCTGAAGTCATTCAGTTAGTTATAAGAAAGGGGTGAAGAAATAATCGTTCCGATATGAATTTTTGATAAATTGACTGACAATAAAAAAAAATGCTTCAAAATGAGGAAAATGTGTTTAAAGTTACCATTCTAGCCGAAAAAATATGAATACGCGGTTTCACAGCTTCAATGGTAATAAATCAATTTTGCATTGAATTTAAATCGATTCATTCGAAACTCCAGATTAGTACGGAGGTTTCCGCAGAGGAGTAAACAATTAACATGTGTAAGCGCGTAATTTTGGATGAAAACATTTGAAAAAGAGGATTTGCAGCCATTGCCAAATATATAGACTGACGAAAAGTAATTACATCATCAACAAGCCGTGAAATAGGACCAAAATGACCGACTTAAAAAAATAACATTTTTTCTACTCATATAACTTGAATAACATTTAGCGTAAAGATAATATGTACCGCGCTAAGAGATCGATTATTCACTTAACAGAAATTTTAAAAAGATACCATGACAAAACTCACAACAATGCTATTTGAATATCAGAGCAACACCTACGTTCATGGTTCTTGCCACTCGTGGGTGGCCGGTAACCCAGAGGTTAAGATCTTTAGCTGTTACCCAGATTATCTCAAGAAGGCACTAGTAATACCTATCCTGAAGCCGGGCAAGGATGGCAGTTGGACAGGGAATTCCTTTCGTATCTCGATAGGAACAAAATTGTGGTAAACCCGGCCAAGTCCGAAGCCATCAATTTATCGAAGGTCAAAGACAAAGCGTTGGATGTTCGGATCAATGTGCTATACTTGAGGGTGCAACTTGACAACGTACAACATGGCATAATAATATCAACCTAGCTATTCAAAGGGCTGCGGCAGCGGTAGAATGCACGTACCCACTAACGGCCAGGAGGTCACACATGAAGCTCGAGGCAAGATGATGATCTACAAGCGAATCATACGGTCAGCGATGTTGTACGCTTGCCCACCGTTCTGCAGCCTGCCCAAAACTCCTTAATGAGATTGAGGGGGCAGAACAAGGTACTACGTTTCATCATCGAGAGTGATAGATACATTCGATTGGATGCGCTGCGTGAGCTTGCGGGCGTCAACTTCATCCCAAAACATGTTGAAAACGAGTCAGATAAATTCTACAGGTTCCACCTCCCTAAAAGTTCGCTCCATAGGGAACCTAGTCATTAGCTAAAACGCGCAGTACCTCGACCCAGTTTTTGCATCAGCCTTTCCGGGGTAAGTACAAAACAACCATTCTTAAAGTAAACTTAAACAAAGCAGTATCTACATTGAATGCTAACGAACGACATGCATAAGCTTTGCAGGAAGCATGGATTATTTGCACCATAATCACTATAAGGGTTAGAATATTCGACCTTCCGCCAACATCAGCAGAGGCGGATACCAGGTTCGACGGACCCTGTGTACCCCTTGGCACAAGCGCTCCCCCTGGTCAGAAATGGTCAGGAGAGGAAGGCGGCTGGCTCTTCGTGCGTCCTCCCGATCCTTCCCACTTGAGTAATGGATATACCAACTCAAGTGTAGATGTAATATCAATTGTATAATAAAACCCATATTTATTCATTTATGGCTGTGGAGCTTCTGGCTCGCATCACAGACAGATGTTCGAAGCCTCGGTACACGAGAATCTTTTTTCTCAAGTGCATCATCGGTTTCTTCAGGCGGCCACATGCCTTGTTTGGAAGCAAGTGTGATGTGAGTTGCGCACCGACCACCCGGGGTGGTGATGCAGGTTTTCTGAGAAGTGAATACACCACCAATATGAGTAAGTCGCCACGGAGCGCCATGGCAAATAATAATGATAGACGTAGTTTACCCGCACAGGTTATGCCTTTAGGTACACTCTATGAGAGTTTACGGGGGAGTATTATTATAAATCATCATAATAAATAAAATCATCATCATCATAAAAATCATTTCAGCGTTTCTTGGGGATTCCTAGGGTGAACATATAGTAATAATGGAAGTTTCCATTATTACCATTATAAAATAAATATTAACTTCTTCACCAGAGAACTATTTAAAAAAAAGCATCAATTCCCAACAAAATCTGAAATGATTTTTCGATTTAACTGGATGAACTAGCATTCGTTGATGAGGGGCAAGAACCATGAAACCGGCAGGTAGGTGTTTCCCATTTAAATTGCAAAATATTTCTTTTCGCAAACTTTGTCAAACGGCTGTATGGAGTAGTAGTTTATTTCTAGTGGGTTGAATCAATGGTATGTAATTAATAACACGCGATATATTCGTGCGTCGAACCCTCCAATGTCTGTACCACTCAACCATATCAATAATTATTAGAATATTTAGATATAAGAAATAAATATGATATATAAAATATTTCCCGCACCTCTACATTGTAAATAGAATCATGAATGAAACTTCATGTTGTATAGAGCTGCAGTTAATCCTAATGTCAATTTCTTGTCGAAATTTATTTTGAAATTCTAAAAAAACCTTCCCAATCATTTGACGAATCTCCACATTCAATCACTCATCCGTATATCTCCAAAACCTTTGATTGCAGACCTCACATGTGAGGTACTATCAAATCGCGAAAATTTTAAATCTTCATTTACTAAATTAACTAGTGTAGGTATTTGAAATTATACAAGTATGTTAGAGCATGTTTAAAAAGAATTTCAAAATTGAAATTTGAAGTGGATCTGTTTTTGCTTTCATTAATGCAAAAGATAATGGATGAGCTGAATGAAAATGAGCAAATGCTCTTACTCAAGTTTTTTACATACTTATTGGTATTGCTGAGATATAAGAAAGATGAATCTATTGTAACAGCTTTTGCTACACTTCATTCATTTGAACCAACGAGTGCTTTCCATACTTCATGAAGTACTTGTATTACTGTATAAATTAGCGAAGTAGATTGAGACATTATTAATAATAACCATAATGAAGGAATTGAATCAAATTAGAGATGAACAAAAAAAATTACCTGTGACACTTGGTTATGTAGTTACTGTATTTTTTTCTGTTTGTTCTACGTAGTACCTAATTTGGATGGAAAATATTTTCCAGTCCTCACCGGACAGGAGGAAAAATATTATAAATTCCACGAGAAAATGTAAAGCAATCTGTTTATAAGAAAGTGCATTCAATAGTGAGTTACCGCCACGTATTACGTAAAAATAAGCGAGAGGTAAAGTTGCGAAAAACGTGAAATCCGATTACGGAAGGCGAACATTATTTCAGCAACCTATTTTACGTGAGGGTGATGTTGGGGACGTAATTTGAAGTCAAGTTTTACAGGCGCTACATTTATTCTCACTGATAAACTGGAAAAAAACTCTTCAACAAGATTGATCAATTGAGTATAATACCGATTATTTGGTGAAATTATTATTTGAGGACGGTTGGTTAAATCGAAAGAAATAGGTATATAAATCCCCAACACAGTAGCTTCAAGCAATGCTTCCATATTTCGCAAGTGTAACATATTGAAATAAAAAAAAAAAGAATTTTTCGTTTGTCAATTTTTACGTTCATTCGTAACACAACATATTATCTGCGGTACAAAGAGACCTCAGTACTTTCTGGGTTGCAGGTTTTGAATTAATAGTGTATTAATTAATAGAAAATGTATATTCAATCTTTCAGGGTGTCAAGTTGAAAACTTACATCAAGAAGTAATGTATAAATGGTTTTTAGGTTGCGTTTATTAAATGCTGGATTTTCAATTCTCATCGCTGAAGTTTCTCAGCCTTCCTTTTTTGATACTTCTGCTGTAAAAAGGTTTTGCTTTTAAGCAAAAAATTATTCAGCTAATTCTAACGATGCGGTAGTGTTTTTAATGCAGTTTCACTTGTTGGGCTCTTTAGTGATAACTTTAATAAGTGTGAAATGGTTTATATTTTTGAATGAAAGAAATCCAAATTGTCATGTCAACGGTATGTGCTTGATTTGGTGACAGTTTTACCAAACATGGTTCGGTGACAAATCAAAAAAATTAATAATCCCAGAATGCTGAATGAAAGATAAAATTGAAGTTTTTGAAACATTTGCTGCAAAGCCCACGAGATCCTTACGATTAATAACAGACAGTAATGGACTATGAGGCTGATTGAATCTTTAGTTGAAAGTGTTTCAGCGATGAAAGTTGATTTTTCAAACTGAAATGCATATTTTTCGAGAAGAACACAACACCCACAAAAATGTAATATTTGGGCTGGTATTCTTGGGAATGCTATCATGGGCCTTAATTTCTTGAAGAAAACTTGACTGGCAACCTGTACCAAGATATGCTTCAAGAGACTATAATAATAATACTCCCTCATAAACACTCGTAGAGTGTACCCAAAGGCATAGCCTGTGCGGGTAGAGGACGGCTATTACTATTATTTGCCATGGCGCTCCGGGGCGACTTACTGATGTTTTCGGTGGTGCAGTATTTATTCACTTTTCAGCTGTAGGAAAACCCGGAAAACCTACAGCACCACCCGGTTGGTCGGTGCGTACTTCAAGCAAGCACCAGACGTCGGGATTGGCATCTAGGCAACTCACATCACACTTGATTCACAACAAGGCATGTGGCCACCTAAAGAGACCCGTGTACTTGAGAAAAAAGATTCCGTACCCGAGCCTCGAACGTCGGTCTGATGCGAGCTAGAAGTTCCAGTGCTAGAGACCTTAGCCACTTATCCACCGCCGACGGACTATCGATCCTCTTATAACTCACGAGCTAGAAACTCAAATTGAAGCAGAAGTAATGTACTTTTGCAGGAGGATCTGTTACATGTCCAGCAGGATGGTACTCCATCCCATTATTTTCTTCCCGTCCGTCAATGGCTGAACAAGAGATTCCCAGGTTGATGGATTGCCAGAACGGAAACAGTCGAATGACCTCCAAGATCACTGGATTTTACCCATTTAGATTTATTCCTTCAGGGACATCTCAAATCCATTGTTAATAAAGCACAACCTGCTGATATTGATTACTGTTTAGAGAAAAATTGACAAAAAGTAAGTAAATATTTTCGAAATTCCTTTCTCGCAAATTAAAAGTTTTTTGTAAAAGGAGAATAACTAACAAATGAAAAATCACACAGGTAAAATAGATTTATTTGTGTTATTCAAGGGTTGAAACGGTGCCACCAACTTTTCTAATAATTTCTTTTAAAAAGAGAGCCAATAGAATAATGCATTTCAGTTCAAGTTCTAATTACTTACTTCTGTAAGTTTAGAACGGTTTTTGTCGAAAACTTCTTACCAAAGATAATAAGTCAGGGTAATGTGCCACTTGACTCCCTCCCCCTTTTCAGTTTCAGATGACTGCCGCAGTTGCAGTTGAAACGTTTGGAGATTTAAACCAAAGACGACCTCGGCAAAACCCAGAAAAAAAATAAACAAAATACGGAAATATAATACATCGGACGATGGGTCTTAACATCAAGAAAGCTAGTGGATTTGGTCATGATCTGGGTGTATTTCGTCTCACTGTAAAATTGCAAAAGTACAACCAGTCCACAAAAAAAGGAACAACACTCTAATACCTAGCAACTACAGACCTATCGCAATATGAGATATCTTCAAAATCAATCGAGGTTATACGATTGATATAGAGACATACGAAACATCCTATTTTTTCTACATTCATGCAAAAAGCAAAACTTTATTGAACTATATTTAGTGGAAAAAGAAGCTCCTTATTGCACTAGTGCAATAAAGTTTTTATTGCACTCATCTGTCATTCTACTTTAACGTACTGTCATCATGATAAACATAAACGTTAAAATCCACTACATATTTAGCAGATATTCTGTGAGATTGGCCATATGTTTTAAACAGCTACATATTTTATATCATTTTGTATTAATGAATAACTCCATAATCAAAACCGATCCACTATGTTCTAAACCGTCTACCTGCATAGGGCAAACTGTCTGTACTATGACCACACCTCGTGATACTATGATTTTGATTTTTATAATGCAACTGTGGTTATATAAACGTCAGTCAAAATTTAACTCTGACTGACAGAACTGAGAGTTTTAAAATGAGTAATATTAATGGAAAACTAGATGATGGTGATGAAATCGATAGTAATAATTATTTATTTAAATTACATATTTCATTTTCCTTCACCTAGTGCCGCACCTAAATAAATAATTTTTTACTTTTTGCATGAAGGTAGAAAAAATTTTGTATGCAACTCGTGCAAAAAATGTTTATTGCACTCGACGTGTTGTCCAACTCGGCCTAGCGGCCTCGTCGGACAATTTCACGTCGAGTGCAATAAACACTTACTTTTTGCACTTGTTGCATAAATAACTATTAACTCAGATGAAATACAATTTCAGTTTATAATATCTTTGGAGAATATTCTTTAGATTTCTCTATATCAGAAAAATGGAGGAGCCAGAATTTCAGTATATCTCAAAAGTACCTATAGGTTCTCCCATTTTATTTTGTGAACCGCAAATTCAATCAACACATCCAGAGTGATCGTGCCGAAGACAAGCTTTTTTTATGGTGGCAATGAAATTGAGACTCCGAATTTTGATAATTCGTATGAATCAAAGCGATATTATTGTGCTGATTATAATCTCACGAAGTCTTATTGCCAGTCCACTGGTCACACACGTAATGATATATCTCTACGTATGTTCAATCAGCAAAATGATATGAAATAATTACATTAATTTAATTTTGAATTAACTTCAACTTCGAGAGGGTTCACTAGAAAGTTCACTACTGAGTACGTCTGCGAACATATCGAATATTGGAGAGAACAATAACGTGAATTATTCAATGGAATATACAAGTAATCGATGAGATAACATGCGCCCGAATATTTCGTCCATTAATAATAATAATAATAATAATAATAATAATAATAATAATAATAGGGGCAGCTGAGACCATAATGCATTTGCTGTCAGCTTGTCCAGCTTATGCGGTCTCAGCCTATATCCACAGACATAACGCGGCCCTACGAGTGTTGTACTACCATCTACGACACTCGTACGGTGTAGACGAGACACCAGTGTTGCCTTATGCTCCGGGGGATATTGAGTCCGTGGTGGTGAATGAGAAGTGCCGAATCTATTGGAACTATTCATTCCCCACCCTCAGGCAAATACAAGCCAATAAGCCTGATGTAGTACTCCTCGACCATCAAAGTAGGACGATTTTCGTCATTGAGTTTTCAGCTCCTGGCGAAACGAACATCGTCCGAAAAGAGGAGGAAAAACGGACTAAATATCGAGATCTTCTCTTTGAACTCCGCAGGCTTTTCCCAAACCATTCTGTCAAGATGGTGGTTCTGATAATAGGGGTCCTTGGTGGAATGATGGACACACTGCTCTCAAACCTAAAAATCATACCGGCTTGCCGTGACATGGCAGAAATCCTAGCCGGGCGAATGCAGAAGGCCGTAATTCTTGGTTCACTCCGCCTACTCAGGGCACATGATTCTCGGACCCAGTAATCACTTACCCCATGGACGTGGGGAGTGTTTACTGGGGTTAATGACACGCCAGCGCGCCCTCCGGAAGTGTCGGAGCTCCGGAGACAGGGCCTGACTGGGTAATTCCTAACGAAAAAAAAAAATAATAATAATAATACTCCCTCATAAACACTCGTTGAGTGTACCCAAAGGCATAGCCTGTGCGGGTAGAGGACGGCTATTATTATTATTTGCCGTGGCGCTCCGGGGCGACTTACTGATGTTTTAGGTGATGTATTCACTTTTCAGCTGCAGGAAAACCCGGAAAACCTACAGCACCACTTCGGGTGGTCGGTGTGCACTCCAAGCTAGCACTAGACGAGATTGGCATCTAGACAACTCACAATACACTTGCTTTTCAACAAGGCATGCGGCCGCCTATCGAATCCGATATAAAGTAGTTGAGAAAAATTCTCGTACCTACATCGGATTCGAACCGACTATCGCTATGCTGGAATTTCGAACGGCCTGTGCATTAGACCGCTGATCCACCGACCACTTTGATGCTCTCTACATATACTTCAATGCTCCGGATATTCGAGAAACCACCAATTTTCCATAATTCTGTGTATAATTACAGAACAAACAGCATTTGCCTCTATTCATTGAACTGAGATATAAATAGAGATAATTAAAATCAAGAAATAGAGACCAGTCGACCAGAGGAAGAGTGAACTATTATACGAAATGTTTTTATGCAATTTACTTTCTGATTGGATTGGGAATCAAAGATGAACAGTAAAAATAAAACAGTAATACGTAGATAACCGTTGAATTTTTCGCACAGGATTTTTCATAAATACCTTAGAAATCAAATCAGACAAAATATGCAATGGAAAGAGAAAAAATCCATACATCTGTTTCGAAATGAGCAAAAATAAAATAAAAAAAAATTTTGGAAAGAGTTGCCCTTCCTAAACAAACGAATCGCCAGATACAACTGAAACAACTCTCAGAAATAAATTATTATTTTATTGAAGCCTCGAATTGTCCTAATCCTCTAGATGAAGACACGATCATATCTTTAGAGAACAAAGTCCAACCATCTGTTGGTAACTTTTCATTTGTCCCTACTAACGAAAATGAAATCAACAGATCCATATTATCAATAAAATCAAAGCTCTCGGTATTGACAAGGTCAGCATTGAAATATTCTTCGCTACTGTACCTGTATTCTACTAGTGATATGTCATATTCACAATTTCTGCTTAAGACATAGTGTGTATCCAAGTATCTGAAAACAGTCTCCCCAAAGTCCCCAATCCAACAAACTACAAAGATCGTCAGACCAATAAGTATTCTATGTGCACTCTGGAAACCTTTTGAAAAAATTCTGCTATCGCATATGTAAAATTATCTGGAACGTAATAGTTTGGTATCATCCCATCAGTCTCGGTTCAGGGCAAACCACAGCTGCGTTACGGCACTATTAAAAGTAACGGACGATATTAAACAAGCCTCTGATAAAAACCTTCTAACCATACTGATCTTCTTGGACACTCTAAGGCCTTCGACCGCATAAACCATAGACTACTTCTGGCAATCCTCTATCATATAGGTTTCACCGCTGGGACAACAACGCTCTTAGGAAATTACCTCATGAATAGCTCTCAGATGGTTCTCATTGATAATTGTCCCTTGTAACGTCCCGTGGTAAAAAACGGTGTTCCACAAGGATCTATTCAGGGAACCTCATTTATAGTATATGCGCATGCGGACGACACACAACTCTACTTTCCATTCCCAGAATCACGTTTGTTAGCGGCAAACTCGGAATTAAATTCAGATCTAAAAAAGCTCCGTGCCGTGTCGTGCCGTGCCGTGCCGTGCCGTGCCGTGCCGAAGTGGAGGTCAAATTTCGAATATCACTCTCGGTACATATCATCAATTTTTTCATTCCACACGAGAAATGAAAAAATATTTGAAAAATTTTTCAATGAAAATTTTTATAATGAAAAAAAATATTTTTACATAAAACTTTTTTATCATTTACCAAGAAAAACCTCGAAAACATTTTTCAGTCAGGAACGCAAAAAAAAAATCAGTTAGGGCCGTGCCGGGCCGTCCGTGCCGTCCTTGCCGTACCGTCCGGGCCGAGGTGAAAGTAAATTTCGAATATCACTCTCAGTACATTTATCATTTTTTCTTCATTTCACACAAAAAGTGAAAAAGTATTTGAAAAATATTTTAATAAAAATTTTTATTTTGAAAAAAAGTTAACCAAGAAAAACTTAAAAAAAAATTTTCAGAGTTCATCAATATTTTCAATTACCTATCTCGAAAAAAAAAAAAAAAAAAAAAAAATCAGTCGGGCTGGAAAATAACATTTTTACAAAATGTTTTTTTACACTACTAAAAAAAACTTTGAAATAAATTTTTTAGTCAAATTTCTTCAATTAGGTCAAGGATGAAAAAATACTTAAAAAAAATTTGAATGAAAATTTATTTTACAAAAAAAAATCACAGAAAAACTTCTCCAAAATATGCCGTGCCGTCTGTACTGTGCCGTGCCGTCCTTGCCGTGCCGATCCGTGCCGTGCCGTACCGAAGTGAAGGTTAAATTTCGAATATCACGGTCTTGGTCCATTTCATAATTTTTTTTTTCATTTCACACGAGAAAAGGAAAAATATTCGAAAAAATTTGTTTCTTTAAAATGCCAAAAAAGAAAAAATCGATAAAAAAAATTTTTAGTCAGTACCGTCTGTGACGTCCGTGCCGAAGTGAAGGTCAAATTTCGAATATCACGGTCTCGGTCAATTTCATTAATTTTTTTCATTTCACACGAGAAGTGAAAAAATATTGGAAAATTTTTTTAATGAAAATTTTCATTAAAAAAAATATTTTTTCATCAATTTCTTCAATTATCTCTAGAACCGGAAAAAAAATCGAAAAAAAAATTCAGTCGTGCCGGAAAATAATATTTTTTTTTACAATGTACCAAGAAAAACTTTGAAAAAATTTTTAGTCAGTCAATTTCTCCAATTATCTCGAGAATTGAAAAACTATTTAAAAAATTCTTGAATAAAAATTTATTTAACAAAAAAAAATCACAGAATAACTGTTTTTCACAATAAAACGGAAAAAATATCGAAAATGAAAATTTCGTCCGTACCGTCGTTGCCGTGCCCGTATGTGCCATGCCGTATGTGCCGTGCCGTCCTTGCCGTGCCGTACGTGCCGTGCCGTGCAGAAGTAAAGGTCAAATTTCGAATAAAACTTTCATTTCACAAAAAAATGGAAAAATTTGTGAATGAAAATTTTTATTATGAAAAAAAATATTTCCACAAAAATGTTTTCTATGTATCTACCAAGAAAAACTTCGGAAAAACTTTTTCAGTCAGGGTTCATCAATTTCTTCAATTATCTCCAGAATTAAAAAAAAAATCCGCATGAAAATTAATTTTACAAAAAAAAAAATTCACAGAAAAACTGAATTTCACAATGAAATGGAAAAAAATCAAAAATGAAATTTTCAGTCAGGGCCGTGCCGTCCGTGCCGTGAAGTCTTTGCCGTGCCGTCTGTACCGTGCCGTCTGTGCCGTGCCGTCTGTGCCGTGCCGTGCCGTCCTTGCCGTGCCATACATGCCGTGCCATGCCGAAGCGAAGGTCAAATTTCGAATATCACGGTCATGGTCCATTTCATAAATTTTTTTCACTTCACACGAGAAGTGAAAAAATATTCGAAAAATTTTTCTATGAAAATTTCTAATATGAAAAAAATTTTTTCACGAAAAAGTTTGCCGTTTGAAGTCGGGGCCGTGCCGTGCAATGTCGAAGTGGAGGTCAAATTCCGAATATCACTCTCGATACAATTTATCAATATTTTTCATATCACAAGAAGTGAAAAAATATTTGAAAAGTTTTTTAAAGAAAAATTTTATTATGAAAAAAAATATTTTCACAAAAAAGTTTTTTATTATATACCAAGAAAAAGTTAGAAAAAATATTTTCAGTCAGGGTTCATCAAATTTTTCAATTATTTCGATAACCGAAAAAAAATTTTCAGTCGGGCCGTCCGTGCCATTCGTGCCGTGCCGTCCTTGCCGTTTCGTCCGTGCCGTGCCGAAGTGAAAGTCAAATTTGGAATATCATTCGGTACATTTTATCAATTTTTTTCACTTCACAAAAGAAGGGGAAAAATATTTGAAAAATTTTTACCGGGCCGTCCTTGCCGTGCCGTTCTTGCCGTGCCGTGCCGTTCTTGCCGTGCCGTGCCGTTCTTGCCGTGCCGTGCCGTAATGCCGAAGTGAAGGTCAAATTTCGAATATCTCTCGGTACATTTTATCAATTTTTTTCATTTCACAGAAGTGAAAAAATATTTGAAAAATTTTTTAAAGAAAATTTTCATTATGAAAAAAATATTTTTTAAAAAAACCAACTCAAACTGTCAAACTGGACACCCCAGCTTCTGTCAACCGTTTTTTCATTTGTTTTTCAAAGCGATTTCAAAGCCTACTTGCACTTGCACTGTTTTCAAAAATAATAGTTTTTTTCTATGTCAAATAGTGTTTTTTCATTTCGGTTAGTATAATCATTATCTTTGACGTGACAGAAAAAAATCGCTTTACAAGGTGATATTTTTACAGGATCAATAAAAACGTAAAAAAAATGAATACGGCCTGGAATTTCAACGGATAATTAAATATACTTTATCTCGAGTATTATGAACTTTCCTTATGATTTTTGTTGAAAAATTATGATGTGAATTCATTAAAATTGTACTATTTTTAAAAGCTTAATTTTTTTCTGCAGAAAACAAAAACTTCTGTGTTTAATTTAACCTAAATCAGATTCAGTCTTTCTTAAGTAGTGTTTATTTAACATGTTATTGTTATCGTTGAGTCAACTGAATTAAATTTTCTAGAACATTTGATTTAGTATTTGTATGTCTGTAATTGCACTTACTATCCTTTCCATTTTTCACAAAATAAGTTATGGAAGTTGACTGGTAAATCATTTTCATGTATTGTTTATGGTGACGGTCAGCAGCAAACTTTAAAAACTGATGTCCCGTAGAAAAATAAATCCAGTTTAGCTCCATGTTTTATAATTGGTCGGCTGCCATCTTTATTGGATACGACATCCACGGTTTTGTTTTACTTGCAGGATAGAAATAAACTACTTTTTAAATATTTTACGTTGATCTTCTTTAATTAATGTTGTTCAAGTACTAAGTATAAGCCATCCTCCAAGGTGACACAGTATCGATTTTACTAGACCAATTGAAAAGTCAAAAAAACTAAGTTGTGACCTGTAATATCATCCTTTCAATCGAGTAAGTAATACTTCCCTAACGATTTTATTTTAAATAAATGTTTTTTCCGATGTAGTATTAGCCATAGTAGAGACATACATTTGCACTGTTTTCAAAGGTTAAAGATTTATTCTATTTCGGTTAGTACCACCTGCTTGCAAATCTGTTCGACCTGCTTTTCAGGGTGTTGTTTTTATAGGATTAAAATAAACGTGAAAAAAAATAATAAATACGTCCCTGGAATTTCAACGGTTGATTGATAATACTTTATCTCGGGTAATATAAACTTTCCTTATGATTTTTGTTAAAAAATGATAATGTGCTATCGACGTATTGCCGCATCAGTCATAAGCAGAATTATTCTATTTATGAAAGTTTAATTTTTTTTCTGCAGAAAACAGAAACTTCCGCGTTCAATTTTTTCCAACTGTTGCTTAGTATTGTCATTAAGCTTTAAAGTGAGAAAAATAAAAATTGTCTGATCTGGCTTACAAGGTGTTGTTTTTAAGAAAACAATCAAAATCTAAAAAAAACATAGTCTGGACATGAAATTAATTTTTTTCAGAAACTTATTTTATTGAGCGCAGGGAGCGTTCTCAGTGTGCCAAATTTCATATGTCTGAGTTTTTTACTTTTAGAGATATTTATCTTAGAATAATTAACATATTTTCAAATATCGCCCTGTATATCCGTCAAAAACGCAACAAGGCATTTTTCAATACCAGATATGAAATGGCCTTGGTCCATAGTACTTATGGTTGGACTATGTACAATTCGTCGTGAATCACCCTGTATAAAAAAAAATTATGAAAAAAAAAAAATTTTCACAAAAAAGATCTTTACAATGTACCAAGAAAAAATTCGAATTTTTCAATCGGAGTTCATCAATATTTTCAATTATCTCGAAAAACAAAAACAATCGAAAAAAAATTTTCATTCAGGGCCGTGCCGTGCCGTGACGAAGTGAAGGTCACATTTCGAATACCACTTTCATACATGAAATCAAAAAATATTTGAAAAATTTTTTAATGAAAATTTTTATTGTGAAAAATATATTTTATCAAAAAATTTATTCATTATTTACCAAGAAAAACTTCGAAAACAATTTTCAGTCAGGGTTCATCAATTTTTTCAATTATCTCAAGAAACGGAAGAAAAATTTTCAGTCGGGGCCGTGCCGGGCCGTCCGTGCCATCCGTGACGTCCTTGCCGTGGCGTCCTTGCCGTGCTGTCCGTGCCGTGCCAAAGTGAAAGACAAATTTCGAATACACCTCCAGTTCATTTATAATTTTTTTTCATTTCACACGAGAAGTGAAAAAATATTTGAAAAATTTTTCAATGAAGTTTTTTTTTACAAGGTGGCAAGGAAAACTTCGAAAAGTATTTTTCAGAGTTAATCAATATTTTCAATTAACTCGAAAAATAAAAAAAATCGAAAAAAAAATGTTTAGTCCGTGCCATCCGTGACGTCCGTGCCGTGCCGTGCCGTGCCGTGCCGTGCCGTGCCGTGTTAAAGTAAAGGTCAAATTTTGAAGTAAAAAAATATTTGAAAAATATTTTAATGAAAATTTTCATTATGAAAAAAATATTTTTACGAAGTTCTTTTTACAATGTACCAAAAAAACTTAAATGAAAATTTTTAGTCAGAGTTTATCAATATGTCCAATGATTTAAAAAAATAAAAAAAAAATCGAGAAAAAAATTTTCAGTCGGGTTTTTTACAATGTACCAATGTACTATTAAAAAATAAAAACTTTGAAAAAATTTTTCAGTCAGGGTTCATCAATTTTTTCAATTATCTGGAAAAACGAAAAAAAAAATCGGTAAGGGCCGTGCCGGGCCGTCCGTGCCATCCGTGCCGTTTGTGCCGTGCCGTGCCGTGTCGTGCCGTGCCGTGTCGTGCCGTGTCGTGCCGTGCCGTGTCGAAGGTCAAATTTTGAATATCACTCTCGGTACATTTTATCAATTTTTTTCATTTCACAGGAGAAGTGAAAAAATATTTAAAAAATGTTTTGAAGAAAATTTTTATTATGAAAAAATATTTTCACGAAAAATTTTTTTTTTACGATGACCAAGAAAAACTTCGAAAAAAATTTTTTATTTAGGGTGTATCAATATTCATTTATCTCGAGAAAAAAAAATAAAAAATTTTTATTATATTATATTTTTATATAAAAAAAATTACTGAAATTTTTTCATTTCACACGAAAAGTAAAAAAATATTAAAAAAACTCATTATTAAAAATTTTTACAAGGTGGCAAGGAAAACTTCGAAAAGCATTTTTCAGAGTTAATCAATATTTTCAATTAACTCGAAAAATAAAAAAAATCGAAAAAAAAAATGTTTAGTCCGTGCCATCCGTGACGTCCGTGCCGTGCCGTGCCGTGCCGTGCCGTGCCGTGCCGTGCCGTGCCGTGCCGTGCCGTGTTAAAGTAAAGGTCAAATTTTGAAGTAAAAAAATATTTGAAAAATATTTCAATGAAAATTTTCATTATGAAAAAAATATTTTTACGAAGTTCTTTTTACAATGTACCAAAATAACTTAAATGAAAATTTTTAGTCAGAGTTTATCAATATGTCCAATGATTTAAAAAAATTAAAAAAAAAATCGAGAAAAAAATTTTCAGTCTATTCAGTACTATTAAAAAATAAAAACTTTGAAAAAATTTTTCAGTCAGGGTTCATCAATTTTTTCAATTATCTGGAAAAACGAAAAAAAAAAATCGGTAAGGGCCGTGCCGGGCCGTCCGTGCCATTTGTGCCGTGCCGTGTCGAAGGTCAAATTTTGAATATCACTCTCGGTACATTTTATCAATTTTTTTCATTTCACAGGAGAAGTGAAAAAATATTTAAAAAATGTTTTGAAGAAAATTTTTATTATGAAAAAATATTTTCACGAAAAATTTTTTTTTTACGATGACCAAGAAAAACTTCGAAAAAATTTTTTTATTTAGGGTGTATCAATATTCATTTATCTCGAGAAAAAAAAATAAAAAATTTTTATTATATTATATTTTTATATAAAAAAAATTACTGAAATTTTTTCATTTCACACGAAAAGTAAAAAAATATTAAAAAAACTCATTATTAAAAATTTTTACAAGGTGGCAAGGAAAACTTCGAAAAGCATTTTTCAGAGTTAATCAATATTTTCAATTAACTCGAAAAATAAAAAAAATCGAAAAAAAAAATGTTTAGTCCGTGCCATCCGTGACGTCCGTGCCGTGCCGTGCCGTGCCGTGCCGTGCCGTGTTAAAGTAAAGGTCAAATTTTGAAGTAAAAAAATATTTGAAAAATATTTCAATGAAAATTTTCATTATGAAAAAAATATTTTTACGAAGTTCTTTTTACAATGTACCAAAATAACTTAAATGAAAATTTTTAGTCAGAGTTTATCAATATGTCCAATGATTTAAAAAAATTAAAAAAAAAAATCGAGAAAAAAATTTTCAGTCTATTCAGTACTATTAAAAAATAAAAACTTTGAAAAAATTTTTCAGTCAGGGTTCATCAATTTTTTCAATTATCTGGAAAAACGAAAAAAAAAAATCGGTAAGGGCCGTGCCGGGCCGTCCGTGCCATTTGTGCCGTGCCGTGTCGAAGGTCAAATTTTGAATATCACTCTCGGTACATTTTATCAATTTTTTTCATTTCACAGGAGAAGTGAAAAAATATTTAAAAAATGTTTTGAAGAAAATTTTTATTATGAAAAAATATTTTCACGAAATTTTTTTTTTTACGATGACCAAGAAAAACTTTGAAAAAAATTTTTTATTCAGGGTTGATCAATTTATTCATTTATCTCGAGAAAAAAAAAATAAAAAATTTTTAATAAAAATTTATATAAAAAAAATTACTGAAATTTTTTCATTTCACACGAAAAGTAAAAAAATATTAAAAAAACTCATTATTAAAAATTTTTATAATGGAAAAAATAATAAAAAATTACAATGACACGAAAAACCCAATTAAAAAAAATCCTCGGTCCATTTCATCACTTTTTTTCATTTCACAAGGAGAGTAAAAAAATTTAAAAAAAATTTTTTATGTAAATTTTCATAATGAAAAAAAAAATTCACAAAAGTTTTTTTACAATACCTATACTAACAAAAAATTCTAAAAAAGTTTTTATGTCAGGGTTCATACATTTTTTCAATTCACTAGGGAAGTAAAGAAAATATTTACATAATGTAAACACTTTTTCACGAAACTGGTCCATTTCATATTTTTTCATACGAGTAAAAAAATATTAAAAAAAAATTACAATGAAAATTTGTTTATGAACAAAAAATATTTTTAAAGAAAATTTACAATAAAACAGAAAAAATCGAAAAAAAAATGCAGTCCGGGTCGTGCCGTGCAACCGTGTATAATGCGGACATCATTGCTTGAAAATTTGAAATTTCGCTTGCATCTTTACGAGTAGCCGAAGTCCTAGTGAGAGTTGGGTGAGGAGAGGTGGAAAATGATTATTATTTTCTGTATACATGCCATATTTTTTATGTCTTACCACTATGCATGTCGCGAATGATGAAAGATACAAAGCTAAATAAATAAAACAAAAGTGGTGTATTTTAGCAGACGATCAAATTATGCCTCAAAATGGAAAATAACAGTATCGGAAATATTTGCACAAATATTAGTAACCCATTATTTTATTTTTTATGCGCTAACTCCTCTGTGATTAGGAATAATAATAATGAGAACTTTTAAATTGAATTTGCGATTTTAATCCATTTCAAATGCAAGCCTGGATGACGTAAACTTCTGTTATATTTCCGCCATATATGTCGGACACCAATGAGGCATTGAATAGCAATGTTTGATTAACAGTTACATAAGTTTTGCGCGATTTTAATGTTCAACTTCCAATTTTACTAGAAATTCCCAGCAACGAAAAAAAAACTAATGGTGACTAATGTTATGCTGGGTTGTCACAGGAAACATCCTCGTCCTCAAGTTCATACTTCCTCCTCATAGTGGGTATGCACTTTACTCAAAACCAAATTCGATATAGTTATATCTATCGACTCAACTACTCAAATAAAATTTTGGTGAGAACACGATTATTGAATAAAATATTGATTTACTACACACGTGTTCTGTATGTTTTCACATAATTGTATTCTGTGATTTCGGTCGTCAGTTATCTCGACAGTAGTGAAATTTACGGGGCTCCAATTTATCAGATTTTAGTGTATTCATTACGGACCTATGTCATATGTCTTTGTCAACAGCTAGCTATCCTATCCAGTTGCTGTTTGTTGATTCACCTCAATTGCTAATAGCACATCCAACTTTACCATCATTCGTGGATGATTTCGGCATTTCTAACGTGTATAAATTTTTCACGTGATAAGTTTGTGGACGAAACAAAAGTTTGCTAGCGAGTGACAAAATTATACAGCGTGATTTACGTAGGCCGTGCATTAGAAGTTTTTTAACTTGCAGTTGGACTAGAAACTTGAAATTTGGTATGCTGTCATAATTGATCATGTGCGTTCTACCTCAAATGTTTTTAGTCCTACAACTATACAGAGTATGCCAAAAGTCGGTACCAACTTTCTTATTTTAAATAGAAACCTAATGTTTTTTTGTCATGGTTCGATTGGCCTTCTGATTATGACTTTAGACAACCTAAGTTATGTTTACTTATCTATCACAGTTTTTGAGATATGTCCATTTTTCGGAAAAAAATTACGGCTGTAGTAGTTTACGAAAACACGTGTAGCCCGCAAACCGTTCAAAATTAGGAAACCAAATTTATGGACCAGTTAGCTGGTAGTCCAGGCTAACACATGATTTCCCATCGACGGTCCCATTTTGTACCATATGGGAGCAGCCGATTTTTGAATGTCGCAATATAAAATTGTCAAAAACTCAAATTTTTCAAATGGCACCTACCATTTCTTTTTTAACCATTCAAAAGAAAATTGAATTTTAGGATGAGTTATTTCAGCTTTCCCTATACCCAAGTTCAACCTCTATCGAGTTATTCAATAAAAATCAAGAAATGCCTTATCTTACAGAATGATTATGTGTGTATGCCATGGAAACAAAAGAAAATTGTAATAATTTAATCAAAAATATTGAACAATTTTGAAAGAACTCTAGCGTAAATGTTCAATATGACCACCATTGTTGTTCAAACATTCTATTATTCTACTTTCAATAGATTGCGTCTGATTTCGTTGGGATCGAGACTGTCAAAAGTTTGTATTATTCTAAGTCTCAACTCATCTATATTGTGAACTGGTGAAGAATAGACCAAATCTTTTACCCTTCCCCAAATATAAAAATCTAAAGGGGTAACATCTGGAGATCTTGCAGGCCAGAGAAAGGGTCCTCCATTTCCCCACCAACGGTGCTCGAACATGGAAGTCAATTTGGTATGCACAGTTCGTGTATTGTGCGGTGGTGCCCCATCCATCTGGTACCATGAACGTGCAGCTCTAGCCAGTGGCAAATTAACAAGAAATGTTTCTATTACGTTTTGAAGAATTTCTACATATCTGTCACTATTCACATTTTCATCGCACATAAAGTAGCGTACCTCTTGGTTCATTACCAAACAAAACACATTTATTCGAAATTGTACTTGATTTTCAACTTCGAACACCATATGTGGATTTTCAGAAGCCCAAAAATGTCGATTGCGCCTATTGTAAACTCCCTGCTGACAAAACTTTGCCTCATCAGTCCAAATTATGTTGTCTAAGTATCCGCCGGCGTGCTCTTGTATTTTGAGTAACAAGTCCTCGCAAAAGTTTACTCTACGGGGAAAGTCACCTGGGTGAAATTTTTGCAATCGTATAAATTTGAAAGGATGTAGCTTATGGCGGTGTAAAATGGTTTGTATTGGATTCAGGATATGCTTGAAAATATCCGAGAATGGTAATTTGATTATCGTCATTGCCAGTTAGTGGTTTGACTCTCGTAACGGGTCTAGCCACCTTCCCAAAATGTATAAAATTTGTTTTCAATCGTGAGAACTTGCCCCGTGTCATCCTCGGTAAGTTTGGATATTCCAAATTAAACTCTCGGACAGTTCGCTGCACAATTTTTTCACACATGCCGTGGATAAACAAGTGAAACACAACTTCGTTTGTATAATTTTCCATATTCCAATCAATTTTATTTAAGAATTAGCACGACCCGTTTTTACTTTGACAGAATAGCACCTTCTTGTTTACAGATGTTTTTTGCTTGCATGGCATATTTGAATAAACACAAAAGCATTCGGCAGGATAAGGCATTTCTTGATTTTTATTGAATAACTCGAGAGAGGTGGAACTTGGGTATAGGGAATGCAGAAATAACTCATCCTAAAATTCAATTTTCTTTCGAATGGTTAAAAAAAATGGTAGGTGCCATTTGAAAAAATTGAGTTTTTGACAATTTTATATTGCGACATTCAAAAATCAGCTGCGCCCATATGGTACAAAATGGGACCGTCGATGGGACAGCAGGTGTTAGCCTGGACTACCAGCTAACTGCTCCATAAATTTGGTTTCCTAATTTTGAACAGTTTGCGGGCTACACGTGTTTTCGTAAACTTCTACAGCCGTAATTTTTTTCAGAAAAATGGACATGTCTCAAAAACTGTGATAGATAAGTAAACATAACTTAGGTTGTCTGAAGTCATAATCCGAAGGCCAATCGAACCATGACAAAAAAACATTAGGTTTCCATTTAAAACAAGAAAGTTGGTACTTTTGACATAATTTGCATAATTGTAGGACTAAAAACCTTTGAGGTAGAACGCACATGATCAATTATGACAGCATACCAAATTTCAAGTTTCTAGTCCAACTGCAAGTTGAAAATCTTCTAATGCACGGCCTACGTAAATCACGCATAGGACCGATTTCGATAATGATAGAATTTCCTTTCCTCCAATAATCCTTCAACAAATTGCGAGGTCGGCCAATATCATTCTTATTGAATTTTGTGTGAACGAGGTACCATTGAGACAAACTGCTCTTCATAAAATCCGACTACATATATGGGAACAGTAATTCATGACAGGTAGGATATACGTCTTAAGGGGCACGCCTATGCCTTTGGGTAGGAGTGTTTATGGGGGAGTATTATGATTATTACTATCAGGGCCTGTAGCAGCAAAGGTTTTCGAGCCTTTAAGGGCCTGCATGAAGCTGACGGAGCCTCATGCAGGAACTTCGTACTGCCCTTAGGCTGGAGTATCTACGTCGAGTGGTTGCGGAAACTCGTAGAAATTATTCCACCCGATTAGCGGCCAGCAGGTTAGACAACAAATGGAGGCAATTGCGATAAGCAAGAAGTTGATCGCTGATCGCAAAACTTACTATTTTTCAGGATGCTTTTCGCCCGCCTCACTGGTGACATCTTTGCAGCCTGTAGCATTCGTATCCTATCAAAACATTGCTGTTTGAAGGTAAACAGCACGCCTTGATTCAGTTTGTAATGAACTCGTCTCAATTTTGCGACAATTCGCCGGACTGCGGGCGTCAAAGACCTATTGGCAGCCACGTAGTCACAGTAAATGAAATTTAGCAAAAGCTTTTACTATGCCTCAGCAAAACCAGTAGGTCTCAAAAAAACTTGAATAAACTTATGTTTATTCACTTCACCCGATATTATTTATTATTCCGTCAGTTAATGCTAGTTTATTTATGTCCTTGGTCACTCTCTATTCTGTGTGTTCAGAAAATCACCCGAGCAGATCCGCAACTGAATAGTGACGACGAATCGATCATCTGTATAGATCCACTAGTCAAACTCGCATGAGAATAGTCCGCTTTACACACACGGATTGGGCTTTCTCATTTCTGGCAACTCTGCTCGAAACCAGCACGTAATGATTAAACTTACACACAAATTTTAGGTTCGCATTCCAGTCTAGTCAACAAGTGATATTTGGGTCAAACTCCCCCAAAAAATATAAACGAGGTGTCATTTGATTCGGAATATCGTGTAGATGATTTTTGAAAAAAAATTAAGAGCCGTCAGCAAAAATTGCAAAAGTTATCAACAATTAACTGAAAAAAATGAGGTTGGCATTTTTGCAAATTTCTAAAGAAGTATTCGACATTATTCAAATTTGGAAAAATATTCAGAAAAAGGAGGAATTTGCCCGGAAAGGACCAATATTTATGATTTTTCCAGAGAGTTGAAAATATGGCAGAAAACGGGGACTCTGGCTTGCGTAAGCCCCGCCCACTTTGGACCTTCAATGAATTAATGTTATTGGAACTTATTAAATATTAAAATGGAGAATAAAAAAAAATATAGGCATCAACAATAATCCGCGGCCAGAAAATTTTTTATCACGATTTTTTTTTCAATTATGCATTAGTTGATAAAAAAATTTTTCCTACTTGAACATGAACATTGCAAGTGCAATAATAATTGTTGAATAACAAATCTGAAATTTTTTCCTTTTCTTAAAGGTCTCAGAAGAGATTCACGTTAGAAAAAAAAATATTTTTTACTTTGTTATCATCAATTTACTTAGGTTAAAAGTTAAAAAGCTTGATTATTGATTGATTTTTTTCAATATTACTATTGATCCATTTTTTATGATCAGAAGCCCCATGAGAACGATTTTAAATTTTTTTATCTCATATTGCTTAAAAAATTGTTATAAACGAATGCGTTGTTTATAAAATAATAATTTTTTTTTGAAATAATGGTTGTTAGAAATTATGATTTTTGAAAATGAAATTGATCCTTAAAATTTTTTTTGTTTGAAAATAAAGAAATTGCGATAACATTTTTTCGACTGCGGACAGTTCTGGGGAATTTTCTCCTTTTTCCGAAGACATTTCAGTTAACTGTTAAAAACTTTTGCAATTTTTGCAAGCGGTACGGAGGTGTTTCCCCAATTAAATCAATAAAATAATATCGGCTTTGATATTTAAAATGCACATTGCGAAGTAGTTCTTGTAGACAACTCTGCCAAGTATTTAACAGATATAATTCAACAGTCGTAGGGGACAGTAGATGTTTTCTGTTAGACACTTGCCAACGACGATACCTATTGTATAGGTTTTTGCGGAAGATTGGATTACGTAATCCACCATTTTTCATAATTTGTTTGGTCTTCTGTCAAGAATTGTGTCTCCCATCTCCATGAAAAATATGATAGTTTGAAAATTCCAACTAATTTATATTATGGAACAACGTAGATCGCCTCTCTTGTGTATCTGAAACTCGACTTGGATAACAATGAAATCAGGTTAATCAATACCCGGGATTTTACCAAAATGTTGTGAAAACCTTTTCAAAGGCACAATAGCGCCATAACACCATTATAACGAACATGAGGCAATACAACGGTTCCATTGAACTTTCGAGCCCTCTAGCGAAACGGTTATTCATATGATTTAATTGGGCCAATACACACTCAGTTTCAATTCATACGAAAAATTCTGACTATTTGGCTATACAATTGATTCATATCAGAAGTTTGCGGAGGTTTCCAATTATTAATGACAATTAAAATAACAATAATCCTCCATCACGAACAAGGAATCGAGAATATTTTTGAGGTAGCAGCCAATGAGGTGAATCAACTTGTACCCACAAAAACTTTCGTCAACACTATCAAAAGGATTTTGTTGGGTCTCAACACCAACAGAGCTGGTTAATCTGATGGAATTTTGGCCATTGTTTTCAAGAAAGGTACACCAAGACTCAAAACTAGACCACTGCGAGAGTAAAATCTAGCAACTACATACCTATCTCATTGCCTTTTCTTGTCTCGAAGATCATGAAAAAAAGCCATCAAAATAGAGCTCATGCAATATTTGAAACGCTCACAGGAATTGCGAACGATTAACAATATGGTTTTAGTCATCAGATATCACTGGTGATCTGCTTGCTTACGTCTCATATATTACAGATACTTATTCATCATAAAATATGATGAAACTCAAACCGTGGCATTTGATCGCATTTGGCACTAGTGATTTATTGCTAAGCTTCCTTCTCATGGTTTACCCCTCCAACTTTCAGCTTTGTTATTTAGCATTATCCTAGACATAAGATCTCTTCATGCGGCAATTGATGAGAGTTTCACCTGACACTCTATCTGTTAATGCTGGTGCACCAAAAGCATGAATTCTCGAACCAAAATTATGTTTACTTCACATGAACATTTTATTGTGAATGACCTCATGTCCACAGTTCTGCAGATGATAGTAATTGTCATACCGTTTTCAATCCAAGAGCTTCAATAACATCCCATGAAACCATGATATATGAACGGAAGAAGAATGTGAACTATAAATACAAATGTCAAAATCCAAGAATGTAACTTTCTCTAATAAAGCCGATCTTGCAGTGCTCAGCCTATTTTTGTTGGGAATGAATACCTAAAGTCATCTATTGCGAAGATCGGTATTACAACATATCTGTACTATTCCAACACTGCATGGTTCAAGGCCAAGAAATATTTCACTTTCGTTACCAATGTATCGCAACAAAACCCTTAACACACTCTTAAGCTTTTAAAATCCGTCTAGAAAAATATCTTGTCTTGTCGGTGTCGTTCACAAACTCGCTTCACTATTACACAGAGATTTTCATGGCCGATGATCTTCTGAGATATTACAAGTTCCATCAAGAGGGACAAGATGAGATTAGTCTACCATTTTCACTAAAAGGAAATTTTGCGTATCCTCTCGGGAATATATAATTCAGTCTGGTGCTAACTTGGAGTACGCCCCGACCTACCGGGGTAGTGCTGTAGGATTTCAGAATTTTCCTACAGCTGAAAAGTAAGTATACCACCAAACATCAGTAAGTACGGCAAGCCGGTATGATTATAAAGATGTGATGTGCGTTTCGCCAAGAGCCGAAAATTCTATGACAAAAATCGTCTTAGTCTATTGGTCGAGAAGGACTACATAAAGTTTATTGGGTTGTATTTGCTTGGGGGTGGAAAATGGGTAGTTCCAATAGATTCGGCACTTCTCATTTTCCACAACGGACTCAATATCCCTCGGAGCATAAGGCAACACCGATGTCTTGTTTACACCGTACTAGTATCGTAGGGGGTAGTAAAACACACTTAGCGCTGCGTTATGCCTGTGGATATAGGCTGAGACCGCATAAGATAGACAGACTGACAGCAAATGCATTGTGGTCTGAACTGCCTCACGACACGCTCTGCATCTTGTGTCTTTGGGACTTTAGAAGAGTAATCATTATAAGCAAATGTTTATCGATATTAACTCAAAGTCGCTAAAAAGCTTCCAAGAATCAAGACCTTTGATGAAATGAATAGGATTGGTTGTCAGTGAGATGGAAGATTCTCAAAAGTTCCAATTGAACCGCTTCTAAACCGACTGTGTCAAGCTTCACCACAAACCTCATCATTCATTCATTCATTCATTCATTCATTCATTCATTCATTCATTCATTCATTCATTCATTCATTCATTCATTCATTCATTCATTCATTCATTCATTCATTCATTCATTCATTCATTTATTTATTTATTTCCACAACGAATTTTCAGCAAAATAAATCTTGAAACTGCCAGTTTGTCATACGGAATCGTGATGGAGCAGTGTATTATTGAAGTTGTATATGAAAAATATCTGATGGAAAAAAAATCGCTATGTGTAGGTAATAATTTTTTTTCTGAAATTCCATACTTATATCTTCAATTCACCTTTGCCCGTCTACAAATGGAATTCTCTCGAAGCGCGGGAAACTTTTACTCCGAAAAGCAAATTGGATTTTACTCGTATTTTTGTATGCACAGATTCGATACTTCATTAAAACAATCACAGACATACAAGGCAAAACATATCAATCTCAATATCTCCTGATTTCGTGTTTTATGCCATGAGCTATTTCACTTTCCATCATCAACATTTATGATCTTCAAGGAAGATATACTGACATTCTGTTTCTATAATCAAAGAAACCAAATATTAGCTACAATCGTAGCACCAAAAATTTATAACAACCTACCGAACGAAATTAAATTGATAACCAAATATAAACGCTTTGTTAATAAATGTAAATCCTTCATTTATCTAAATTGCGTTCACCAATTTATCGTAATTTTTCAGCGCTCGTTGTGGGATAAGGAAGTAACTGTTCAGGACATTGACGTTCAGGATGTATCAATCCTGTCAGTGAAACGATCGGGCCAGTCGATTTATGGAGTTTTTTTTTATAGAAATCGACAGGATTAACCAGTTTCTAATATTTGGCGACAGCGCCAGGTAAATTTCTTAGCTTTCGATAGTAATTATTATTACCTTCAAACACTGACAATATCCTGAAAAATCAGTGATATTTGAGAACGAAATAGTTGGGTAATATTCAGTTATATACATCATACATAACAAGGTACCATATCGTCTACACCCTTCAAACCTTCCTATGAAGAAAATACTATGGGTGAAGAGAACTTCCAGTGAAGAAGATACCCATCTAAAACATGATTGAATGCAATGACTTATCTTGGAAATTCTAGTAAAACCAATAAATTAAAACCAATATTTTTCAGTTGCCAAAATTAATAACTCGTTTATGAAAAGGAAACGCATCACGTGAACTATTCTGCACATACCTCTTCCACTAAATATTTTTCCGTGCGATATATCAGCAATTTTCCTAGAAATACAGAACCCTGAACAAGATTACCTTGATATATTCCACTCTTCTATCCCTTCAAACTCTCAGTTCGTCTCATATATATCCACTTTTCATCTCATGCGAAACTGATATAAAAAAGACGATACTAAGGTATAGAAACGGCTGATTTTTACTATAGAAAATCCATTTGGCAAAATAATGCACCTCTGAAACATGGAATATATGTAAATCGCAGAAAAAGTAATCAAAATGATGGACTGACGAATTGAATGAGATGAACGAAGAAAAATAAATCCCTGAAATTGTGCACTGGAAGTCAGGCAAAAGATTCTTGTCGATTATGGTCCGTTTTATGTCAGTCCAGACACATCCCTCATCTAGAAGTCGGATAAACGAGCAAATCTCGATTTCGTATCAACATGCCAGGCATAAACCATTTAATTTTTATCTAATCATAAACAGGCAACTACTGACTAGGAAATTTAGATAAACTAATGCTATCATCTCATTCTGATATTTTGAATGGAATCGTTTCAAATGGAATGAAATCAACTTGATGGTTCCCGGGGTGAACTGACAATTCTGATTCGCTGATCATTAACAATGACTACGGGAGACACCTGCTTTTCCGGTGCGAATGATTTCCGTGAAAAACGGAACAGATTGCTACAGTCGACCAGTTACATTTCTATCGGACTCTATGCAATCATGATTTGACGAGTTTTATATTAAACTTTTTTTTTGTTAAAATATTGATAAATATTGCCTGGGGATATTCAAAATAACTATTTATTCGTCGTCTGACAGGTATCAAATAGACGAGTATAACACAACAAAGCAATAATTATTGTGGTCATATGCCCTACAATGGTCTTCGATAACTCCATGACGAAATTCGTTCTGCACTGATGATCGTAGTATGCATCAGGTGTATTGGCTTGAATTATTGACATGAGCCTAGGAAATCGCTATTTCCAATAAACTGGACACATTATTTCTGATATATTGTGTTTCGTATGGATTAAACGAGTGTCATATATCGGGGTAACACCCGTACCCCCAAGTTATATCTGTGGATATATACTGAGAACATATAAAATGCTTCAGCACAGAAAAAAAAAGTGAAATCAAATAAAACTCAATTGAATCAAACAAATAAAAGTGTTATATATGCACGACAAAATATAGTCTTAAAATTAGTAAAATTGTATCTTGGTTTTGGATTGAATTAAAAGATTCAATGAAATGAAATTGAATTGCATGAACCAGTTCAACCAACTCCTTTTATAACTCATTTTTACCAGAATACAGTTTCAACCATGTAATTATCTGGTTGAATCAGATAAGAAATATGATCAAATCTACAAAAATCTTTGATTTCTTTAATAAAATATTTACCTACCTGAACAAGTGTTTATGTGGAATTGATGAATTCAATTTAATGAGAAAAATATGTTAATACTGATAAAATGGACTATATAATCCAGTATTCCTGTTCAACCAATACAATAGATTTGAATTATGAATGTTTCATACTTTCAATATCACAGATAAGCTTATTTTTCGATTTACATGGCGGAACACCTACTTACCGGTTTCATGGTTATTACCAATCATCAGCGAATGCATCCTTCAACCCAACTAAATCGAAAAATCCTTTCAGCTTTTGTTAGAAATCCATGAGATAACTACTGAAGTATATACAGTGTGGTCCAACGAAAACTTAACACCTCGATTTTCCGGCTTTAAAATGAAAATGTGGAAAATCGCTCGGACCCGTCAATTTCTAATACGGGGGGGAACAACTTTTCCGCTGTTTTCATCCCCGTAACTTCAATCCACTAACGGGGGTAAGCACAACCCCTTGATTTTGAAAAGGGATGCGGGGTGTTGCGATACCTCATTTTGAAGATCTCATCGTGTACTATCTGACCGTAAAATTTCACTTCAAAATATCCATCGATAATGAAATAACAGCGAAAATAGTGAAAGAGGCAATATGGAATTTATCTCGAGAATAGTATTCGTATCCGACGCATTTCAAAGGTATTGAGTCGTTAATTTTTTGTCCAAAAAAGTAGACGGACCTTGTTTTTGTACCTTAGTCTATCGTGAATGTTTAAGAACGGTACAAGTGTGTCAAAGCGATTGTAAATTGGTAGTGGAATTAAAATGGTGTATTCCGTAGAAGAAAGGGTGGAAATGATAAAATTATTTTTCCGAAATAACGACTCTGCGCGCACAACAGCGGCTTTATTTAACGAACGACATCCTGGAAAAAATGTATCCGCTGCTTACGTTGTGCAACTGGTTGCCAAATTTGACGCTACTGGTTCAGTTGAAAACAAAAAGAGGGTGCATGAAAGAGACGAAGCGAGGGACGTGGCTGTCTTAGGTCATATAGCAATGGATCCGACCGTTATTACTAGGAAATTGTCCGATGTATCTGGTGTTTCACGCACAACAATCATGAGAATCCTGAAACAACATAAATTCCATCCTTATAAGATACGATTGGTTCAGGAACTGAATGAGGATGATCCCGATCGCAGACTACAGTTCTGTGAAGTGATCAGTGAAATAATTAACGGCAATCAAAACTACATGTTCGATATCTGTTTTTCGGACGAGTGTTCATTTTACCTTAACGTCATTGTAAACCGGGATAACTGTCGGTATTGGTCAGATGAAAATCCAAGATTATTTCGTGAGGTGTATACACAGCGCCCCCAAAAATTAAATGTTTGGGCGGGTATATATGGAAATCACATAATCGGCCCTTTTTTTATACCCGGTAATCTCACAGGCCAAATTTATCTCGATCTATTGGAGAACGCTATTTATCCAGCCCTCGTGCAAGTATTGGCGAATGCAGAAGACCATCAAACGATCATTTTCCAACAAGATGGCGCACCACCTCACTTTGTTCAACCGGTGCGTCAGTTCTTAGATGATAATTTTCCTCACGCCTGGATTGGAAGAAGGGGACATATTGAGTGGCCACCCAGATCACCTGATCTGGCTCCACTGGACTTTTTTCTATGGGGTCACCTGAAATCCAAGATTTACGCTACCCAGCCTGAGTCACTGGATGATTTGCGAACTCGGATCATTAATGAATGCCGTCAAATTACACCAGAAATCTTGAGTAATGTACGTGAACGTTTTCAGCAAAACTTATATTACTGCATGGAAGTGGATGGTGCCCATTTCGAGAATTTAATAAAGTAATCACAAAAGTACGTACTCTTCCACTACTTTACCTGTCCTTTCGTTATCGATGGATATTTTGGAGCGAAATTTTACGGTCAGATAGTACACGATGAGATCTTCAAAATGAGGTATCGCAACACCCCGCATCCCTATTCAAAATCAAGGGGTTGTGCTCACCCCCGTTAGGGGGTTGAAGTTACGGGGATGAAAACAGCGGAAAAGTTGTTCCCCCCCGTATTAGAAATTGACGGGTCCGAGCGATTTTCCACATTTTCATTTTAAAGCCGGAAAATCGAGGTGTTAAGTTTTCGTTGGACCACACAGTGCCATCTCTAGACTAATCGACGAGTTAAGGCAGACGACTAAATTATATTGTTCGATTCAAGCGAATATTATACTTGCGCTGGTACAAATTTTCATTTGGTATAAGTTAGAAATTGTTTCAATGTAGGACCATACCCTCAAATCGAAGAAACGTGAGAATTGCGTGATCAGGCGAATACACCTGCCTTTTGATATGAATTATATATAGTTGGATGAAAAGTAACCAAATAAATTCGATTGAGTCAACAAATCTTTTTTTTTCCGTGAGAGCTGGCTCTTCACCTGATTTCAAGGCTCTATATCTATCAATTGACTACTACAGCTAATCACGCACCAAAGTTTTCGACCTTAAAAGGTGAGGGTCTTCTTCATTCCTTCAACAGTAAATCGGGTAGAACGTGAATAAAATTGTATCTGTTTCGCCAACAGAAATTGATTTCCCAAATTCTGTTGATTATGGCATCCTTAGAAGTTGTGAATGGTTTCTGAGGATGCATGAATCAGAAGCAGTGTGTCTTATTCGTAGTAAATTTAGTAATGAAATCTATACAATCCATTATAACACTAGACAAACATTAAATATAAAATTACCAATTCCAACATCGACACAGGTAAAAATTCCATAATTCATAATGGCAAAAAATTATTTAATCACTTACTTAACGAGATTAAAATCATAGGCAATATAAGAAAATTTAAAAATTCCGTAAAAGATCTTCTGACGAATGTTTTCTACTCATTAGATGAGTTCTACTGTGAGAACTTTTAGTGTTGTGAAATTCAACTTTGAGATCCTATCTTAGTTACTCAGGATTTAATTTAAAATTGTTTTATTGAATTGTACTAGTATTTTAATTATATTTTTCTACATTCATGCAAAAAGCAAAACTTTATTGAACTATATTCAGTGGAAAAAGAAGGTCTTTATTGCACTAGTGCAATAAAGTTTTTATTGCACTCATCTGTCATTCAACTTCAACGTGCTGTCATCATGATAAACATAAACGTTCAAACCCACAACATACTCAGCAGATATTCTGTGAGATTGGCCATACGTTTTAAACAGCTTCATATTTTATATATTTGGTATTAATGTTAGCAGTAAGAGTTGAACAAACAATGCCTTCCCGAGAATAACTCCATAATCAAAACTGATCCGCTATGTTCTAAACCGTCTACCCGCATAGAGCAAACTGTACTATGACTACACCTCGTGATAACATACGCGCTCATGGCTACTATGATTTTGATTTTTATAATGCAACTGTGGTTATATATACGTCAGTCAAAATTTAATTTTGACAATTACAGAACTGAAAGTTTTAAAATGAGTAATATTAATGGAAAACTAGATGATGGTGATGAAATCGATAGTAAAAATTATTTATTTAAATTGCGTATTTAATTTTCCTTCACCTAGTGCCGCACCTAAATAAATAATTTTTTGCTTTTTGCATGAACGTAGAAAAAATATTGTATGCAACTCGTGCAAAAAATGTTTATTGCACTCGATGTGTTGTCCAACTCGGCCTGACGGTCTCGTCGGACAATTTCACGTCGAGTGCAATAAACACCTACTTTTTGCACTTGTTGCATAAATAACTATTATACATTTCTGTTGTTGACCAGTACGGAGAAAATGTTAAACTGATTTTATTTTATTTACTTATGCCTATTGTGTTCCATTATAATTTAATTTATATATTATTTATATTGTACCTAATTTTTTATATATTATGATCTATAGGTATTTTTTATTTTTAAATGAATTTGTCAATTAGAATTATGTTCTTCAGACAATAAAGTATATTTGATCTGATTTGATTAGTTATTGTACTATTCACGGGTGAGACAAGTATGTGGCCATATTTTCCATATTTTTTGAATGGATAAACACGTGTGTCATCGATACTCAAACTAAAAGTCATATAGTTCCTTGTGCCTGAAAGTGGAGTATTTAAAAGACCACGTTCTTTTTTCATTTCAAATTTCGTGTATGTTTTATAACCAGTGGCGTACTGAACAGGTTACCACAAACTAGTCTGAAATGTTTGACTCGGCAATTGGTTATCAAAAATTGAAAGAACATTTTTCAGGAAAGGATGGTCAAATACCAGCGACACTGAATCATGATAATAAGATTGAAAGTCCTGAATAAAATAAAGTAAAATTTGGCGTCAAAGTAGTCCAACAAAAGTTTCAGTTCGTTTAGTACACGTGTGTCCAAGAAAAAAAAAAGCAAGCTTACATTTTCGCCAGACTCAACATGTTGTCTTCAACAGGTTGGACACACCTTGAAGGACTGTTTACTTTGGAATAATTTGTAAAACAGAGATAGGGAGTTTCAAGGTCTAATTCAAACTTACCCTCGCCATATTATCAAGTTTAGCAACACTCAAAAATATTCAGGAGAATAAAAATACCTCGATATGTTATAATAAATTAGCATTCTGCGATTACGGCATACGGGAAATGATATCTTTACACGATGCTTCCTCAGGACATACTTTCAGTTTTCCGTAAATGTCTCAGAAACCTCTTCATTTAGGCACCTGGAATGTTATGACTTTTAGGTCAAGTATTGATGAGCCTAACTGATAACAAACACTCATTTGTCAATTCACTGGTCTGAAGACAATATGGCAACATACAACCGTAACTAAGTCACTGCTTTACGAAAATTGAATACTTTTACATCGAATCATCACATTGATAAACCTAGAGTAACATGTTTCAATTTTTGTCCATCAGGAGTTTGAAGAAAAAAAAATTAAATTTTATTTTTTTTTTCTAACATTCGACATCCTGTATTTCAGAAGGGATGCATTTCAGGATTCACAATACGGATTAACCCATCTGATACTTGGGACTGTTTTCTTCTCAATCGGTTACATCGCGAATGAGATTAGAAATCAAGGTAATTCTGCTCAAGTTAATAGGATCGGTAAGTTCAATTATTCACTTGAAGAGACGAAATGTCTATATCCAAAGACTTTTTCATTGCGTCAACAGTTCAATGAATAACCTATGTGCGATTTACACGCTTTCTATAGAATTACAACAAATACTTTACACGTTTCCATTTCCATTGATCAACTTCGAATACAATTAAATACTATTGACTGAACCAATTTCTATTGAAAGCAGCAGAAGCACCTAACAGGTAATACCTGAGGGTGAATTTAAATTAGCGACTCTCTAGATGTTACTAAGGGTGAACTGAAACGTCACCGATAATAGGATATGCGATATAACAGGTTTCAGTTCACAATTAACCCCTTTCGAATAAGTTCTGAAGGAATTTGTAACAGGCCCGAAACGGAAACGGAAACTCATATATGTGAAATATCAACATATTGAGGGGTTATATTCCGAGTACATCACGTTCAGTTTTAATTTATCATACGCGACTGGCAAATTTTCCCGGCTTTTAACAAAATTCTGTGGTTATTCTGCTACAAAAGAGTGACAGTTTACTTTGACAGCGAACTGACCATGAATAGGGTCTGATAATTTTTTGTTTTAATAATTTCCTTTATAATATGCTTTCGTTTATAATCTTGAACTTGGATGTCACGTCCGTAGTGACGTTAGTTGATGCTCTGGAATTCAGAGTCTGCTAACTGAAACTACAAATGAGCGGCTGGCTTTTGTGGTTGACTCCGGTTGTTTGTTGTTTCACAGTTCTCTTGCTATTTCAACCTGTCGTTCATAATCCTGGACTTGGATGTCGAGTGCTCCGACTAGCGCTTCATAAATGATACGGAATTTAACGATTCGTAGCTCTGTCGTTCTTGATCTTGAATTTCATCAACGAAATATTGGACAGCAAGTTCACGGATATTATCCAGGGAAACCCAGATAATGAGACATCGAATATCAACCTCAAACTCTTTACAAGTTTTCGCTGTATTTTTGGAATCTGGACACTGTAATTATACGTGTACGTGAAGATATCTTCGGAGTCTGCCTCCGAATCGACCTCTTTCGAGTGCGGCTACAGGTATTTCATAATTTTTTAGATGAACTGTCTGAAGCAAGTTTAGGCCGGTCCAGGAAGTTCAATATTTTCATTGCCCCAGCATTTGCAGATGAGGCAGCTTCGAAATGGCGTTTGTTCATCCAATGTCGAAGAAATCTTGGCGTCATCTGTCGCAAATTCCACACTTTTTCCGGGAAAGTTCGAAGTATTTACAACTCAGTTTTCAGCAGAGATAATTTTGAATGGCCTTCTGAAGTTTGAAGCAGGCGGTCTGAATATTCCACACGTCCACACTTTCCCACAATGGAATAAAAAAAATCTACAACTGCTCACCAAAGCAGTTTTTGATGTTTTCAGATCTCATCGAAAATTTAACGTTTACCGAAAAATGTCATTTTGTGACAGCATTTCCGCTCTAGAGCGGAATGGGGAAACTTTGTTTATTGAGAGAGAGACATAAATACAACACGTTAATATTCAGATACTACATACAAATATACAGCGCATCATAACTGTTACCCCCCTATCTAACTCGTTACTGGACTCTTGTTAGGAAAATCGCCGAAACACGTCAATTTTTGATTTCTACAGTGTACATTTTTGAATGAATAGTTCACCCCTAATTTCATCCCTTACTGGAAGGGAGCAACCCTGTCAAAAAATTCAAAAAGAATGGGGTAGCGAGTGATAGCTCATTTGAAATGTGGTTTTATTCTCTATTCAACTGTGCACAGAATTACACCACAAACAGGAAAGCAACTAAACCAACGCTAACTTTTCTGTTATTACAGTAAATGCTCAAAATGTTCCCCATTGACCTCCTGACAAAAATAGAGTCTATTTTGAGTTTCAGTCCTGACGCTTTGCAAGGATTCGCGGACAATTGTTGCACACACTTCCGTAATCCCGATCCATCATCCTGCATAAACAGTATTCAAATAAGTCCTCACAGCAACTGCAAAATAAGGAGGAGCTCCATCTTGTTGCAAAATGATGTCCAAGTCAAACTCGTCTAAATTATTTTCGACAGTTGCCACTATCAGTGGATCTATCACTGTTTCTAGCATTTACAAATAGAGGGCACTAGTCAGATTTTCCTCGATGAATAATGGACCTATAATGTGGTCACCCAGTATTGCTGCCCACACATTAAACTTTATGGGGAAACTGGGTATGAGTTTTGCAGAAATGTCGGGGATTTTCATCGGACCAGTACCCAACATTTTGTCTATGCACGCGACCGTTAAAAAAAAGGAGCCTCATCACTGAAACAAATGTGTTTCAAATAGCTGGGATTTTGCAAAATATTGTTAGAGACAGAGAGGGCGGTCTGGATTATCGTCCGTCAGTTCATGCACCATTTTGATTTTGTAGGGATGAATTTTTTTTTTTGAGAACTCTCAATACCGTCATCTGCGAAACCTCACAATTCAAGGCAACAGTTCAACTCGATGAGGACAGATTATTAACAAACTCGCTCATAATGTCCACTTGTTTATCTTCCCCAGTAGTTGATCGCCCAGAACGTGTTTTATTTTGCACACTGCCGTTCTCATAAATTTTTTTGAACTGCTTGAAATAATGTCTATCAATAGGGCGATCTGGATAACGTTCATTGAACATTCGTGCAGCCTCATGATAATTGCGATGATCCTCACCAAAAATAACAATCGCTTCGCAAATCTCTTTCAACACACAAGGTGCAACCATTGTTTGAAGATGAATAGCAAACACAATTAACAGCTACAATTCACTGATTCGCACTCTCCGTGATATCAGTTTCTTGTATTGGCCATTTATTCTCACCTACAAAAACGTGCAGTTAATATCTACGCAAATGACAAATGAGTCTCACTTGACAGCTGCACCAAAACCAGGGCAGAATTTTGTATTCTACGGGTGAGTGCGCTACGTTAATTGTCGTTATTCTTAAACAATTATAACTTTTGAATTAATGTAGCATATTTCAATTCCGTTGCACGGCTGAAAAGAGAATAAAATTCCCTATCAAATGAGCCCACCACCCCATGCTATTTGAATTTTTCGAAAGGGTTGCTCCCCTCCAATAAGGGATGAAATTGGGGGTGAACTGTTCATACTCAAATGTGCATTGTAGAAATCAAAAATTGACGTGTCTCGGCGTTTTTCTAACAAGTGTCCAGTCACGAGTTAGATAGACTTATGATTCGCACTGTATATAACAAACATTAACGCAGTCCACCTGCGCGTGGACAAAATGTTACGCAGTCTGGTTACTAAGTAAAGGCAACATTTACAAATGAATAAAAACGTAACTGAACAAATTCACCTATTGCAGATTTTATCATCAAAGACAAAAACATAGCGCATGTAATAGAAGTTACAATTCACAAGTGTAAGACCCGCGCGTGGATATTCTATACTGCATGTTAAAATGTAAATGAAGAAAATAAACTGAGATGTAAAATTGGTGAATAAAAGATTTAAAAAAAGTGATGTACAATGCAAATTTGTCATATAATTCGTTTCGTGATTCAATGTATTGAGAAGGTGGGTTATTTAATAGCTGAAGCTATTTTTATTGTCGATTGAAGAAATATCGAAGACGTTATTTTCGTTTTGAAAAGTGCAAATGAAATCATCTGTTTGATTTGGTCAGGCAGGGTCAGGCAGGGTCAGGCAGGGCCTAGGTAAGGTAACTCAACGAAGACTCTGGAGGGGAAGCTGATAATGGGTTTGAAGTAGATGGGCAGGAGTTTGAATTGCAACAGGAGAATCCAGAATTTGACAAAGCACAGGAGAGTTATTACAAGACAACGTAGGAACTGATTTTGATACAGGGATCAATGAAGATATAACAGATGAAAGCGACGTCCAAATAGATGAATATTAACTCTAGACTTTACCAAAATGACGTGAAGCGACAGGGAACAGACGGATGATGACGATGATGAGAGTTACCTTTATATATACTACAAAAGATATAAACAAGAAACCAAAGAAAACCACCAAGACATCAAAAAAAACAACCCTAACAAATGACAAAAAAAAACTTCACAGAAGAGAAAAAATTGTCAAATAAAATGAAATACATGCGGAAAAATTCTGATGTTTTTCCTGGGCTAAAATTTAATGCTTCGCTAGTTGATGACACTAGTGATGAAAGAAGAAATTTCAAAGTTTTCAAATATTTTTTCAAGTGCTTCGAGGACTAAATATTCAGTAAAATTTGTGAATGCACCAATGTGAACATGATTATGTACAACACACCGTTGAATTTTACAAACATTTTTTTTTAGTATCACTACCTAGATTCAATACTGGAATAGCCTCGGATTGAGATGTACTGGTCAAAAACTAGTAGAGTTATGCATCAACAATGACAAAAGATAGATTCTTCAAAATAAGAGGTCACCTAAAAGTTGTTACTGATGGATAAGTGCCAGAAGACTATCGCAAGATAGACCAATTATGGAGGGTAAGGCCTATTTCCGACAAAGTTGAACAAACGTGTCTATCCTTGCCAAGAGAAAATGCCGTTCCCATCAATGAAAATATATTTCCTTTTACATGTATCTGCAGAATCAAAGAATTAGTTCTAGTCAGAGGTATTGAAAAATTTCGTATGTGCAGTATCATCTGGATTAGTACTAGACTTTGAGATTCATCAAGAAAAAAGTACATTTATTACTCAAATAATTGATAGAAAAAAAACTAAAACCATAAAGAGATAAAGAGTTCCACAATCTGTTCATCTGACTCAAGGACACAATTTTGCATAGATTGAGAAGATGAGCAGCAAAGCAAAGCGTCAGTTTGGACAGAAAAATAAACGTCATTCAATGGTACGATCTTGAAGCCATTTTGCTGGCCTCCACCTACCGATGAGTGCAACAGATGGTCAGAGGCAGAAAAAAAATAAAGCGACCCAACACACTGAAACAATACAATACAATTGAATGAATGACATTGACTTGATGAACAGAATGATCGCATACTATCGTATTAGTGCACGAACCAATGAGACTGTAAAAACAATTTTTCACTTTTTAGATTTGGCCACAGCAAATTCTTGGATTTTGTGTCGAACCGACCATCGAAAATTTGGGAGAAGAAAAAAACATATCATGCAGATTTTTTATTTCATGGTCCAAATCGCTGATTAACAGTGATGATTGCATTGGTACCTAGGAGCGTTCATACCAAAAGAAACCCGAAAGACTTTTCACTTTCAGCTGAATCAACCAATCACCACAACTAACAATAATGTCACTGTTTAAAAAAAGCAGCACGTATCACTTCTGACGTCCGGATTGGAAAATTCTACAAGATGCGCCAACCAAAAATGCAAAATGCAGCAGTGAAATGAACACAATTCTTTTAACAAAAAACTTGATTAGAAATTTTCGAAAAAATACACTTGATCCATCCACATTTGTAGCAACTATACCCAAAAAAAATTTTCAAAATACTATTTTTTCGAGTTCAAGTCTGAGGAGAATCTGAGGAATAAAACTACTTCCCTGGCCAATACCACAATGGACATCTGACAGATATTCGTGCAACGTCCTCAAAGACGACACTACTGCAAGTGCTTATTATCATCAAGCAGTTATCTTTCATTCGGCTGAGAATGACCACCTGCAGATATATATTTATAATAATTTTAGAGGCATCCTGTTCCAGCCAAACATCCTGTTCAATAGCAATTCTCACTTATGAAGAAGCAGCGACTTACCGTACCTCAGTCACAGCGCCACTCAGACGCCAAATCAAGAAGCACTTCTTGGTGGCACATGCAGACTTCAGTAACCAAAAATGCATGATTTCAAACAAAGTTCCATAAAGCATCGAATAGTTTCCGGCACACAAATGAATATATGAATAATGTCGACTACGTCGAAATACCATTCACACCACACAGTTCCACTAAGTACTAAATATGAGGCACACATCTGACAGAAAATAACGGAACCAACTATACTGACAGATATTTGTGGTTTCTTCATTGTCCGTCATGGTATTAGCCAAGGAACTAGCGGTTTTCTGTCAGATATTTGCCCCTTTGTGGAAATGATATTTGGACATCGTCGACATTATGCATTTCACCACACAACGGCAAACAATAATTTCAACCGTCCTCTACCTGCACAGGCCATGCCTTTCATTCATGAGGGAGTTTTATTATTACATTTTTTCCATCAGAAATGTCCCAGTCAGGCCCTGTCTCCGGAACCCAGATACATCCGAAGGGCGCACTGGTGTGTCATTAACCCAAGTAAACACTCCCCACGCCCGTGGGGTGAGTGATTACTTGGTTCGAGAATCATGTGCCCTGAGTAAGCGTAGTGACGCAAGAATTCCGGCCTTCTTCATTCTTCCGGCTAGAATTTCTGCCGCATCACGGCAAGCCGGTATGATTTTCAGATTCGAGAGCAGCGTATCCATCATTCCACCAAGTAACCCTATAATCGGAACCACCATTTTAACAGAATGGTTTGGGTAAAGCCTGCGGAGTTCAAAAAGTAAGTCTCGAATTTTGTCTCCCCTTTTCGTGCAATGTTCGTTTCGCCAGGAGCCGAAAACTCTATGATGAAAATCGTCCTACTTTGATGGTCGAGGAGGACTACATCAGGCTTATTGGCTTGTATTTGCCTGAGGCTGGAGAATGAGTAGTTCCAATTGATTTGGCACTTTTCTTTCTCCACAAGGCCCTCAATATCCCCAGGAGCAAAAGGCAACACCGGTTTCTTGTCTATACCATACGAGTGTCATAGATGTCTGTGGATATGGGCTGAGACCGCAAATGCTGGACAGGCTGACAGCAAATGCTGTCTCGACTGCCCCACGACAAGCTCTGCATCTATAGCCTAGTTCCGAAATTGTAGATAGTGACTCATCGTACATTTTCTGGTTTTTACGGGATTTGAAAGTGCGGAGGGGATGAACGAAAGTGGCAAAGTAAAACTTGATTCGAAGCCAAAGTACCTAGCTTATTTCTGTTAAATTTTTTGACCTGCTTTATATGAATTATGAACCGTACAACCGATGAGTCACTATCTACAATTTAGGAACTTTTGTACCCATCACGCGACTACGGTAGACGAGGTTGTTGAAGACACCATCCTGGCAGGCCATAATGAATCCCTCCGATTCCGACTTCAGCCCACTTGACTTGACAAATGCGAAAATCAAATTTTTGGATAAGCCAAGGTCTTCAATGTTCTTGAAGAAGAACCCATGAATTGGCTCATCATTATGTAGCTGTAGGAGAGAGATTCTCACTCTCCGCAGCTTTGACATGGGCTTTTTGCTGAGCCGGTTCCAACTCGGTGATAGAGTTTGGGTTCGTCCGTTCATTGTCGAATACGAGACCGAGTTCATCGGCTGCACGGGTCACTTACTGCCTTAAAAAGAAATGCTTCAATCCCTGCTTTTTCATAATCGCATACTAAGGAGAGAAGGGGATCTGAACTCCTGATGACTTTACAGGTTCCATCCAGTGCCATTCTGTTATCTAGTTAAATATGTTAAGATGAAAGATCCTCTAAAGATGCATCATTTTGCGAGTTTTTTCGTCGAGTTGCCGCAGCTCTCCCTGAGTCCATTTCATCACTTCAAAGGAGTAAAGTTAATTCTCAACCACCCATAACCGAGTACGAGTACTAAGAACATTTACTGAGAGTCACAACGTATTTTTGATACCAAGAACTACTCAATTTCACATTATAGGATTCTCAAGTTTTATGAAGTATTTTTACGTAATTCATATATCTCAGTCAGTGGATAGTTTTTTAGGTCTCAAGCTGAAAAGAGTTATGCATATAATATTCAATTGGAAGAAAATCCAACGTGAAGTGAAATTTACATCTATCTTTATGTTAATTTCTGCGATGGTTGCAAAATTACCCATATAGATAGTACAGAATCAGTTCCTAGCCCTTCCTGTTCATTATATTTTGTGCACTTTCATGACAGTTTAATTGAAGTTGAGCTAGCAAAAGTAACAGGTGTATTTTCTGCATTTCGTCTTCAACAAAAGGTATTTGAACTTTAATGAAATGATTACATGAGGCTTATGCGATTGCAGTTACGTTTGTTCCACTATTATAATATTCAATTTATTGATGAAGTGAAAAAGTATAACCTCAGATTCACGATGTGATAACATGAAGATATATATCAACAGTGTATGTAAAAGACTGTCACATCAAAGCTCTTTATTTTAGAGAGTGATTTACGAAGCCGAACAGATATACTCAACTTTCGGTGTGTGCATATCAATTCACATAAGGATGTCTTGGAATTAGGAATAACAGATAATGGTTTCTATCAACGAATATAATTATTACTCTATTGATGGAGAACGATATAATTTACTAAAAAAAGTTACAAATTTTTATGCACAAATTATGATATTATTCTAGTCAATTGATTAATTCTGTTTTGTAGATCACTAAAAATATCGTTTAATGAATGAAAGAAATCCAATATTCTTGGAGGCAGTGAAACAGTTTTTTACGACTCTTTCTTTGCATCAAATTTTAAGTTTACAGAAAAGGCTCCTTCCACCCTTGAAATTTCCAATTTTGTGACTACATTCTTACACTAACTCTTTTTTCTATCAATATTTTTTATACATTCATATACCTATGAATACCTATGAATAGCTCTCTATATACCTTACTGGTAATCCAAGAATTTGAAAATACAGATGTCAAGTGACGAAGCTGATTTTGAACGTTCAAGAAACATTACTTTTCTTTCATAAAAGTTGAATATTGCCCTCTACGACGGTTGAATTATAGAAAGAAATACTTTGCAATTGTTGTTGCTAATATTGTTTTTTCCGTTAACCAGCTGTCGTCCCCTACCAGCCCTCAAAAGTCGAAACTTGTGCGAACCAAGGATTAACGAGGTCTTACCTTTTAACGTGCGATTCTTAGCAGTCATACTATCATTAGCTGATATAGTGTTTCGATTCAAATGAGGAAACACCTTCGCTCAGGTTTCATGGTTCTTGTCAATCATCAGTGAAGGCTAGTTCGACTCAATAAAATCGAAAAATCCTTTCAGCGTCTGTTGGGAATCCCAAGGTAAATACTGGAGTATATGTCCAGCTCCATTTATAGGTTCCAGAATCGACAATTCAACTACTGTGTCGATATGAAGCCAAAAGCAATTCATGAAGAATGGACGAATTCTACTTGAATGAAATAGTAATACAATTTTCTGTTCCGTACCTACTTGATTTTGAAAAATTGTAAGATAATAAGGAAAAAAAACAGATTTTGTTTTTATTTTATGAATCACATTTTAGGTTTTACTGATGAACAAACACCACATCTAATACATTTTTATTGTTATGTCCTGGATCTGCTTCAATGGCAAATCATAGACCCATACTACGCGTTTATGAATGCAGAAGTTACAGGGAAAAAAAAGATATATTTGGGGTTTATCGAACAAAAAATGTATACCTATACATTGAAAAGTCCATAAAAAATTTACGTTGGAAATGAAATACTACAATGTCAATTTCTATTGTGAACTCGAGTAAAAACGTGAAACAGCCACTGTACATTTCCACGGATAATTTTTTCTGTAAGGAGTAGATTACATTGTAAACTAGAATTTGAAAGTAATGCAACAACGTCAAATTCCGCAGTCAAAATGTATAATTACAATAAAAAATGCATGAAAGTATTCAGAGTAAATTGATATAGCACATGCATGACATGAAAATTTCCACTCGGATCGCCTCAGGACTTGCTGTCTTGGCCATCTGTTCCATACCCTTGCATTAACAAGGAAAAAGCTCGAATCAAAATTGTTTGCTATTCAGTTACAGGGAACACTTGCAATTGTGTCTCCTGTAATGAGGAACATCACACAAGTGTCTGCTTGATATGATTAAATATTCGTCGTGGCATTAGCCAGGGGAGTAGTAGTTTTCTAACAGATGCCATAATAGCATAATATAGGAGGATAGGAGTAAAAAAGAGTTGAACATCGGTAGGCAATAATAATCGATACTTAACGATCCCCCAAAAGAACTTTTCAAATATTTAAGTGAATCATACATTCACTCTTGCTGGAGCTTTTGCTCGCGACTGGAGCTGCGACTAACTTTACTGTAAGTCGCGGCTTTATTCGTGAGGAAATGGTATTGAAGGCCTACCCAAGCCCTGATGAGATGCCACCCTCAACCAAATAAACAATAATAGCGATTGGTCAGGTATGGTATCCTCCCTGAAAAACGTTGCAAAAATATCCGTCAGATGTAGTCCTGTATGATATCAGACAGAAAAGTAGTTGTTTTTCTGTCGGAAATTTGCTTAATCTTCACCACTTTGTATGAAGAATGTTTGGATGTCGTCAAAATCATTCGTTTGATTTCTTCAATGAATAAAATGACCAACAAGTGCTGGTAATACTGTTTTTGATAAAAAAAATAACCATTTTCCAAACGAATCTTGTAGTTGGTCATTGAAATTCATAACGTAAAAACGCCAAACTTCTTTGATGATAAGGGTTACTTGAACGCTGATTGCGTTCACGTGGTCGCATTATCCAGGGACAAACTGAAATATCCCGGTGTATTCCTGACCAGCTCAGTCGGCTACTGGGAGAGAACAACATTTGTCAGGGATGAAAAGATGCTGGGGGTGGCAGTATCTGCCTCTAGAGCGTTCGGTGTTCTGTTCACTCAGTCTGTGCCGGGTGTCAGCGGGGGATAGAGCTGTTCTCGCCCTGTTTCCCGCCATTCACGTAATCTCATACGTTAAACTTGTTCGTACACTGACAATGCGATTCATCCTCGAATAAATAGGTACATATTTTTACATTTTCCAAGCGGAGTGATATTTAAAAATTTTTGTTCTAGAATGGATGTCATGATAACATTCTACGGATGTCTGTTTCTGATTGGGGTTATTGGCAACGGGACACTTGCGGTCACACTATGGTGGGGCCGGGGGTCTAAGAGTCCCTTGCTTCTAGGTCTGATCGTTGCAGATTTCTTCGTTTGTTGTTTGAGTGGTCCGATCACCGCAGCTTTGTATACTTTACCACCCAACTCAGCAGTTTGGCTGATCATAGCCCAATTCATGCAGGTATTTATCATTTCGAATTCTCGAATAATTTGGGATTTACAAACATCACAATAATGATAGTGTTGAGTTGTCATGATATCACACGCCAGATTTTGCTCGGATTCTGGAAAACGTAGTGATGATTTTTATATAGAATGCACAACACAAACTATGGGTTTTATTACTTCTCTGGTAAAGAAACTGAGTATAGCACCAGAAAGAGTAATATCAAACAAAACAAAAATATGAAATCCAAAGAATCCCCTAGTATCTCGTTCGATGTTTGTTTTTTTGTGAAACTTATCCATCTCCTCAATAAATGTTCATATATTTATTCAGCAATTTCGAACAGTGGATGATACTGTATTTTCTTGTTTCTGGTGGGTGAACAAATTCGTTTGCGGGAAAGCATAGACGGGATTTATTTACGGAAGAACATGGTTTTGTAAGTAATATATGGCTTTCACCTCATTTTGACATTATTCTTTAATGTTTGTATTGGACAAAACTATAGTGGAAGCCTCCACGTGCTCCTGCAGGTCAGATATATTAATAATGGATGCATGAAAACTTGTTGTAATTAGTTCCATACACTGTCAGTTTCATAAAAAGACATTCCGGTATTTAACTATACGGGCCAAATAAAATCACGTGGCTTTTAGTCAGTAGGAAAAAATTTAGTGTCAGATAGAAGTGGTTTATCAAAATTTTTAGTTTATTTGTATAGGTAACTATGGCAGTATAAAACCATTAGCTATTCAACTGGTGAATTCGTTCAGTTGTTAGCTTAATAGGTTATTTCAAACCAGCACAACTTCATGAAGTTTTGTTCCAAATTTTTCAAACACCTCATCCAAATTTCAATAATGAAAAAGTCACAAATCAACCAAAAATAGAATTACCACGAATGAAAAAATTCACGTTTATCAAGTGAATAATATCAAAATAGCCTTAAAATTCTACAAAGTAGGATTTGAGAAAAATGTCTGATGAAACAACTCATTCCTTGGCTAATACCACGACGAACATTGAATTATATCCTACAGATAGATTTTGTGCAATGCTTTTGTCAGTGCTTTTTATAATCAAACCGCGAAGATTTTTTTTGCGCTCGTCTTGGACGGGGCGATCCCCAGCAAACCAGTTTGAAGCGTTGTCACAAGCTGAAGCTGCGATTGATAAAAAGTTTCTATTTCCACAAAAAAAAATAAACACTATCAACAGAGAAGTCCAAGAGGCCATTGTTTTCTAGTTGCTGGAAATTATTGTGATTATTTTTTTCACATGTCAAATTTTGACGTTTCTGGCATTTCAACCAATAGCAGCGGATTATTCTGGCCAATCATTCGGTTTTATACTGATCAAACTGCCTGGTAGATACTCGATAAAACATTGTTTACCTTTGAACTTTCAAAACTAAATAGGGTTATCTGCGTCGATTTTATTGACCGTTTTTTTTCATATATTTGCCAAACAAAGAGTTTTTGTGGAAAATGAAAACTCATTGATAAAATTTTAAGCACTCGTGGTATAACCTTTGATAAAATTTTCTTCGTATTACACGGAGGGAAGGCTGTTGTAGAACAATTAAAACAAAAAGGGTTCCGCTGTGGACGACACAATAAATTTGAAAAAAAAATTGTGCAATAATTAATTTTCAAAAATTTTGCACTATAATATTGAAAACCTCAATAATTGAAATAAGTTTTTGAATGAGATTTAAGTATTCTCCAAGAAGGTTTTGAATTCAGACGCTCTCTACGTCAGTATTTTAAATAATGCTCAAAAGACGAAATACATGCAGGGCCGGTTCAAGGTTTTATTTGGTTCTTTTTTATAAACTTGTTCGTTACTTAATTAAGGGATATGTAATGATTTCATTGTTTATTCCCATTAAACAAGAATCAAAAGTATACACGTTGCAAGAAGTTACTGCGGGGATTTCGACTTCACAATGAGGATACAAAAAAGATGCGCCAGTAATTATTTGCAAGTGTTGAATGTCTGCAAAGACGCAAATCGCTAGTAATTACCCAAGACGTCGCGAAGTCTATATTTTCAGGTTTTATAGACAGCAATAAAACGATTTCGCAAAGCATCGGTTTTTTAAAAGATTAAAAATATGCAAATGGGAATTAAATGCACCTCCCATGGAAATTAAATTAATATTCACACTTACTACTACATTAACTTTTTGGAAACATTTCTTTAATATTTGTTTTCGAAACGGCTGAATTTCTGGTATTATTTCAAGGCCGATTCAGATACATCCGTGCCCATGTAGGGTTTTTGAAGCACGTGCTATTTACACGCATATGCATATAATAATGACCCTTGTGCATGGAAACTGCATTACAATTCACATATGTGCCTTTCTCTTACGTTTCTATGACAAAGTCATATTTTATTTGATTCTGTAAGAGTAATGTCATTTGAGTCACCCACCATTTTTCATGCACACCGACAGGCACAGGTATGAACGTCATTGCGCATGCATTTCTCATGCAGACCTTTAGACTGCAAAATTGAAAATTGTATAGTGCCCCCATTAAGTATGGAATGAATTCGTTATATCTCAATATGAATATATTTTGGAAAAAATTTCAGATTGGTTGATGATTTTTTTCGGGGTACATCTTTAAACCCTAACCAAAATATATAGGGTTATCCGCATCTAAGTAAAAATTACTAATAGAATAACAAGTACTGTTTCATAAAAGACTTCTTATTATGAACAAACTTTTCTCGCCTCGAGCTTGGCAAAGTCTTTCAAGATTAAATCAGTATCAATAGTGTGTTAAAAGTTATAGACGATGTATAGTAACTTGATTACTGAGGTTCTTGACGTCCATCATCGTGATGGGATGAAAGATCTTTGACTTCTTTCACTTTCTAACAACGTTTCAATTGTTTGTATCCGCAATCGTCTTCAGGTGAATACTCCTCGAATGAATGACATGAAGAACTCGAATCAAGTTCATGATGGAAAAGGAAAGCAATAGTACCTTGTCGTTTCTTGATGTGAATGTCAAAAGTAGACACTTGATGGACATCCGGAACCCAAGTAACCAGTATTAATAGTGTTCAAAATTTTATTTTCAATTGCCAATGTTGCCATTTCACTTAGTCGGTCCTGAGAAAGGGTCGATCGCAAATAATTTTTGATTCACTTGAATTTGGAAAAACTTCTTTCTCCGCTGGCCACTGATATCGCGAAGACAACACAACTTTTTAAGGCAACACACATTGGGAAAGATATCAATTACACGGTTTGTTGTAATATAAGACAGTGTTGTTTGGGGGCAGCTATTATCTTGGGACAGTATTGAAGCTAAACTGTTGATATTCTCCAGCAGTTCGTCTCCATTGACGTGAAAACATTTTGGCACATTTTCGTTATATTGTAAAACTGGTGTCATAAGAAAATTCAAATGTTGATTCATTTGTAGTTAATTAATAAATAACTTAACGGTTGAACAGTAAAACAAAGTCAATACATAACTGTTTCAATATAAATTGGCTAAGGCTTTCGCGGTCGAAATTTTCACTATCACTATTTTGAATCGGGTTTAAAGGCCGTCGTGATTTGGAATAGTTTCCTTACGGAGAAGAACGAAGATGAACAGACCTCTGAGGAAGCTAGCCACTCGCGCTAGCGAAACGTTAGGAAACTATTCCAATCACGACGGCCTTTACACCCGATTCAAAATAGTGATAGTGTGATAATATGAACTTGACAGAAGTGAAATATTCGGTGATTCAAAATATAGTGTGCCCTCCTCTGCTGTTCAGAACAGCCAGAATTTTCAAAGCATACTAAAATACAAGTACATTATTTATTTTATGCTTGGCAAATGACATTCTGGACTTTAGTGCTTCTCACAAAAATATTTTTTGGTTTCTTTTCAAATTGAATATATTTACTTTGCTCTACATATTGCGAAACACCAATATTGTGTTCATCTTAAACGTTCAATGCTTCTGCATCTACAAATGAGCATTATACTAGGTACATGAAAAATAACCTTATGACCCCCAGCTGTGGCGTACGGAAAACAATTGGTTGCAGTCTAAGGTATAACATTCTCGTCTAAAACCATGTACTAAAACGAGATAGGATCTTTCCCAAAACATTATTGTCTCGCCATGGTGGGAATGTACTTCCTTTTTAAATATTAAGAGATTCATGTTGCCAGGCTCTTTTCATACGCACGATCTTCTCCTTCTCGGGTCTGGATGAATTTCAAATTGAGATTCATCACTAAATAGCACGTTCGTCCACTCATTCTTTTTCAGAATTGTGTCCCACAATCTCAACAAATTTATTTCATGATTACCAATTTTGCCTGGAATCATTATTGTTGTTTTCAACATTTCAGAGTATACTTGTCACAATAGCTAACGATCTGTTTCTGTATTTTTCAAAATTGTTAAAAGTCGTCAAAAAATTATATTGTGTTGGTAACTTATATTCCATTTTGTGTTAATTATATTGTGACGTTTTTTACACAATTCCGTCGTTTACTACCAGTACTAGTATAATAGTTATTCAAAAAATTATTTTACTGTTCAGAAGGCCTATTCACCCACTTTGAAACTGATCATCAAAAATTACAAACAAAAAATCTTTTTCCGAGTATAAGAATTATTTTCCTCTATACTTTTTTTTACTTCTGTTCGTGACATTTCTGATATTGTTCTTTTATATGCCAAACCTTCGATCTGAGCATTAACAAATCATATATATTCGGAATCTGCATGAAATTTTGCGAATATATGCAGATTTCAAGCATTTTCAAGCATTTTTCACGATTTTTAAGGGTCTACCCTTTTGGACTTTTTTCGAATATTCAAATAATTTTGTTTCAAATCGAATGACTCCAAATTCTCAGAGTTTTCTAAATACCTCATTCTGAATCGATTGGCGTTCGCAGAATTGCTCTATCTTCAATCGTTCCCGAGCTGGAGAATTCATTTGGAAAAGGGGAAGGAGTCATTTCCCTCCATATTTTTTTTTCTACTTCTATTCGTGACATTTCTGACGTCCTTTTATGTGCTAAACCTTCGATCTGAGTATTAACAAATCATTTATTTGCGGAATCTATACGAAATTTTGCGAATATAGTGCAGATTTCAAGTGAATCTGCCGATTTTGTATTTTTTACGATTTTTAGGGGTCCACCCCTAATGACTCGAAATTCACAGAGTTTTCTAATTTCATCATTCTGAATCGATTGGCGTTTGCAGATTCGCTCTATCTATCGTTCCCGAGCTGAAGAGTTCATTTGGAAGGGGGGAAGGAGTCATTTCCATTCATATTTAATTCTACCTCTATTCATGATATTTCTGACGTTGTTCTTTTATATGGATTGTGATATCAAAGGAAACAATGGGTTTTCAATTTCAATGTCAAGAAAATATCTATAAAATATAGGCAGAGACCGCACATTTTTCGGAGGTAGTTCAAGAAAAAATCAAATTCGTGAGTGAAGTTTTCTCTATAATTAGTTGCTTTTTCTGAATGAACTGAAGCCAGCGCTCCATTGGCAGTTTTTGATTCAGAAAGGAGAGTTTTCTGGCACAAGTCAAATCTGTATCTTATAAATGATGAGAAATGACGGGATTTTAAGAAGCTTTTGTTGTAGTTAAAATAAACGATAGAGTGCACTACCTTCAAACAGTTCCCGTTAAAAAAATAGTATGGGAACTGAGTAATAATAACTTGGGACCTGTACACTCCTACTCGAGATTCCACGTCGCCTAGTTCACAGATGGTTCATTTCCAGGGATTATTTTTGGCTTTTGAGACTACCGCCAACTATGATTTTGCAATAAATCGTTTACTTGAACTATACAACGCAGAAAACTAAGTTTTCAGATATTGATTTGGCAATACACCTTGAATCATATCCGCACGTAGGAGTATAGCTGATAGAGAACTTCAATACTCGACATAATGATATGATGATTGTGAGATTGGCTTTTCTAGAACAATATCTGGTTTCGTTGAATTTCACCAAGTTATTTGCGTTTCCATTCTAAATGTATTCGCAAGTCTTTTTTCACAATGTCGGTATTTTTTATCTGATTTCGCGACCTGATATACGAGCCCTAAAAGAGAGAAAGGGATAACGAGTCATCCGCAAAGCTATGAACCGAACAATAGGTTACTCCCAAGAATTCTTTTATACATAGTGAAAAAAGTGATGGTGCGGTAATGAATGCCAGTGGGATACGAGCGTTAATAGGTAGTGTCAACCACCACATTAATAGATATGTAGGAAAAAAGTTTGATAAAAGGTTGCAGGTCATATTATGATCTATGTGAACTTCTCTTGGTGCCAAACGCGGCCAAGTTTCTCGATGGAAACAAGCTATACCGGGTGGCTACGGAATATATCAGTTATTGTATGAAGTAGGTTTGTGAAATTTGGAGCGTCGATATAATGACATAAGAGCTAGAATTTGACTTATTTTATCTTTAATCCTATCAATTTGAATATTTTTTTTTTTTTTCGATAAATCTGTTTTTTTGTTATTTGAATAATAATAATTGGATTTTTTGGTATTTCATTTCAAAAAATTACTTTCTATTATATCATTAGAAAGGAATGGTTATGCTGAATAGTACAGGCAAGAAAAAGTTGTATGTTCCTATTTAAGTTATGGACCTACAGAGTATTGTTTTTTTCCCAATTTTTTCAATATTTTTTTTGGCGGCATTTTATAACGCCGACGAATGAAAATAAAATATCACAGTAGTAGCAACTGTTATCAAGTGACGTATGGTTTCCATAGCCAACTTTTCAATTTTTGGCTTTCATTTTGCTTCCACGGCCTACTCGGTGAATTTCAATAATAATTTTTTTCTGATCTAGTTTCTGGTTAGATACCAACTTGTGATATGTCATTAGAAAGGGAATTGAATGCTGAATAAAGTGAAAAGAAAAAAAAATAGGGTTTCCATTTAAAATAAGAAAGTTGATGTTACTTCCGGTCAGACCGGAAGTTAACTTCGACATGTCAATATGCTCAAATTCTAGCTCTTATGTCATTATATCGATGCTCCAAATTTCACAAACCTACTTCATACAATAACTGAGATATTCCGTAGGCAATACTTCCGTAGCCACCCGGTATATGGATGGCGTCAGCAGGAAATCACCAGTGGGATGCTAGTATCGGATACTTTCAATGACATATTTTTTCATTACTTTTGATAACAGACTGCAACTCACTGTGTTCATAATTGCTCTAGGGGGGGGGGGGGGGGCTTTTTTGTAATTGGATATTATCTAGCTTTCTTAACGATGGGCAGAAATACATTACTCATATTACTGTCAGAGAACAGTCGCTGCAGAAAATCCCACTGCGCGATAAACAAAACTCCTACCAAACCGGAAAATCAACCGAAACGGCCATCCACTACCTCATCCAAAACCACCTCATCCAAAGGATAGAGGAAGTATTGAGTAGTGGACAATCCGCTATGGAGGTATTCATCGACATAGAAAGAGCTTTTGACAACACGTCCCATGTGTCCGTATGTCGAAACGCGGCGAGACATGGAGTCAATCGGATGGATAGGTGCCATGCTAGAACAACGAATAGTGAAAGCTTAGTTAAGTGGAAGTTCCGTTGTTGCCACGGTATGAAGAGGGTGTCCTCAGGAAGGGGTCCTGTCACCCCTATTATGGTGCTTGGTAGTCGACGGACCTCTAGCGGAACTGAATCATTCAGGGATGTACGCGCGAGCATAAGCATATCATGATTCAAGGCCAATTGCTGAATCTCCTTGGAGAATCCATTAACGGAGCTCTAAGTAGAGTGGAACAATGGTGTTCTGCCGAGGGATTAAGAGTAAACCCAGAAAAGGCGGATTTGGTACTGTTCACCGAAAAACGCAAATAAGGGACCCTTCCATAAATATACCTCTCAGGAAGGTATCTTCAATACAAAGGAGCAACAAAATATCTTGGAGTCATAATAAACGACAAGCTGACCTGGTGAGAGCAGATCGATTATCACATCAAGAAGGCCACATGCTCGTACTAGGCAACTAGGCATGCAGAAAAGGGCGTTCGGATGAACGTGGTGTCTGACACCCAAGACCCTACACTGGATGTATACTTCAACTATTCGCCCAACCATAACGTACAGAGCCATTGTGTGGTGGCCAGGTACGCTAAAGAGTAAGGGCAGAAATGAAATAGACAAAGTTCAAAGGCTGGCTTGCTCAGGAATGATAAGCACCATAAGAACAGCACCAACTAGAGCTCTGAAAGTTCTACTAGGATTGCCACCTCTGCACCTGTACATCGAACATGAAGCTATGCGTACCGCTCACAGACACGAAGGCGCAATCCAATGGGTCGGAGTAAAAATGGAACATGGACATTCCCCTCATCTGGATTAAGAAAAGGCCAAACTATTGTCATTCCCAAGAGGGAACAATGGAATGACAGCATCGAGCGTGCCCCCTGCCGGCAGCATAGTCTGGTACACAGACGGCTCGAGGTCAGGAGGCATGTCCGGAACAGGGGTATTGTATGAGAGAGGACTTAGGAAAGGAATCTCTATTACTCTAGGCAAATAGGCCTCAGTGTTCCAGGGTGAAGTATATGCTTACTCATCTGAGGCCAAGAAAATCTCGACAATAGATGTCGAAGACCAATTGCAATTACCTCGGACAGTAAAGCACATCCATGCTGGTCTGAGTGTAGATATGCCTTGGAAAACTTGTCAAAAAAAAAGAAAAGTCAGCCTCATATGGGTCCCAGGACACTTGGGTGTACACGGAAACAAGGAAGCGGACAGGCTAGCCAGGAGGAATCAGGCAAACTACTGATTGAGCCAGAACCCACCCTAGGAATTCCCGACAGCCTAGTTGTTTCTGCAATGGAAGAAATGTTACAAAAACAGTTTATGAAATCATGGCAGGACATGCCTGGCATAAGACAATCAAAGCTCCTCATACCCAGGCATTCGAAAAAACTCAAAAAGGAATTTCTTCCCCTTTGGGAGACTAGATCTCAAGATAGTGACAGGGCTTCTGAATCACCTGAACAGGCACATGACCCGCATTGGGATCACAGATGATCCAACCTCTAGGTGGTGCCTGGAAGAAGACGAGACTTCGTCACACCTCCTCACAGAATGCCTGGCATTGGTGTACCAGAGGAAGGAAGCTTTCCTCAGCTAAGGAAACTGCTGAATTACGCCATGGAAGCTGTCATGCCCAGCTGAACTCAGACACGTAGGTGCACAAAGGGTCCAAGCGAAGAGGCCTACGTGCAGGGGTTCAAAAACCCGCCCACCAGTGCTGGGAAGTAAGTAAGTAAGTAAGATTAAGTTTGGGAGTTACTTCTATCGAGAGTAACACACAAAGATGTCAGTGGATATGACGATTTTCAGTGCACTTTAGTAAGATTTTAGGAAATAGGAAGATCAGGTTTCACTTGGCAAGGACACATATAACTCCAATGTTGTCTGACCTACCCTAGCACTGTTGAGAGGTAACAACTTCGAAACTCATCTGCAGGTGGACTCCCTACTCCCTAGTCAATTGAAGCTGCATTTGTGCATTTTTATTAAAAGAAACACTTTCCTGTGTGTGTCCTCCTTAAGCAACGTTGCACTAATCTGTCGCATGTAATTCAATGGGAAGTATTCGATATTTACTTCGCATCACTCAGAGAGAAGGGTATTTCGACATCAAGATGACACGAGCATGTTTGTAGAAAAAAAATTTATTGGAATTGGTTGGAAGGGTTGTACTTTGGAGAACGTGATGAAAACATTACTTTCGTAAATCAAGGTGATAATCTTCATCGTGCACTCATGTAGGTATTGAAAACAAAAGAACTGAGTGAGCAGAAACAATCACTCTTGATTCATTCATCAACTTTGTAAATGGAAAACTAATCCCAAAACAGTCTACGTGAGTTCGGCGTAGCTGATGGCGGACGTTAATATGACGTTCGCGGATATTACACTTTGATGATTTTATCAAAAATAAAATAAGTCGAAACCCAATAGGAACTTCAGGCGCCAGTTATTTTCAGCGATATGCTCCACTTCTCCAATTTATAACACAGAGCAGTTACAGATGGAGATGGTATACCAGGTACTGTGACTTGAAATAGTTTTAGGCTTCAATTGCAACAAGTATCTCAGAGGGATACTGGCGCGGTTACTTTGATAGTCAAATTTCAGCCTTTTTTTGCAAAAGATAGCAGGTGAAAAATAAGATTTCATATGTGGCGCCATGGTGCTGCGGTTTGTGCATGAATAATCAAGTATTCAACTGGACCTCTCTGTTGTATAGTGGTTCAGTCAAATACTGGTCGACAGGGCCGATATTCCGATAATTTCATTCCAGTTCTGTATAACTTTATGAATAAACCAACAAAATGCATGGGGCCAATTTTCAAACTCTCTTGGCCAGTAAATACATAATCTATGAAAATTTACTACGTTTAGCCCGGAAAAGAAGAATATCTCAAATATTCACCAGCAAACTGGCTCGACAACCGTTAGGGGTACTCACTCTGGTGTTCATCTGATTATACACCAAAGCATATTCATAGTAGTCTTGAAAATTGAAAAAAAATCGTTGTATAATAATTCCCACGATACGCTGTTCACTAAAGTAACAGCCACTCACATAGGGTTTAAGGTTTTCCAATAAGCACTGTTGAAACGAAACGTACTAGTCCTTCAACTAAAGAAAAGGAAGCTCGAAAACTATATAAAAGTAAATTGTATCGGGAGAATACTTTCGGGTGAAAAAATAAACGACGGTATTTAATGAATGAATTTGATATAAAGGAAGAAAACTAGGAATACAAATATTTTGGTTGGTTTACGGGAATCAACTGATACGTCTAGAAGAGTACTTCGACAACGCCACCGAAGATGACTGCCGCAGTTGCAGTCGAAACGTTTGGAGATTTAAACCAAAGAAGACCACGGCAAAACCCGGAAACCAACCAAAATATTGACGCCAGCCGTGAAAGCTTACATTCCTACAAGGAATACAAATGTTTTGAGGTGATGTTGAGGTGTTTCTTTAGAAAACTATCATAGCATACCTAACAACTATGCTATGATTCTATAACCCTCATTCATTACACTTGGGGCTTAGCTAGATATCGAACAATACAGTGCGATTCTCTGACTTGGAATACATTCAGTAAATCAGAGACAGTACTTCTGTTAGTAATATGCTCGGACAGGCCTGATAGTATTATGAATTGCGCTCTTGTTGATGTAAGAAAATATTATACAGTGTGTCCCAAATTTGAGATAAAGCGTCATCGACCATTTTTTTTTTAAATGGCAATCCCAATTGTTTTGACTATTCTCAAAGCGTATATCAAGTTATAAATGCGTTTCAAATATCAAATTTTCATTCCTTGTTGTTTGAAAGATATTCAAAAAACATCAACTAGAAAATGAAGAAATTTGATTAAACCTGAATAATTCAGGCAATTTGAATATGGAATGTGAATAGGAATTTGTTTGAAATTGTTTATCAAACTGGGTTGATGTTGATAATGTCAAACAAATAAGTTAAATACACACAAGTAAAGCTGATACGAAAAGTTGAGACTCATTGAGCACTGTTTGATTTCTTTATGGCGAGGGAATGAATTGACGATGATCATTGCGTTCGGAACGTACACGCATTATATTTTTAATAGTAGCTGCCGGCTACCGGACGTTCCATCCGTACAAAGCTAGCTGCCAGTTGTTATCATGTATAATGATTATAATGATAATAGACTTCCTTTATCAAGTTTGCCGAGTGAGTCTCAGCTTTTCATATCAGCTTTAAGGAAGTAGCATCGTATCAAGCGATGATATTTAGCGAGGATCGTACGACAAGGAATAAAAATTTTATATTTGTTACGCATTTATAACTTGATATACCCTTTAAAAATAGCAATGAAAAAATTAGGAATGCCGTTCAAAAAAAATAGTCGGCGATTGTCATATCTCAAATCTGGGATACGCCGTGTAACATTTTCTTCTATTAAAAAAAGCGCAATTTAAAATACTAATCGATATGTCCGAGCATATTTCCACCGAAAAACTTTATTTGATTCACTTAATTTATTCTGCGAGTTAGAGACTCGCACTAATGGCTTATTACGTCTCTAGTGTTTACACCTATTCAACTTCCGTTGAAAAACTATTTTTCCGAGGCAGAGCCAAACTTTTCAATTGATGTTGTTGAAAGTGTTAATTTAGTTACTCGTTATCCAAGATGAGGCGAGGCTACTCGCTCGACATGCGCCTCGTGTTACAATATATCCCACTCATGTGAAAAATGTCACATTCCGCACTCCTGAAATGGAATAGTTCCTTTCACTATTAAACATTCTCAAGCCAAAAATAATTTTAATATTTTTTTCATTTCAATTGATTCGAAAGGGTTATCTGTATGTACAAGCAAAAACTAGTCATATTCTCATCCCAAATGAATCTCACCACAACCTTATCACCTGATGGTTTCATCCATTCCATGGAGAAAGACATCCTATATATAAATTTGGGAGGTGTGACATACTGTCTACAATCCTAAGAAATATAATGGCATTTATTCTTGTCCCATGCTGGTATTGTCACATTCAAGGTGGAAGCTCTTCGTAAATGATGTAAAAATACCAGCGCACGTTTTCAATGCGACGAGTCAAAAATAGGCCCTTCGGTTCGATGAATTGGGAAGTTGAGCATTGAAGTACACATCTATCGATCAAACACGTGGTGTCCACAGCTGCATCAAATCACTGGTGCATGATGAAAATTCATTTCAGACGTAGAACTTAGCAACGTTTATTGAAACTGCAATGTTTCCATCGAAAGAATAAATTATATTAGCGTTTTCTGGGTGTGTAGTGCACTGCGTGCTTGAAAAGCAAGTATTACGGAATGTATCATGGCAATATTTTTCAAAAAGCACATTGAAAAAAAAATGGAATATTCTACAAAATACAACTAGTCCTCCTTCAACCGCAGCTGATTTATATCCATCAGACTTTCGGCTAAGCTCCTATAAGAACAACTATCCAAATTTCCTCGACTACCTACGACTAGCACTAACATGTTCTATAATACGGTAAAATTCAGAACTGAAACAGTCTATGAATTGAAAGTATGGAACCAACAAGTTCAGTTACAGTAAACTGGAGAACCGAATTAGATAAGAAATACCTTTGAAAAAATAAAAAAAAAATCAAAAATTACTTTGTGAAACCAGAACATCAGACTTTTGACGAAATTCGATGAACTGAACATCACAAGAAGTTAAATTTGTAATAAGATAAAATGAGAATAAACGAAAAATGTGAAGACAAATATTCGATCAAACCAGCAAATCACAAAAACAAATCTTGGTAAAAATTATAAAATATCTTAACGAAATATCGTCTGCGAAGCGCAATATTCGGATGTCATAAGGATTAAAATTGTGGAATGAATACATCACAAGACTCAAAATTGACATATTGAAAGTCATCAAAGAATAAATGGTGAAACCGAAATGTACAGAACCGAAAATCATCAGAAAATAGATCGCGGGTTGCTCCACTATTTCAAAGATGGCGCAGCAGGCAGTCAATATATAGTGCGGCTTTTAATAGTCACCCCTCCTGTTAACTCTTGAACGGTTTGACGTACAAACATAAAAAAACCGTTTGTAGGGTTTCACCGCTGCTTCTTTTTGAAATGAAACACATTATGATTGCTCGATAGATGGCGCGAGGGGGCACATCAACTAAAAATTTTTAAATGGCATGGTGGGTCATGTGTCACATTGTTGAGAATTCTCTTTTCAACCATCTAAATTTTTTAGATTTTCGTTCATACGTTTTTTCACAATATGCATTTGAAATGTCAGAATAACATTTTTAGAAGGTTGAAAAGAGAATTGAATTATCTTTTCAACGATGTGACACACGACCCCCATGCAATTTAAAATTTTTTAGTTGATGTGTCCCCCGCGCCATCTATCGAGCAATCACAATGTGTTTCATTTCAAAAAGTAGTATCGGTGAAACCCCCCAGTTTTTTTATGTTTGTACGTCAAACCGTTCAAAATTTAACAGGGGGTGGAACTATTAAAAGCCGCACTGTTAAATTCTAATGTTTTCTATTTTTGTCTCAATATTACCGAAATGGTAAGGTTCACGTAGAATTATCAATGAAAGAATATGAATCTTCAATTGAATTGTGAGAACAAATATAATGAAGTATTTGACATGATTCACTTTGTCAATGGTCATAGGTCAGGTAGCCGAGTTATTAGAATCAATGCTGGTCCCGTCCCGTCGTGGGTTCAAAGCCCAGCGATTTCAGTTTATTTTTCAGATGGCCTGAGAAAGTGCGAGGAATCGCACGTTAAAAGGTAAGACCTCGTTAATCCTTGGCTCGCACAAGTTTCGACTTCCGAGGGCTGTGGTTCGTAGGGCCAGTTAACGGAAAAAACAATTAATTTTCTTTTTTGATGGTCTGGCTGGTTGTTTATTCACTTATGACCTCCACACATTATGCTAGATTTCCATTCTGATCATTTCATATCTTACTCATTTCGGTTCCACGGATTTTAAGTTGCAATAAAATTTATTTTCAGATATTTGTTGGTATTCGATTCTCTTCTTTATTGTTATTACTACAATAATTTTGCTTAGTATAACCAGTAACAATACCCTATCATGCAAAAACCTTGTGAGGTCCATTGTCAAAACAGCAACTCAAATGGAATCAAATGAATTGGTTTTGTCTTCCATGCCTAGAACAGTTTTACTTCATGGAAACTGATTATTATTCATGAGGCACCTGGAATACTATTCCAATATATTGAGTACAGCCTAAATACACTCTGAAACTTTTGGATTTTATCAACAAAAAGAGCCATCACTCTCGTCGATGATGCTTCGCTCACAAGTTCGCTAACTTCTCTGGAACACCGCAGAAAGGTTCGCGATATGTCTCTGTTTTAGAGATATTTTATAGAAACATCATCAATCGTTCCACCGTCCTCACATCTTTCAACGAACGTCAAAGCATATCGGAACTCACTGCCTGGGAGGCGTCTCCTGAGGCATACAGCCTGCAAAAATTGAAGAACGCCAATTCCTACCCTCAGCTTTTACGATGGTATCTGAACATAACAGAATTCTACTTTTCGTCGCAACCAGAACAGGAAAAAAAACATAAAGGTTACGTGGTGGCTACAATAAAATCGATCTCTCGATACGGTTCAACACTACTGTGTAATATTTAATTCAGTTACAACTTGCACATTTTGGTCACTAGATCGATTACTTCACATATCATATTATTGAACTCACGGAAACCAGAGCAGCTTTCGTTTCTGAAATCGGAGAGCAAGCAGTCTGCAAGCCCATCAACTGAAAGCGAAATCAATCTTCGCAACTGCAACTCCTCGTATATGTCCTAAACGGAAACGATGTTCGTGTACATACATTCGTTCATTTATGGATTTCAAATGGAGCAATTTGACTCGTAAAATGAAACTCTGCTATTACCAGCAGATAGGACACAAAGTAATGCAGATACATACTGTGTTGATTATATGACATATCATTCTTTTAATTGATGCCATAGACTATTGCATATTCTTTTCATAAAAACAGTACCTAATAGGTATTTGGAATAAATGAATAATTGGGAGCATTAGGATAATTGAAATTTGTCAAATAGAAATTACCTAATACTACGCCAAACGTGCGTAGAGTGAAATTGACGAAGTTTTTGTTTGGATAGTTTTTGAATTGAATTCATAGGTTTACTTGAAATACACTGAATGACAGGATGACAGAAATAAGATACCGGTTAGTTCCAGCCACAGGAAGGTGCAGGAAATAAACATCAGGAGTACCGACCATCCTTTGCTGCCGTGTATCGGGAGTTGTAATAGTAATATTTTCAGTTGTCTACGACGAAGTGGATCCCAACTTTGTTTTCTTCAATGAAACACCCTATTATTGCATTTTAGTCTCTACGATGGATTTCAATATAACTTTACCAAAGGGTTCCAGTTTTCAGTTATTTTTTTTTGAAAAATTTAACACATGCACTCCCTAAAACAAAATGCATTTTTTGGAAACAAACAGGGACAGGTCAAAAATTGGCAGAATTTGCCTGAAGCTTCCTAAGTTTGTGGAAACTTTTCAAAAAAATTCTACGTTGTGTTCTCAAAAATTGTGTAATTCGTTTTTTTCAAATGACAACTCCATTTTGTCTCGACGACAGTGGATTCATAAGCTAAAACATAGGGGGGGGGGTTATGCTTACAACCCTATATCTAAGTTGAACGGTTTCTGTGGAAACTTGGAAAAACTAAAATATCTGTGTGGTTACTAGAGATATCTGAATTATCAGTAGGCTTCTTTGGAAGAATTGACAAGAAACAAGTGCTGAAGTGTCAACAAACAATATTTGCTAATAATTTGCGTTTTTTTTTTCATGTACCGTTTAACAGTAAATGTTCACACTGATTGCCCCCAACTTCCCAACATTCATGAACAAAACAGATCAAAATACATTCCTAAGTCTCTCCTGCCAATCTTATTTTGTTGTTAGCGACGCAGCATACACAACATTTTTTATACGACCCTAAATAAAAAAGTCGAAAGGAGTGATATCGGGCGAACGAGGAGGCCATCGATGGGGTCCATGATTCGCTGTCCAACGATCTTCAAAACGATTGTCTAAAAAGGTAATCACAGTAACAATATCATAAGGTGGGGCTCCGTCGTGTTGATACGATAGCCGATTCCAGTTCAAATTTAATGGATGTAAATAATTTCCTAGAATTTCGAGATGCCTATCTCTGACCTAAAATAAACGGAAAATATTATTTTTTTATATAATAATAATAATAATAATAATAAAGCGTCTTCATTCACCATGAGATACAAGAAATAAATAGTAACATATAGCGTAAGCCTAAGATAATTTCATAGTGAATAGGCGGAGTGTCAGCTTTCGCTGTTTTTAAACTCAACCTTGACAAAACATTCTTTATAAATTAATCAAATGAGAGAAAAGTAATCAATAATCTTAATCTACTTATTGAACACAAAGATTTTTTGCAAAATAAACAAACTTTCTATATAATTGTGAGTTTAGTTGGAAACCATGTAGGGTGAGCCATCGTCTGTATAAAAAAGAGAACTCCAATAAGCTTACCATATACAGAATAACCCCTATGGGATCATTTCAAATGATATATACTGCACGCCAACAGCGATGGAACAACCGATATTTCTGAAAAATCATAGTGGAAGACAGCTAGTCAATTTTCACCGAACCTATATCCGAATCATGTTTACCTGAATTGCTTTCTTGAATGATTATGAAATGGTCAATTTCATTACTTTAGATGAAATCACGTTCGTATCGTCTGTTCGTATCGTATACAGTGCGTTTCACTTTTCATGAAAACATCATCGTATTCCCTGTAATTTTTGACGAAAAATCATGAAATTTTCAGGATCGATAGATACACTAAAGATAACTCTCTGCACGAAAAGGTTCATCCTACGTGATATAAACTGCACGCCAGCACCGATGAAACCACACCTTTTTCCGGAAAGTTATAGAAGGGGGCAAAATTGGGCCGAAGTACCTTCAAGTTCCTTCGAATTCGTGTTCAGGATCCTCAAATTACTAATAATACACGTGTTTCCTGAAAAAAAATCAATGGAAACGCCCCTGTGTATATCACGTATGATGACTCCTTATGTGCAGTTGGTTAATTTTCAATGCGACTATCTATCCTGAAAATTTCATGGTTCTACACTGTAAAAATAAAATTAATTCCATTAGATTACATGATTCCATATAGATAATGCGTTGCCATGCATATACATGTAAAATTACATACCTCTGTAATATAATGTAAAGTATTTTTACCAATATAGTCAAGTGGTGCCATTTAACATTACATGCTTCAGTATGTATAACTGGATATGTATTCAAGTATTTGTGAGGAAAAATCCAGTTTTTGTGATAAATGAACTTTGTTGGACATGCATTTTTACATACCTTAAATGTGAATTTCCATATATTCTTCGATGATCACTCAAACTTTCGTGTGCTTTCCACAGATGTATTTCAAATTATCACATATTTCATGTAAATACTTCACATGGTATTAGTGCAAAACTATTCAAGTATATTTGGATAAAAATGCTATTTCTCAATAATAATCTTGAGAAAAGTGTCATAATCCAGGTGCCACCGTTTTTTACCGACATCAAAATAATTTCTTCATGGAATGAATAATTTCTTTTTATGAAAGTCGTTAACAAACCACAAAATGCATTGTGTCATTTTATTTTTTTCATAATCAAATGCACTACAAAAAAATACTAAAACTAATTATAAACAATCATTTTCAGTACCTACTGAAGATTGTTTAAATACAGACCAAACATGGCAATGAAGACTTCCGGAAATGTTTTACAGTAGCTAGAAGATAATCTTTTTTCCATTTTCAGCCTAAAGATTGACTCCGGACCTGCAAAAAATAAATTATATATTTATCATAGTACCAACACACCTTCTAGTACGAATCCGAAAATAAATAGAATTAAGGTGATACCGATCCACATGAGATATGAATGTGGAATAAGTACTCAAAATTGTATCAGTTTTGTCTGCGACTACGAAAGTTTCGATTCGTTTTCAAGTGGCTATCATTTGAAAGGCTTTTTTACTCACCTGGAGACAATATGGCACTCACTCACTAGTCACACGAAATATTGCTCATTCTTTTTGTTTAGTGACCTATCCGTCCTAGACCCTACCAACATTAACAAAGAAATGAGAATTAGCGAATTAGGATTAGGCGTCATGAAAAAATACATTTAAACAAAGGAGAATTACCTGTAATATTTTGTAAATTGGCGTTTTTCCGGTGTAAAAATACATCGTATTACTAATTAATACTTTTTTCTACAGTCATCATGTGAACCAACGGTAATAAAGCATTGAATTACATGCTCAATGTAAAATAAAGGAGAAATGGAGGACTTTTACCCAGTTTTCCATTAAAATTTAAAATTACTTGTTGATTCAAGATATAATACTAAAAGGAGTATGTGAATATTACATTTCAGTATGTATTTCTCCATCCACTTTTTACTGTGTACGTCGAAAATTACGGAAGATACGGGGGCGTTTCCATGAGAAGTGAAACAAATTAGAATTTTTCAGGACTGAAAAATTTCCAGGAGACAGGTGTATTAGCAGTAATTTGGGAATTATAAATACGAATACGAAGGAATTTTGGCCCAATTTTGCCCCCTAATATAACTTTCCGGGAAAAGGTGTGGTTTCATCGGTGCTGGCGTGCAGTTTATGTCACGTAGGATGACTCCTTTCGTGCAGAGAGTTCATTTCTAGTGTATCTATCGATCCTGAAACTTTCATGGTTCTACGTTGAAAATTACGGAAGATACATGCAGGGGTGTTTCCATGAGAAGTGAAACACACTGTATGTACCTTATCAGTGTCACGCACGATATTGATATAGGCCAGGTATATATTCATAGATCTTTACGGTCGCTTCACATATTAACTTGAATAGATTGGTGATAGAAGTAACCAGTTAATTACGTAGATGATTTTCTGACATTTCTAGAAACCAAAATAATTTTTCATTTCAAATCATTCATGTATGTTTTGACCAATCAAAACATTCGTATAGTGGACATTTTTTACTCGGAAAATTGCTTTGAGAATACTTTGAGATACTTATTTTGTTTTCATTGTCTAACACCTCATACTTTTAATTCGACGGCTATCATCAACTAGCAAGAAAACGGGTTAAGTTTTTTTAGTATGATTGTAACATCAAAAACAATATATAGAATACCACAAGAAAGTCCTTTAAAGTAAAAAATAAGATTTTTTTCAGAAACTTGTCTTTTGGCAATAGCCACTCGAGCCCATAAGGCTCTTGTGTCTATTGCCTGGCTATAAGTATTCGAAAATCTGGTGAATTATTGCCAATTATTGACAGTAAAGAAAACGAAGAAAAAATCCGAACTAAAACAGTGGCGTGAAAGTAGGGGAGGAACGAATAGTGGTACCCATCTGTCGTACGTCCCTGTTTGAATTTACTAACACTTCAAGGGCATTGTCATTTCAATCAAGTGACATATACCAGAATAAATTTAACAAAGTTAAACCGTTATAGGGTTATTCTAAAAAAAAAAACTTTTTTCGCCACTTCGCACACCCTGTTACTCAGTTGAGTATTTTCACATAATGTGTTTATTAGAACTTTTAGTCTTAAAAGTGAGTAAGGAATCCAACGAAATAATTTGTCCCCTTCGTTCTGGTACACCGTGTAAAAGGTAGCTAGAGACGTTAATATGTAGATTTTTTGTTCACGTACAGTCAGTTTCGAAAAACATTGAGCGTTTTTCATTGCAGTGATCAATACCTAGATCAGAAAACGTATCAAAGAAAAAAAAATCGTAAAGAGAAAAACAGCAGATAGTTGAAAATTGCCGCTGCCATCTTACGTTGAGTGGTTTTACCTTCTCAGTGAAATATTAAATAGTTTTCCAGCGAAATAAAACTAGCTGAAAATTACGAAGCCTAACAACCTGGAAAACCACCATGTAAATTATTGATGCAATTTATCTTTTTTGTAATTTTGATAAACGTATGAAAGGCATTTAAACAACATTTTGAGCAATAAATAACGTACCTGTAATGTAGTATCTACAGAATTCTCATATGAAAATGAAGAATACTTCATAATATAAATAACGTGTTATATAAAAACGGTATCAATGATAATCTATTTCGACTGGGTCTTTACGTGACTCATAGAGCGCAAATATCGATTGGATGAAATAGGATATACACGTTGCCGCTAACGAGTCAGTAAGTAAGTACTATGAGTTTATCAGATAATCTTTACCGAAGAAAACTTGATATCACACAGAATAATTTGTATTGCTCAATAATCATCATTGCAGTGTTTCTTTTAAGATTACCTCGTTGATAAGGTTTCCGTTTCTAGAAATGAAAATATAACAATAATTGAAATTCACAGTCTCATATTGCATTCTCAAGAAGTATAATCACTTCAAAGTCGATAATCCTTTCTCGCGGTCGGCTGCTCCATTCCAAAATCCAGTATGTGAAAAAAACAAAATTGGAAGAAAAACGAGTTTTAGTGTTTTTGTTTGGCGTTGAAGGGGTTGCACATACTAGGTTAGGGGTATATCATATCTCTGAAATTAGTACGGCTATCAACAAACAGGTCGGGTTGAAAGATGCGCCTAAACACAGTATATCCAAATATATTGAAACTTTTCTGAAAAAAAGTTGGATACTGTGTTTTGGAACGGAGCAGCCGCGGTATCCTTGTCGTAACCAAGAGAGATCGATACATTTCTTTGGATGCGTTGCGTGAGCTTGCGGGCGTCGACTTCATCCCGACATATACAAAACAAACTTCATGAAAGTTTCACAAATACTTTCTCTGCAAAACTCTCTAACTTGAGACCTCATCAGGCTTGGGGATAACGATTATAAGTCTTGTATGCATAGCGGGCTCATATATCAAGCGCAGGACCTAGTACAGGAGCGATCGACGGGAAGAACCGGTTCCCCAGGTAAAATAATCGCATGATCTGAATTCAGTAGTTCAACACTGTTTTTTGCATCAGCTTTTTCCGGGACGTCTCGAAAAAAACTTTCCCATTGCCTCATCTACATGAAATACCTCTTTATGGACCAGAAATAAGTTATCCAGGAGGCGTGCACAGATACTACTAGTTACAACCATTAAGATCTGGAACATTCCACTCCCAGAGCTAATTCCAGCGCCCCTTCATGAGGGTCCTAGTTCTGCCATGGCACAGCGCTTACCTGCCTAACTGGCACTTCTAAGGCAGGAAAGATAGCTCATTTTCCGTCCATCTGTTCCTCAAAATCATAATCAGTTCTATTCCACGCCGGAAGAAGACATTAAGAAAAGTAATCTTATGGTTATGCCAGATCGTTTGAAATGTTGAATCACAAATTTTTTAATAAAGACCGTTTGTTTTGGTTGTTGTCGACCCCTGAAATTTCAACTTCCATTATTGAAGGTTGCTTCGAGACATGGTACAGAGATATTATTTTCTCAAATGTATCGATATCCTTGCAAGGGTGATGTGAGTTGTCAAGAATCCAATCCTGACGTCTGATGCTTTCTTGGAATGCTACCCAGGGGAATTCTCCTACAGATAAATAGTGAATGTGCCACCAAAAATCAGTAAGTCGCACCGACACACCACGGAAAATTACAATGACAGTTGTTCTCTACCTGAACAGGATATGGCTTTGGGAGTCTTGTGGGAGTATTACTGAAATTCGGCTCATCAGACATATATTGTCCGACTATGAGCTACAATATGATGGAAAAATTGCAAAAAAAGTTTCGCGTGAGAGCGGAACTCTGTGGAGAACACAATGGAAATCTCCAGTCGCGATGCTCAGATGATAACATCTGTTATTGGCACCACAACCATATTATCACGTGTAGCTAATTCAAACATTTTCTTCAAGTTTACGTTAATTAATCCTTTTTTTTTTTCACTGGAATATCTGCACGTAAGGTGTTCTACGCCGTCGATATATTCAAGGTTAAAGTAAGGAAGAAGAAGTAATGGAGAAATATGTATAGAGATAAATTATATATCCGTGCGTAAACACGACTTATCTTTTGAGTAAAATTGGAAAATGACGATTTTCGGGTATTCTATGATCGGTGTGAAGTGTAAAGTTTTTATGTATAAATTTATCTTTCACTTTCGCCCCCTCTAACAAAACCTCTGAGAGGGTGAACATTATTTCTTTAATAATTGCTCATGGTTTGGATCAATACCAACAAGTTATGATGCAAGTCTGCAGAACGTACGGTACAGTTTTTATGATACTGTCTATCGAAATATCATGATTACACCTATTTCTCAAATGTTCGACCCCTCTGATGAATGAAAAAAAACTGAAGAGGTGATTAGCATTTTATCACTTTTCTCCTATGCAATAGAGTACAGTTTTTACGTAATTTTTTCGTAGACATTTTGGTGGATAAATCGACTTTCGTCCCTGCTAACAAAAAAGCGGACGATCATTTTATTATTACTCTCTCATAGAAAAAAATTAATCCCATCATAGAAATTACTGATTTTTGTACATTTCAATAATAGTTAAAAATCAAATGTGGTGTGGAATGTTCCTACCATTCTCCGAATAATGCGAGTCTCGCTGAATTTTATAGTTATCTTGAAACAGTGTTGAACGATGTCGACTAAAGGCGAAATTTTATTTTTTCAGGATACATGACCATCAGAGGTAAATATTGCTAATGATACGTATAGTAAAGAAATTCAACAATTATGCTCATTATTTGGTTTCAAACAATTTGTAACTTTAATGCTAGAATCACACATTTCAGCAGAAGTACGATTGATCTTGGTTTTTCTAAGTTACAAGTATAACTTCAAGAATTACTGACCATGAAACATTGAGTATAAATATAAATGCACCAAGATGTAATTTCTGTCTACCAAACTTTTCGAAAAATCGATTAAACAGCTCTGCTGTAGCTTTAATTTAGAAAAATCTGGAGATATATATCAGTAGATATAAAGATAGTTAACTATAATTTTGAAACCAATATAAAAATCACCGTAGATAATCTCTCTCCAATTCAGACTAGACTTGTTGGAAAATCCAAAGAATGGTTCAATGAAACTATAAAATATGCTATTGATTAACGTAATTTGGCTCACAAAATTAACCATAACCAGTCAAATTGGCGATTATAAACTGAGCAACGTTAAAACGTACTAAAAACTAAACGAATTGTGATGAAGCAATATTACGAAATTAAAATTGATCAGGTGCCACAATTTATGTGGAAAGCATTTGAAACTGCAGTCAGCACAAGGAATATAATAGCTAACATTACATGTATCACAGTGAATGGCATAGAAGTACAAAATAATATTGCAACTACTTTTAATAATCATTTCATTTCGAGTATTGATATCATCAAAGTTCTGATCAATATGTGTATGTGTGTATGAAATGTCTGTATCCGAAGTTTTCGGAAGATGAAATTGATTTAATCTATTGCGCTCATTACCGTATCTGGATTAGGTACATTTTCAATAACATCCGTTGGCACCTTTCTACTTGGTGTCTCAATGTCGTAATTTTCCTTTGCTATTTTAAAATTACTAAGAATGGGATTTCATATTCGGTTGAGGTTCAAAATTTCTTTTCTTCTGTTGAAATTCTCCTTGTGTTTGCGGGTCTCTAATGCCTCCCTTACATTTCACGTCCTCAAATATAATCCTGTGGCTTCCTTCACTGAGCGCGTGTTCTGTCACTGCCGATTTGTCCGTTCGGCCTAATCTGTGATTCCTCTGATGCTCCCAGTCTTGTTCCCATGGTTCTTTTTGTGGTTCCGATGTACATCTATATGCAACTGCACCCTTTGCTGATCCAAGGCTTTGCTGTATCTTCTTGGTGGATTTTTGATGTGTAAGAACTTGTGCATGAGAATTTTTTGCCAACTTCACAATGATTATTCTAATGGGACGCTATATTTCAATGGAGAATTCTACTATTCAGTTCACTATCGAATTCTGCTACAATATTGTATTAGTTTTTCTCATACATCATACTACTGTTTTCTAACAGAATGGAACATTTTTGAAAACCTAAATTCAATGAGTTTCAGGCAGAACCTTCGGATATATAATTGGCCATTGAAGTATCTTATCTACAAGACAGATTTATAAGATTATATTGCGACAGCTTTCTAATACGGTTACATAACTCCTCTTTGCCACGATCGGAAAATAAGGGTTTCGCATTCTGCGATAATGTTTTGTTGTGGTCTTCGAGATTTCTCTTTCGCTTCTTTCGTTTGACGAGCGCTGTGAAATCTTAGCTCTAATGGAGGGAATGACTGGCTCTCCTTCTCGTTAGTGACGTTCAATTTAGGAAGTTCGAGAAGTCGTTTGTCGTGTGGAGCAGCTTTTTGACTGAATGATTTTTCATTTATCTGGACATGGGTATTCTCAAGGGTAGCCACCGATGGTTGTGTAATTTGTATACAGTATGTCCATAAAGTCTGGATGATATTTTGAAAGCTGTACCACATACTTTCAACTTTTATTTCAATATAAGCGAACTTTCTATATTAGGATATCCTATCTAAATGAAGTTCTATTTATCTATTCAACTATAAAGTATCCAAAAAAGTTCTCTATCCCAATGTTTCACATAGTTATCTAAATTAAACAGTGTACCTGCCTTATCCTTTGTTTTTCGTTAGAAGATGTTACACATTAGCCATTTTGAGGCATAGACAACTTTTGCAGATACCAAAAAAGACTTGATGATTTTACTACAGTTGTTAATATAGCCATCTATTCGGAAGGATCTTGATTTTTTTCACAAAAATGTAATTTCTATACGAGCCAAATTTCTTTAATTTCTGCAAGCTGTATGCCTCAGGGAACATCTCCCGAGGCAGTGATATGCAAAGCTTTACCGTTCTTTGAAAAAAGAAATCTTGGTGAAGAGGTGTTCGACATCTCCAAAGTGAGAACACAGACTATGTTCCGCTATTTTTTTTATGAATATCTCTCTCTGTGTTTGTTGGACCTTGCTTCCTATTGGCGCACTTGTCCAGCACTCTCCCCACTACGTAGGGATCCACCCTACCCCAGCCTGGTTACTGGCGTGAGTAGTGGGGACTTCGTCAGGGGGTGGAGGGGGAATTGATTGCACGTTTTACCACGGTTAAAAAACTGTGCTGTAGGGCAGACGTCACGAACACTTAAGAATTAGGTGATTGCACGTACTAAAGACGGCAACACAAGACAAACTACACTATAACAATCACACACATGTACTTGAATTGAGACACGAGAACGCCGTCAGTTCTCCACCATTGCCGGAAATCGAATGATTTTTTCATGAATATTTTTGTCTGTAATTTACGAAGGCGTAGAAGGATCAACAACAAAATATATTTCAAAACATTTGGAATTGCCACTTCAAAGTGACAACTGTCACTTGCATCTGACATTTGTCACTTTGAATCGACAATTGTCACTTGCATCTAACAATTGTCACTTTGAACTGGCAATTGTCACTTTGAACTGGCAATTGTCACCTTGATCTGACAATTGTCACTTTGATCTGATAATTGTCACTTCGATCTGGCAATTGCCACTTTAAACTAGCACATTTTTTTGCCAACTCTATGCAAAAATATTGTTTTCAGGCAAATTCAAAGTGACAATTACCAGTTCAAAGTGACATTTGGCGTTTCAAAGTGACAATTGCCAGTTCAAAGTGACAATTGCCAGTTCAAAGTGACAATTGTCAGATGCAAGTGACAATTGCCACTTCGAAGTGGCAATTCCAGATGTTTTGAAATATATTTTATTGTTGCACTTCTACGCCTTCGTAGAACTTTTACCCTAGTGTAGATAATTAAAAGACGTTTGGAATGAGAGTGGTCTACATTTTTATTTTTTACAAAGTGGAGACTGGATTGGTCTAGTGAATCCTTACTCCAAAATTTTACGGATTTGATATCTTTTCACTTTGGGTTTGCGGACGTAATGGTTCCCATATGATTTAGCATGAACTGGGATTCTGTCAGTTCGTTTTTATTTTCTGTTGAAATCTATTTGTGAATGTTTTATACAGTGCTCGTTTCTCTTGGGTATTCAATCTATTCTCCAGTCTTTTGACTCAGTTTCTCTTTTATGCTGCCAATTAGATTTATTATTGTTTAGAACTTCTTGAAGTGAAAATCATACAAACTTTGTGACTCTGAAAGGTGCCTCAAGGGCATTGGGAAATGTTTATCAAATTCAGTTTCGTGTTCATTATCTCAACTGTTGTTAGACCGTCTTTTATAAGTACAACCTTTCAAGAATTATCCATGTGTCATTATTTTATGCTGATTTGGAAATTATAAATTCTGTATCTGGAAAATTCGTTTTAATTACTATGCGAATTTGAGAAAAAGGGGGAATTTACCGTTCACAAATATTGAATTCCTGCAGATCTCTTATATCTGTACTTCCGCCGAAATAATCTCCGAAGTCAAAAATAACAAATTCTATAAAATCTTTGAATGGGTAAAATTGCAGAGAAATTGGTATTGTAACTTTGAATTGTGATTCACCATTATAGTCTCGGTTAGACATGTTTTTCTGCGATATGAACTCTCAAGAGAGAAATAGACAACTTCTGCTGATTGATAATTTATTATTGACATTTTCAGTTCCTCAGTAGGGCAACGAATAAGGAATTAGCTTATGTGAATCTATGTTGTTAAGGGTAGATTCTCTGCTACATGAAAACCTTCAGTTTCTAATTTTCATATATCTTCGGAATTAATACCGAGTTATATAATCATTTTGTACTTCTTAGGCGAAGCGGATTTGTCTGGAGAATTATTCAGTGTTACATAATTCATCTGATATGATTTTTCAGTTTCTTATTTGTTGAAAGTAATTATTCTTTCATCACGGATTTCGTTGTACAGTATAGGACTACGGGAGGTAATGGATATGGGCTCTTGCATACTCGGAATTTTTGAGAAATCTTTCTATTGAGCTTTCTAATTTGCATTCATTTCTTGAAAGTAATGGCAATATATTGTTAGTATTTGACGCTTGGGCTCTATAATGTATAAGATTTTAGTTGGCCTGAGTTGATAAACATATTTTTTGCAAATAGTGTAGAATAGGAATTTTGTACTAGAAAAATCACTGTTAACGATGTTTTCAAAGATCTAATAATCGTAAAATTATACATAAGGTATTCAAACTTAACACAATAATATCTTTCGAAAATTTAGGAAGTAGAAAGGAAACACTTATTCAGAGAATTTTCGAAATTCTGCGGGGGGATTTTTGACTCACAAATAAAAACTACATTTACAACTATTCCGTGAGCTTTGAACATAGCCTTCGGTTGCACAGAGTCATTTTCATTAAGTTCAGGGTTTATATACCCAGACAGAAAGTGTATGCAGCCATCAAGTTATCTCTGATCCACAACAGATTTATGATGGTTGTTGAGAAAAATTAGTGTGACTACTCATTCGACTTCTGCATTAGAATATGACTTGATATCCCTAATGTTTAAATACTTCATATATGGATGACACGAAGACTTGTTACGCCGCTTAATTGGAGTAGCTCGGTATACATTGTATCAATTCTCATGGAAACACCCACGTGCCTTTGTTAATTTCTGCAATACGATTTAAAATTTTGTAGAATCGACAGATACACCAAAAATTTACAAAATGACTTCGAATTGCTCATTGATATACACTGCACGCCAGCAGCTATAGAACCAACATTTTTGATGAATCATAGGCATAATCAAAATATATTCGGATTCGTAATCAGAATATCCGTTTTACTGTTACTCTACTTTTTTGAACTCAGTTCTGAAAAATCCAAATTTGTAGCACTTCCCATGTAAAAATCCCAATAACTTCCGTCATTTCTGACAAATAAGAACTGCATGGCAAATTTGCAAAATCAATAGACACCGCAAAAATGTACAGATCTGCGTCAAAAATGATGGAAGTTACGGGGGTGTTTCCATATTATTATTATTATTCGGCGGGGCTGGTCATCTGCCGATATGCAGGTAGTTCTGCGCAGAATGTTTCTGCTCCCCGCTCTCAGGTTCATTTTGTGAGTACTGTGGGATGTGATTTTCCTATCTTGAATGATGGTGGTGAATGTTGCAGCAAAAGAGTCGAAGCGTCGATTCTTATGACCTCCATTGGCACATGCTCTTAAGTCTGGAGGCTTGTATCCTCGCTTCCGCTGAATGTGCAGATGGAGAGAAGGTAGGTTCAGGATCACGTCCAGGCTAATCGTCGATGTGCAGGACATTGCACCAGTGACTTCGAGCAGGGTCATTCTTTGGAAACTAGCCAGCTTCCCTTCGTGTACAGTTTCCGTTCATCTATTTAGTTCATTTTAAATTACATTAGTTCATAAATTAATCTCTAAAATACCCCATATCTACGTCCATGTCTTTTCGCGATTATTCTCTGTGCTTTCTATCTCCGATAGAAAAGAAAAAAAGAGGAGAGAAAAAAGGACCTCAGGTAATAATAGAAATGAAGTCGCTGGGACGAATGCACATAAAGAAAAGTGCCTAGAATTATCGTGTTTTCGCTATACTACTGCACACTACTGCACCGGCCGGTTGCATATTCCAAGAGTACATACTCCATGATTGCATTCTCCAAAAGTGCTCCAGCTATCTACAATCTTTTAAGGTAAGAAATCACAGTCGGCCTCTCTCTCTCTCACTCCTCTCCAGTTTATTCAATTTTATAAGCGGTTTCCAGCGATTACAGATTCAATTTTAATATCGAGAACTGCAAGCATTATCGAACAATTTTATTCTATACGAGACAATTTCGTACACTCTTGTTATGGCTTGTTCTGCTTTTGGCCACCACAGCAGGGCCCCAAACGTTTTCAATGATATCCTTGCACTTTTCCCAGATGTTTTTTCCAGGTGAGCTTCGAGTCTCAGCCCCATGTATTTTGACTCTCCTGTCATCTGTTCGCATTCACCAAATATTCGAAGAACTCTTTTTTTGGTGAAAGAGACAAACGTGGCTGTTATGGATTTGACCTTGAGGTTCTCCCTCATGCTCCCCGTTTGTACGTCTGTGAGTGCTGATTGCATTTGATCCACACAAACCTCCCCATACTCCCCGTTCAACATTATCACGATATAGTCAGCGCAGCCCTGGGCATATACTCCTTCCTCTCCGACTAAGATCTATGAAGAAGCTATCTACCACGAGGTTTCTCAAAAGTGTGTATAGTACTTCCCCTTGAGGGCTTCCACCTCTATCGTGTCCCCGACTAAGGAGACTTGTGGTATTTCCCTACAGGTCAGCATGGTAGATATCCACCGGTTCAGGATTGAACGTTTCTTTTCCTAAAGGCTATAGTGATAGACGCATATGATCAAACGCCCGTTCTACCTCAAGATACGCTGTGAGTGCAATGTCTTCATTCGAGAGTGATTTTTCAATCCTGAAGGCTAGACTGTGGATAGCAGTCTGACAGGATTTTCGGGGTTTATAGGCGTGTTGGTACTCCGAGAAGATTGGATACTCTTTATCATTATCTCGGCTATTTCTTCAACTATTTTTTTCCATCGTTTGGAGCATGAACGATGAGAGGCAAATTGGTCTGAATGCCTTGGCGTTGGGCATAGGATGGATTTCCCGGCTTCGGTATGAAGACCACCTTGGACCTTCGCCAAGTATTTGGTACGTACCTGTGAGCCAGGCTCGCCCTGAACAGCCTGACTAGGTATAGAATCAGCAGGTCTGTTCTTCCCAATAGTAAAGGTTTGATTTCATCTAGCTCTGCTGATTTGAATGGACTAAAGGTTTCTATAGCCCATTGTACCTTCCAGTAGGTGATGACTTTTTCCGCCATGTCCCAGGTTTCCCTTGTGGGCCTGACCTTGACTGTTTGTACTCTATGGGACAAGACTGGGTCATTTCTTCCCCTAGAGTCAGGAGAGTATCAAGGAGTATCTCTAGAGGTTTTTTCCGTCGGCTCGCGTTAGCGTCCCAACCGCGGGTTCACCGGATCTTTTGACGAGATTTTGTTCAGTCGTGAGCATTCAGCCGTGCTCTCAACTTCTTCGAAGAAATTTATCCACGTGTTACTTTCTTCTCTTCATTTCCATAAAAAGAGAAACAAACTTTGATTTTGTACAACACAAATTTCTTCAGGAATGAAAAGGATTAACAGTAAAATCGTGCTAATTACGAATGCGAAATAATTTTTGAGCAATTTGGCCAGTTACTATGATTTTTCGAAAATATCAGTGGTTCCATCGCTGCTGATGTGCAGTGTATATAATGTGAAATGATTGCTTCATTGACATTTTGTGAATTGTTGGTGTATTTATCGATTCTACAAATTACGGAGGTGTTTCTGTGAAAAGTGAGCAAAACTGAATATTAGGTGAAATAGCAAGTTTTAAGACAATTATGAGAATCATCATAGTGGTGATATAATGAAACATCGTAGTACACTCCATATCAACGGTGAAATCACCTTCCCCAACGTTGCGATATTTTGTTCATATCAACGATGAAGTAACGAGCCTTGAAGTTCTAGCCAGATGAAGTAAATCTGTCGTGCACATACTGTCTGTCTTCATTATTGAATTATTAGCCACAATCACTCATTTCGTCTTTCCTTGGCTCACATTTTACCTGATGAATGAAGTTCGGCAACTTCGTCGGGATTACCTACTTCACGCTGAATAAAATATTGGAAAATTCTTCCACTCTTTATAAATTTATGAAAAACGAATACTAAAAGGGAAAGTGAAGAAAGTATGTTACAAAGTTAGATGAGGATAATTACTTTTATGAATAAATAAAATGGTTTTCACCCCACGAAGTTTTCCCTTGGCGTCACTTGTAGCTTTTCAAAATTAAACTTTGTATCATCTTCGCTGATAAAGTGAGTATATACCGAACCACTTATATTTCATGAAGGAATTCCTACTGAATGAATCGTCTGGTTCTGGAGAACAATGGACAAGTGCCAACTCCCAACTTTCGCGTTATATAGGTACTGTTGATGTTTGAAATTTCGAAACATAAATTCTATTCCACTGTCTATGAAACATATATATTTGAAAATTGTTTCTCTAGACACTATGTCAAGATCATAGAAAGGAAAATAACTTTTGCAGAGCTCTTTCGAACTAGGTCATCATCACTGCTTGCCTGAAAAGCAAGTTGTTTGCTGAGTTTTTTGTTACTTTTAGCTTCAGAATCTTCAGATTTATTTATTTTATTTTTTTATTTATTTATTTAGCAGCTTGGGGACACATACAGACAAGTCCAAAATTAGTGTCCACTGATTTTAGATACAGTGAATTTGTAGTGTTTATCGAAATTATTACAAAATATATACATAGAGTGATAATGAATAACATTGACTGATTGGAATAGGGTAAACTATTTTAGATAAAATATCTTAAAATTAAGAAATTTCAAATTTTCAACGAATCTAACGGGTTTCAAACATCAATTATAATCATATTTAAAAATATGAAGATTTTATAATTTTTTTTTTGGAAATATATCTATATCAATATCAATATTTATCCTTTTACTCTGGTTATTGAAAAATTCCTTTCTCCGAAGGTTTCTTGGTGGAACATTGAATTGTAGTTGTGACAGTAATTCTTGCGAGTCGATTTGGTTTTTAATGATTTTGGTTAAAAATAATACATCACTGAGAGATCTTCTATCAGCCAGTCGGAGAATATTAAATTTTTTCCTGATGACGTCGTAGTTGTTATCTTGTACACGGGAATTGGTTTTGTATCAGAGAATCTTCAAAAAAAATTCCAGTCTGTTGATATGTACTGCATATATTGGATTCCAGATTATAGAGCAAAAACTTAGTTTACTATGGATATAAGCATTATATGGTGAAATTAATGTTTTAGGATTTTTGAAATCTTTGCTGTTTCTGATGATTTTATTTGTTTCGTTTGCAATTTTATTTATGTGTGCTTTAAAATTAAGTTTGTCGTCTATTATGATTCCCAAATCCCTTATCTCGCTAACTTTTTGACTTGGTTTCTGCTTGAATGTATATAGGTGAGTTATTTTATTTTTATTATTATTCGTAAAGCTTATGTGGTGACTTTTTGCAGATTGAGAGAAAGTGCATTAGTATCATAGAACAGAAAAAATGTATTCAAGTCGTCCTGGAGGTCCCTGCAGTCACTGTGATCCCTTATCCTGTGAAATATTTTCAGGTTATCTGCGTACACTAGAAATTTTGAATTTTTGAAGCATTTGATAACATCAAGTGGCTACCTTGAGGTACTCCAGAAGGGCAAGAAAACGACCTAGATTCAAATCCATTTATTGTGACTTTTTGTTTACGATCTGTTATATACGAATGAATCCACTTAGATATATTTTCGCTTACACCAACTTCAGCAAGTTTGCTCACTAGGGTAGGGTGATCTACTCTATCGAACACTTTACTGAAGTCGGTGTATATCGCATCAATCTGTGTACCACTGTCCATATTTTCTCTTATGTATTCAGAATAAACATTTAAATTAGTTTCTATGGATCATTTAGGAAAAAAACCATGTTGCTGTTCAATAATAACATTTTTTACTTCATATAACAAAAGATCGTAAATTATTTTTTCCAAAAGTTTTCGGATTATAGATAATTTGCTGATTAGCCTATAGTTTTTGATATTTGATTTGTCACCTGATTTGTGGATAGGAGCGACATGAGCTGTTTTCCACAGTTTAGGAAATGTAGATGTGAGTGATAGATTGTAGATGAGTGTAAGGGGTTCGCTCAGGTGCAATGCGCATTTTTTTATGAATGATGGTGGGATATTATCTGGTTCTGGACATTTATTAATGTCCAGTGTGTTTATCAAATCAAGTACTTGGTTTTGGGTAACTTTTGTCACTTGTGTGAGAGTATTTGGTAAGGATGGTGTAAGAGTTTTTGGTTGAGTATATACGGATTCTAAAAAATCTGCGAATAAATTACACATATCAATACCATAAAACTTACTCGTCAGGTTAGCGCAAGAGGATTCCATTCCGGTATTAAACAGATCAAAATATATATACAGATCTGGTAAACTAGTATCGGCATATAGCAAAAAACTGAACATGCTGACAGTAGTTGCATAATGCTCTCATGGTCCAGGAGGCAGTGAATCTTTTTGTTTTTATTTTTCCAGTCGGTGTATATAAGTGAATCTGCCCTCTTAATGACAAAACACAAGAATTTCAGAGTCAGGCTAAAGTTTTTGGGTGGATTCAAAAAATTAAAAACCAATAAGTCCACTTATTTTCCCAGTTATAAATATTTTACGATCACTAAAGTGAAACAAAGTTTATGCAAATAGCGCACAAATTCTGCATCTTAAAATTATTGTTTTATTTTAAATTGTTTTTTCCGTTAACCAGCTGTCATCGCCGTACGAACGACAGCCCTCAGAAGTCGAAACTTGTGCGAGCTAATAATTAACGAGGTCTTACCTTTTAACGTGCGATTCCTAGCACAAGACCAGTGACCATGCTGGGAATCGAACCCACGTCCCTCTGACTGATAGTCTAGCGCTCTACCATCATGACCACTGCGGCCCATATCTAGTTCCAAGGACCATGCGAAGAAACCATTCTGGAAGGCCATTGTGAATCCGTCGGTCCCCGATTTCAGCCCACCTAACCTGATGAGGGCAAAGGTCACAATAATAGAACAGAGCAGAGTTGTGACAAAATTTGGGTCAACCCGTTTTGAACTTTGTTCGAATTCATATACCCCGTTCAGTGTTAAAAACGAGACCAAGTTTATCTAGCGCAAGCTGAGACGGGGGTGTAAGCTATTGATGACAGGTTACATCTAGTGTTATGGAAGGAAAACCGTGACATGGACAATTAAGGATACAAACTCCGACAGTTCTGATGAGAGACTTTTTGACTGTAGTTACCACTTTGGAGCGGCGTTGCTCCACTCCTAGGTGGGTATACTTTTCTCCAGCATGATGATACTGTATATACAGTGAGTCCATAAAGTAAACCCCCCCTGTTAACTTTTGAACGGATTGGAATTTTTGCATGAAATTTTTTTTGGAGGAATGACAGTTCATAAGCTACTTTCTGATGAAAAAAAAGTCTATCTTTTAAAATGGCGGCCCGATGCCATTTTGAAAGAATTTTTGAAATGGCATGGGGGGTTGAGTGATACCTCATTCGAAACGTCTTACAATTCTCTATACGTCCCCAAAATTTCAAACAAAAATATACGTCCAATACAAAATGGCGGTGAATAATGTTATGTACCGCTATTTTGTTTTGGACGAATATTTTTGTTTAAAATTTTGCTGTTGTGTAGACAATTGAAATACAATTCAAACGATGTATCACTCGACCCCCACAGCCTTTTAAAAAAAAATTAAATGGCCGACCGACGTCATTTGAAAAAAAATAATTTTTTCTGTTGTCCAAAAGAAGCTTATGAACTACCATTAAACCAAAAAAAATCAAAACAGAATTCCAATCCGTTCAAAAGTCTACATGGGTGGGGTTACTCTAAGAGAGTTCTTACATTATGTACCGCCATTTAGTTTTAGAAGTATATTTTTGTTTGAAATTCTGGGGACGTATAGTAAGACATTTCGAATGAGGTATCACTCAACCCCCTATGCCATTTGAAAAATTCTTTCAAAATGGCGTCGAGCCGCCATTTTGAAATATAGACATTTTGTTTGGAGTCAGATAGTAGGTTATGAACTGCCATTTCTCCAAAAAAAAATTCATGCGAAAATTCCAATCCGTTCAAAAGTTAACAAGGGAGGATTACTTTATGGACACACTGTAGAATGCTACTGGCTACGAACTAGACGTCCAAATTCCTCACAAAGTTCTCTTTTGAGATTAAGCGAATTTTTTCCCATAGTTTGCGTATAGTATGTCCATTCTCTCTCCTTTTCTCCTGAGGCATACAGTTGAAAGTTACCCTTTTAAAATAAATTAAAAACCTTATGACTCCGGTTGCTGGGTATGCCGCAATAGATCTTTCTCAGTGCAACAAACAGACAATGGCAATAAGAAGATACAGAGGAGAAACGGGTTGAGTCACACGTCTTCTACAGATTAACCGGTACTCTAACTTACTGGGTCTTATGGTGAAGATACTCTCACTAGCTAACATGTAAGGTTATCTGAAGAGTTCGTTTGATGTTGTATCAATTGTCTAGCGATAATTGTTCCATAGTAACGAACGATTAAGCCAACACTGTATGGAGTACTGCGAAATGCATGTTCTGTTTGCGGCCCTTGTAGGCCATATATTCTTGTGCGGAGAGCAATCACTTATATAAGATGCGGGTGAACATCTTACAACTCGCATTCAGATAGTAATTTAGTGTATTTGACAAATCTCCATATTTGGGAGTGAGTATATTTCACCCTCAGACAAATTCTGGCAATGGTAGGAACTGAAAAGGCAGCAATGTTTTCGGGTGGTCAACTCCAATAAGGGTGGATGAGGCGCCCACATGTTCCCCAACATTTAACACATACCCACTCATACATTATAGAGGGATGTGAGAACTGGAAAATCTGCCATTAGTGGGAGCCACAGAGCGGCCTCGTATTGGGTGCTGATAGCAGGTGATGAGTCACCTGCGGCCGCCGCACTGCCTGACTGAGAACCAGCCCTACCAGGGCACCTACACACTACACAACTATAGACATCGAGGAGAGCTGGTGGAATCCATACGCATGGTGTTGTATGAATAAGGAAAGCAGGGGATGGCAAAAAGGGCCCCTAGGGGCTACTGTCTTGGCTGTAGCAACAGCCTTCCCATAAATACTACTACTATCACTTCTATCGGGTGGCCATCAAGTTCATTGTGATCTGGCCCTCGAAGACACCTACAGAAAGCTTCGAAGTGCGCTGTTGTTGCAGTGTCTGGTGTTAGTTATTGAGAATACTGATAAATGTTAACCCGATTAGTATCCAGATTATCCACAGAAAATGGAGGCTCTTGGAATGAGCGAGAAAAATATTCAAGAACATTACTCTGGCAACACTATTTATTCTTCAAACACACCACAATGGTTACTGTCTGAATCCCATGGTTGAAATTCCGCGTGACAGACTAGGTTTTGGTTTGTCAATTGAAGTTATTCTGATGACATAAGAGAAATCAATTGAAAAACAATAGACATCTGTTGTTTGTAGAAAAAATAATGTATACAACTCATTCTTGCATCTAGTGAGCATCTTTCAGCTCAGTATAATAAATTGTGCCTTGTGCCTATACACCAAACTGCAATATGCAATCGCAGTCATCCTCGTTTAGTTCCTGTACACGGATAATTTTATATTCAAAGAATAACGGAGTAGGCACATGACGTCAGTTACGGTATATTATGAAAGGAGTACAATCATAATTTCCCATCTTTCTACTAGGGAAAATTTAATGACGACATTTACTGGAAGTAAGTGGAAGTGAACACACAATGAATGAAAGGAATTTTCGTGCGAACATAATATCCGGTATCTTATGTCAAAAAAAGCGTATAATATGAAATGTGCACCATTTCAGTTCTGAAAGAAAATCGCTCTCAAAGCTCCATTTTTGACGCAAGTTCATTCGCCAATGTATTTACCGAGGTGGAAAATTGTCCACCGGAATGTAGGAGATATCTTTGAATACTCGAAAAATTCTTTGACGAAAGTTCCATTTTGGTGACCCTTCCTTAGTGAATTCGGACCTTCGTTAAGAACCATCCAAGAAGTCGATTGAAGTTACATAATGAAATGGTTATATAAAAGGAAGGTCGTCAATCGAACTGCTATATAAAGGCAGTAATAAGTGGAAAAGTTTAATAATATTAGGTTATTAAAAGTTGATCGGATTTGATTATTTTGACTACTTTCAAAGATTGTTCAGACTTTTATATTTTTACTAAATACACTGCATAGCAATTATAACGGCCAGGAAAACTGTTGCGAAGCGACAAGGCAATTTTTTGAATTCAGGCGAGTTAAACAAATATCGCCAGAGATTGCAATCATCGAAGCAATCTTGAAATGAGGGTCGACAACAGACGCTTTGCGTCTGCCAACAAATCATTGGATGTGGACATTTCACGGAATTCTAGGTGCTATAGGAGTTTGGTTGAAAGACCTATGTGAGAAAGGCCATTCAAACATCCATTTCCCAGGGATTGTTCATGCAAAAAACGGCAAAGCTATGGAACTCCATGCTTCGGGAAAAAAATAAACTTTGCGACAGTTGGTGTAGGAGTGATCACTGAAAAGAAGTTTTCAAGAAAGATTCAGAACGACCTGTAACAGCTGTATTCAGAATAAGCTGCTATAGTGCATTCATATTTCAAATACGGACGTTGTCAACAAAAAGCACGTGAACTAGAACAGAGACGCATTAAGCTTGTTTACCCAATGAAATGAATTTGAAAATGTAACATCATCCAAAACCAACCCAGAACTTTATACCAAAACAAATATTCGAAATAAATAATCAATAGTTTGAAAACACAAAAATAAATCACCGCTGCAACTTCGAACAAATAGCAGCTTCAATAATTGTAAAAGAGAGAAAGAGTTGAAGAAAGGCAAAAATAAAAATGGATGGAGAGAGGACAAAAAAAAAGAGGAAGAAGAATGGCTCGAAGAGCATCTGGCATATTCACAAAAGGATCGTTTTCAGGAAATTTTCAGGGACAGAAAAACGAAAAATGTCAGAAAAGACGAGTATAGCATGGTCCGTTACAAAAAATTCAATATAAACAGGCTTCAACAAATTTTTTCAAGTGAAAGTTGTCAAAAAGCTAAATGTATATATTGTTCTGGGTGAATGAACTGCAATCTCAATGGACAACTCTATTTGATATATTTCAGTTATTCTGTTACTATCTCTCTCTTCCACGGGAGAATAAAATAATTCGAATAATTATACGATAATGAAAATTCGTTGCTGTTTTCTTGTAAAAGTCAACAAGTGAGACCCTTGATAGGGAATAAAGTGAAACTTTCGACTAAAACACTTGAATTATCAAATAAACAGTCAACTACATCTAATTCGTACCAGATCCATGTATCCTAAAGAATCACAGACTGTACCATTGGTCCAAGAGCAATCGTTATTGCTCACAGTAATAACAATATTCATAAAAGTGCCCACCAAAGAAAAGTCTAAATTAACTATTTATTATGTAACAATAGAAAAATTTTAATTTTCCATCAGGAACCGTTATCAGTTTATGTTTCCCGTGAAATTCAATGAAAAGTGTTCTGGATATCGGAAAATAGTCGTGAATTCAACATATCATTCCAATAGCAGATCTAAAGTCACTATTAGCCATTTTGCTCAAAAGAACCTCAAAGCAACCTTTATTATATTTCCTCACCAATCTGAGATGAAACAATAGTTGATTTGGAGAGAGAGAACACTAACTTACACTTATTATTATGCGGCTGACTCGTTTGTTTCATGCTACATTCGACCAATGTTGTATAACATACTTCTAATACCTCATATTTTGGTAGGCAAGTAAATAGGTGAATACTTCATCCATTTAGGGTATATTTGGTGAAAACCATCTGCTGAGATATGAAACTGAGGGAGGCAATATCCCATTTCACGTTTCATCTCAGAGATAAGTCTAATCCCATTCAGAAAATCCGTAATCCCTTGGCCATCGAATTACGTCTATATAACGGGAACAACTGAAAAGTTCGATATATACGAAGAAGACATAATAATACGGCAAAAATTCCTTCCATCGAAACTGAAATGTAATCCTTTGATATTACCACTGATGAACGCCAAAGAAAACAATAATAATTAATATTATTATTATAAGCGCAGAGAGCCGGCCCGAAGAGGATACATGACGAGAAGGAAAGCTCTGTGGTGTGTGAAAACATAAGGGATCATGTATCCCATCATCGGGGTCGAGGCTACATCTTCTTCATCCAGTTACCCAAGTGTGGCTGAGGCGTTGCAGCCAACGGGAGTAGCGACTCGTGGGCCCTAGCTTACCGTATACCGACGTCAAAAACACACATGTTCCGCCGACACTCAATACACACATTCACACACATTACAGAGGGATGCGAGAACTTGAAAATCTGCCTTCAGTGGATGCTAAGGAGGGGCCTCAGATTGGGTATTGCGGGACTGGTAGCCGGTGATGAATCACCCGCTGCCGCCGCTCCGTCCGATTAAGAACCAAACCCTACCAGGGTTTTCAAGAGGAAGAGGATCGAAGGAACTTGCTGCTGGAACTGGAACTGGTTTTCAGTGGGAGCCAAGGAGGGGCCTTGAATTGGGTGCTGTGGGACTGGTAGCCGGTGAATGAATCGCCCGCAGCCGCCGCACCACCCAACCAGTACTTTCACGAGGAGGCGGATGAAAGGAACTCGCGGTAAGAACTGGAGAACTAGTCTCCAATAGAAGCTAAGGAGGGGCCTCGGATCGGATACTGCGGGTCTGGTAGCTGGAGATAGAATCACCCGCGGGCGCCGCACCGCCCGACTGAGAACCAGCCCTACCAGGACTTCCACGAATGGGCAGATTGAAAGAACTCGCTCCCTTGACAAGCACCCACACATTCACACATATAGTATTAGGAATGATTTTGAGATGGAAGAGGTTTATTTTAAGAGCATGTCATGAATGAGGAGACAAGGGAATGGTAAAAAGGGCCCATGAGGGCCTACTTACCTGGCTGCACTAGCGGTCACCCTACATCTACTACTACTACTACTACCCAAGTGACAGAAGGGACAGATATACTACATGTCGGTCTGTCTGCATCACACCGCTAACGAGAGGCATCAGAACCCGCAGGGCGCTTCTCAACACCAAGCCCCTGAAACAACTGGCACGGGAGGATACAGAAATTAACGATGTCCTTTCAGAAGAGGCTAACATCTGGCAAATCGACTCTGCCATGTATAACGCCACGGAGACTTTGTCTCAGTCACCAATATAATTTACATGGATGACCACAAACAATATGCCTCTGGAGAAGATAATCCTCATCAGTTCTATAAGGTGGAGGAACAGTATACATTTACTATACGAAGCTTGGGATCGACAATTGTGCCACGGTTCATCTAAACGATGACAATGCGATGAATACGGAGAGGACGTTCAGCTTGTAGGTTAAGGAATTATCCTACATCATTTCGATGCCGGAGACACGTATACTTACCTAGGGCGGGATCAAGAGGTAACCACATTTAAAACTCTGTCCGCAGTAAGTATCATCAGAAATATTGGAGGGAACAAAGTTGCTGTAACTAATATACTTACCGTTCTACTTCTTTGGTGTGATGAAATGGACTTAAGAGGAGCTGCGACAACTCGACGTAAAAACTTGCAAAACGAAGCATATTCATAAGAGCCTGCATTTTCCACGGTTATACTTCCCCATACAATGGGGAGGCCATGGGCTTTTGAGTTTGGAGTATGTATATCACAGGATGGTTCTGGATAGAGAATGTTTAGTCAACATAAGTTCATATTCCCTTCTCAGCATGGTCCTCGACCATGAGACCGCAGAGATCGGAGCATTTCATTTTAAGACAACAGCCCCTGCACCCAATGAACTCGATCTTACATTCGATACTGAACAAGGTGATCCAGACTTTGTGACCGAGTTCAGCAAAAAGCTCACATTAAAGCTGCGGAGACTGAGGTACTCCTGCAGCTACACACGGATAAGGCATGGGGTTCTTCTTCAAGAACATTGAAGACCTTGGCTTGTCCAAAAACTTGACCTCCACATTTCTCAGGTCAAGTTCGCTGAAGTCGGAGACCAAGGGATGCAGAATGGCCTGCCAGGATAGTGTCTTCAACACCCTTGTCTACCGTGGTCGTGGGATGGGTATAGGGGTGCCAGACATCATATAGAGCATGTCGTAAGGCTCCTGAGACCATAATGCAGGACAGGAATAACGAGGTGCTACCACCCAAGACACTAGTACGGTATAGACGAAATACCGGTGTTCTGGAAATGAGTCCTTTGTGGAAAATGAGCACTTTCGAATCTATTGGGACTACTCACTCCCCATCCTCGGGCAAATACAAGCAAAGCATATCCTGAGCGGTCAGAGGCCGACAATTATTTATTTGCCGTGCCGCTAATTTTTGGTGGATTATTCACTTTTCAGCTATAGGAAATCCTGAAAAACCCGTTCACTTCGATTGAAAGTGATTGCGGTACTTATCCTCATTCACTACTTAGCTTCTGCATTTAAAACATGTTTCATTTTAAAATATCAGAAATTGTTCATTTTGGCAACTGGATCAAATCCGCCAACAAATACTGTGACGAGATATTCAAAGAGGAATAAATCAATATCAGACGGAATGATGAGAAAGCCAGATCTTTTTGCAACAAATAAATGGAAACAGGCAATATTCCAATGCTCAACGTTTTCCGATTTGCATGCCCTAAATATGCAGTTTTCGATATTAATGGATCAGAATTATTGACACTGATGATTGCAGATATTGCGCGATATTACTAACGTTACAGTAAATGAAATATGAAACTCAAACTAGTTCAATCCAAATTGCAGCATCCACATATTCTGAATGTAAATAGAAAAAGTCAAATATACACTACTAATGGGTACGCCAACTAAACCTGAAATTACCTTCGTTATTTCCAATTCAATGTCCTCAATGTTTCAGCCAGTTTTTCTATTCTACTCTCAAAAGGTTAAACTAATCTAATGTAAAATGGAATGTGAAAAAGTGAATGATGAAGCCTTTTGAACTAATTTTATTTAGATTAGTAGTAGTATTAGTATTTTATTAATCACCAAATTACATGAATTTATAAAGCATACAATAGAAAAATATATAATAAAATCCTGAACTTGAAAAAATAACTTGATTATAGTTTCGAAACGATTAGGAATCATATGAATATCGTTAAGTGGGCGCAGAAGATTTCAAATCATTATTAAACGAATATTATGAGAACCTCAATGTTTATTTTCATAACTTGAAAGAGTAATAGTCATTTTGAATGATTGCCGCCTAGCATTTTCTTTAACCGTTTAGTTCTAGTTGTAGTTGTAGTCCTCTTAATAATTTTATAATAGATTGGTTTTGGAAACTGTAGTAGCTTGTCTCAGTTCAGTTTCTGCCACCATATTTCCCTTAATTCCAGTGTAGAAAGAAGTCCATAAAATAAAAGGTTTGTTTATATTGGCATGTTGATGAACGTCAACTTCTTTGCCAACTTCATGTTCGCTGCCTTGTCAACTCTGAACACGTTCGGAAATGAAACTGGTCCAACGTAGTCGCGTGATGGGTATAGAGGTCCCAGACAACAAATGCAGAGCGTGTTATGGGGCCCCTGAGATCAAAATGCATTCGCTGTCAGCTTTTCCAGCGTAGGCGGTTATATTACCATCTACGAAACTCATACTCTACTCTAGGTTGTCTTATGTTCAGAGAGGATATTGTATCCGGGAGAATGAGAAGTACTGGAATTAGTCATTCCCCACCCACAAGCAAATACAACCAATAAACCTGATGTAGTCCTTCTCGAAACAAAGTAGGACTCTTTTTTATAGAGTTTTCCGCTCGAGGCGAAAAGAATATCGTCCGAAAAGTAAGGAAAAAAAGGACTCAATATACTCTTCACACTCCACAAGTTTTACTCCGCTACTCAGAGCACATGATTCCTAGACACAAAAATCACTTACTCCGAGTATATGGCGAGTGGTTATTGAGTAAATGATTCAGCGTTTCTGACTCCGGAAACAGGGACTGACTAGTATATTGAAAAAATATTCAAATAAAATAATTATACTATACTATCTATGAACACTCGTAGTGTTCCAAAGGCTTAGCCTGTGCTGGTGAAGGATAGCTATCATAGTTATCATCTGCCACGGTGCTCCAGCATAATTTACTGATTTTTTGTGGCGTATCCACTTTTCAGTTGTAGGGAAATCCGGAAAACCTACAGCACCCCTCTAGTGATCGGTGCGCACTTCAAGCAAGCATTAGATATCAGGATTTGCATCTAAGATCAAAATTTCTTTTCAACAAGGCATGTGACTGCCTATCGATCCTGATATATTTGAGGAAAATATTTCACCCGCATCTGGTGTCGAACCGTGTCCAATGCAGAAATTTCAGAGGCCGATACCTAGACCGCTGAGCCATTCGGACACCGTCACGGACTACGTGTGTACCTCAAAAATGCGGCCTTCTGTTGTACCAAGATCTATTCCACCGTAAACTCCCTTAGGATTCATCAAACTGTCCAAAGATATTTTTTCCATATATTGGATTACGGTCATTAAGACATATTCAACAACGAAATACAAAGCTTTAGGAATAATTGAAAATCTTCCTGATACCGCGCTCGAGTTGCTGGTCTGCCTCATAAATGATTCGTTTCGATCTGAATATTTTCCACCGTTCTTCAAAACATCACTCGTTAAGCCGATCCATGGGCTGTAGTGGTCGTGATGATAGAGCGCTTGCCTCGCAATAACAGTGGCGTGCGGGTTCGATTCCCAGCATGGTCACTTGTCTCGTGCTAGGAATCGCACGTTAAAATCCTTGGCTCGCACAAGTTTTGACTTCTAAGGGCTGTCGTTCGTAGTGGGACAACGGAAATAACAATTTTAAAACAATAAAGCAGACGAATGAAACAATCCAGCTAATTTTCAACCAATTTTCCTCATACCAACTCTGGACAAATTAATTGAGAAGCAGGTTAAGAGTATTTCAGTTTCTAGACAAGCACAACGTTCAAAGTGAGCAACTGTTTTGGGTTTCAGAGCAAAAAGAACACAAACCACACAAATGATGCTATTTTCGATTTCCTCACTACAGTTTTTGATCAAATCAATAAGAAAGAATTAGTTGCGGCAGTGTTTTGTGATTTGTCAAAGGCATTTGGCTCTATCAATCATATTATAATGCAGCAAAATATTGAAGTATAGGGTTTCAGGAGTAGATACTACTTTGATTTGGTTTCAATCATACCTACCAAACCACGATCAAATTGTCAAAACAGCCTATTACCCACAACTCCACCCTATTTCCTGTGGTGTACCTCAAGGTTCAGTACTTGCCCACTGCTCTTCTCATTATAAATAAATGAACTGTCCAATTTGAATATATCTGGTAGATTTACTGTATTTGCCGATGATTTTACCATCCTATGGCACGACAGGAATGAGGCTACCCTTTTTCAAACCATTTCTAGAGACATTCACCTCATTAATGAATGGTAATTTATTATCACTGAATGTCTTCAACACTGCCTTCGTTGCGTCTACCTGTACTGATACATGCATGCTCACCCGGCACTTTTAACCACGCAGGAGAAATGCATGCCTGTCAACTTTCACACCTGTGCCTGTAGGCGTACGTGTAAAACGTAGGGTGATCATGCACGTAGTTAGGTTAGGTTCCAGTTGAAATAATAAAAGATACCGGAAAAATACGAATTGTTATGCAGTTTTCGGGAACGAGGCTCAAAAAATGCGTGTAAATCGGACATGCCTCAATAATCCTGCATGGGCACCCATATATACCTTATTGAAATTCAATGCACACATCTCAAACCTTAGTTATAATTTGGCTTGGAGATGTTATATAATTCGAATTATTTCCAACAATTTCGGATATACTGCTTCTGAATCAGCTTACCGTGCTCTCATTGAATCACATCTAAAATTTTTTAAATTATTTTCTCTCTACAGAGAAGAGCCGTTAGATTTATACGTGAAGCCAAATTCAGGGAATCTTGTGAACATTTGTTTGCACGGAAAGGTATTCTTCAACTCTAACTTCAATATTTTTAATCGAATCAGTTGGTTTGGTACATGAAAAGTTTAAATCTTCAGAGCACATTACTCGGCAGCAAAATCAGGTTTACCTTAACCAGCTACTACTGCCTTAGTCAAAGACTCAGTTATATACAATGGATTGAAAATGTCATCTATACCCACTCATAATTAACACCAGACCAGAAAAAAAATTAGGAAAAGTCTCAAACAGATTTTTGTTGAGAAAGCTTCTTATGAATTGGGTGAATAGTTCAGTGAAGTGTTTATCCACACCATATATTCAAACCAGTATTCCACATAATAGTTATTTAATCAAATAGTGTATTAATGAAGTAATGAATAACGCGTGAGCGAAGCGAGCGCGTTAGTATTCTAGATCATTGATCGCATTTTAATATACGAGTTAATTAAAATATTTTTCCGTTGACCTAACTATTGTTGAAATAAAGGAATTCTTGATTCGAAGATATTCAACCAACAAAATGAACAGTAGATACAAACTCTATTGAACATTAATGATCATCTTTTGATCATTTGAATTCATTTGCGATTGTAAAATTAAAAAAAAAAACTGAAAAAGAGTACAGGACAAATCCATCTGTACATTCGTATTTCACGGCTGCGCTACGAAATCGGATATTAATAGACATCATTAATAGTCGATTTCGAAAAAGCATGGCATTAATGACAAATCGACCATTAATAGGGGTCATTATTGAATTAGCGGACATGTTAATTCGAGGTCGACGAAAAATATTTTTTTCTACATTCATGCAAAAAGCAAAACTTTATTGAACTATAGTTAGTGGAAAAAGAAGCTCTTTATTGCACTAGTGCAATAAATTTTTTATTGCACTCATCTGTCATTCTACTTCAACGTGCTGTCATCATGATAAACATGAACGTTCAAACGCACTACATATTTAGCAGATATTCTGTGAGATTGGCCATATGTTTTAAACAGCTACATATTTTATATTATTTTGTATCAATGTTAGCAGTCAGAGTTGAACAAACAATGCCTTCCCGCGAATAACTCCATAATCAAAACCGATCCGCTATATTCTAAACCGTCTACCTGCATAGAGCAAACTGTGACCACACCTCGTGATAACATACGCGCTCATGGCTACTATGATTTTGATTTTTATAATGCAACTGTGGTTATATAAACGTCAGTCAAAATTTAATTTTGATATTTACAGAACTGAAAGTTTTAAAGTGAGTAATATTAATGGAAAACTATATAATGGTGATGAAATCGATGGTAATAATCATTTATTTAAATTGCGTATTTCATTTTCCTTCACCTAGTGCCGCACGTAAATATATAATTTTTTGCTTTTTCCATGAACGTAGAAAAAATGTTGTATGCAACTCGTGCAAAAAATGTTTATTGCACTCGACGTGTTGTCCCACTAGGCCTAACGGCCTCGTCGGACAATTTCACGTCGAGTGTAATAAACACTTACTTTTTGCACTTGTTGCATAAATAACTATTAATCAACTAGTGTATTAATGAAGGCAAGTAATGATAGTGATATTTTACGGCTGCGGAACGAAATCGAACATTAATAGGTGTCATTAATGGTCGATTTCAAACTATCATGCATTAATGACAAATCGACTATCAATAGGTTTCATTATTGAATTAATACGTTTGAATAAGTTAATGGTCGATATCGTTTGCATTGAAGAACATTGAACAGACATGATGATTCGAGGTCGACGAAAAATATTTTTAATCAATTAGTGTAGTGGCCGGTGGCTTAGCGGTCTAATGGCACAGGCCGTTCGAAACTCCAGCATAGCGATAGTCGGTTCGAGCCCGATGTAGGTACAAGAAATACTCTATATCGGATCGATCGACGACCGCATGCCTTGTTGAGAAGCTAGTGTATTGTGAGTTGTCTAGATGCCAATCTCGTCTGGTGCTAGCTTGGAGTGCACACCGACCACCCGAGGTGGTGCTGTCGGTTTTCCGGGTTTTCCTACAGCTGAAAAGTGAATACATCACCTAAAAACATCAGTAAGTCGCCCCGGAGCGCCACGGCAAATAATAATAATAGCCGTCCTCTACCCGCACAGGCTATGCCTTTGGGTACACTCAACGAGTGTTTATGAGGAAGTATTATTATATTATTATTATTTATGGAGGAGATTAATAATCGTGGTATTTTAACGCGTGAGCGAAGCGAGCGTTAATGTTCGAGATCATTGATCGCATTTTAATATACGAGTTGAAAATAACATTTTACCGTCGACCTCACTCTTGTTGAAATAGATAATTTTTGATACGAAGAAATTTCCTCAACGAAATGAACAGTAGATATAAACTCTATTGAACATGAATGATTATATTTTAATTGTTTGAATACAGTTGTGTTGGTACAAATTGAAACTGTAAAAAAGTTTAGAAAAAGTCCATCTGTATACTCGTATTTTACGGCTGCGTAACGAAATCAAACATTATTAGGTGTCATTAATGGTCGATTTCAAACAATAATCATGCATTAATGACAAATCGACTATTAATAGGGGTCATTAATGGTCGATTTCGTAAGCATGGAAGGACATTAAACAGATATGGTACTACGAGGTCGACAGTTGTTTTTTGTATTTAATTTAACTATATTATATTCTGTTTTATGCAATTATTTTTTGGTATTGGTCTTTCTGACGAAACTTTTCCTGTGCTTATATCTTTTGTCTTTTCATTTTTTAATAATCATAGTGTAGAAACACATAATTCTTGGATTGATTGATTAATTGCCAGGAGTATTTTGTTCAAGAGTAGGATCAGCAAACAATTGGAACCAATACCAATTTCTGTCATACCTTTCTACACGATTTTATTCTACCGACAAGTTTTTTTTCAATAATCCTCACATAAAAACTACAATGTCGAGTACAATGAGCTTCAGTCATTTCGAATCTTGACATAAATTCATAATAAACAATATTAGGAAACCACAGTCATGGTGGAAAAAGGGTTTATTATTTTGCAGGTAATACAATGAAAATATTTCCGACAAAAGGACTCTAAAAGGACTGACAATCCTCGAATAGGGATTTTGTGATATCTCATATTTTTTAAGTTCGCGGGTTGGAGTAGCCAAGCTGATCAGGATACCGATCAAACCATCGGGCTTATAGCGAACGCCCTGTTCTGTTATCTATTCCGACATAAAGCAGATCAAATGCAAATCGCAGAACCGAAAAGTCGCCGCCACCAAGCGACCTAATTACTAAACGTAACTCCTTGGGGCGGCTGTAAACTGTAACGACACGTGAGGAAATTTAATTCACCACATTGAAATTACAGTGCAGGATTTTCAAATTACCTCAAATGAGCATTTACCAGGTGAAATTTTCATGATTAATGTGAGTCTGATGTTGACCACTGATGGCATTATGAACATGAAGTAAACCTGCATAAAGTTTGTATGACTCAAAATTACTAATTAATTGGCAATCAGATATATCCAAACTCATTGATTGAAATAATTTTATGATAGCACAAATATGCGGATTCCGTTTTCATGTTCGTGTCGCACGAAGGAAAATTCTAAGCTGTTCAGAGAACATCGTGTGAATATTTGTTGCAAATTCTTTTTTGGATATATTGAGAAAATAACTCCTGCATACCATTCCTTTCTGGTAGTCAATTCCTGACAACACCATTCGCAAACGGCTGATTAGACTGATTTTCTGGATCTTATCAACAGAGCCAGTGGACCTAACACTTATAGTTTGCAAGCATTTGGGGTTAATTCTATGCTTGGAAATTTGCAGACATATCGTGTGGCAATAAGTTATCTTAAAGTTTATTGAAAAGACCACTGACAAAAAGCCAAAGTTATTTTCCTTCCTGAAAGACATATATATCAAAATAAAACATGACGTAGTAATTGAAAAAAATGGAATAAATGAATTTATGAAATTACAATAAGAATGATTGGGATAAGTCACAAACAATGTGGATAGAGGTCCGAGAATTAAAAACTGAATATTAAAAGGAAAAATTAATGTACCTGGTGATCCAAAAGTGTTTTGGTGATGCAAATTACTTCAACGAATTCGTAATGAATGAAGCATCTTCTATCACAGTTGAAAAATTTACTTCTATAACTAATAACAAATCGATGTCCACAAAACCCATTGAATTGTTGAAAATTCATAAATAAACATAGTACCTATAGTTGTTATAAAGAAATGTGTTATCCATATTTCAGATAAGATAAATTCTTTCAAGTATGGTATGAAACCCATGTCCGATAGACTTACTAACTTTATCTTAGTAATTAAAGGAAGGAAATTTTCTATTTCACGCAGAATTTTTTTTTAATACAAAACGTTCTTCGTCCAATTACATTTGAACGTGCATAGCTTAATAATTTCACTTAATCTTAGTATGCAAGCAACTGAATAAATTTCATCGGGTTTATCGAGGAAAGATCAATTCAAAGATTATCAGTATCTACCTACTTACTTCAATTCAATCAGAATACCTCTCAACTGAAATTGAATGACCATTTAATTATGAGTTTATTCTTAGACCTGTAAATGCTTGAAAAGTAGTATTTTATTACTACTGATGAATTTGGTTACAGAAATACGCATCTAAGAGAAGTAAGAAATATTATTTGTTCTCATTTTTTGATAACATAAGCAGTTATCCCATTTTTCAGTATTGATCTTTTAAATTTCGAATTTATAGTTATATGAGTGAAAAAATATATTCAGGACTATTTCACTGCTCCGTTGAACTTAAGTAATTATCCTAGTTGTATGGGCTGAGCATAACATACTGGACAACTGAAATGGGTAAAAACATTGTGAATACCAAAAGAAATGTTTTTTTATCTTCAATAATTTAACAAAATACAATTTTCAGACTTTTAATTATTGTTTCATGAAAGATGGGCGACACTACTTGACGGAAGATCATAAAACTAATAATGAATTATGGTGTTGTTTTCTGTTGAATACTTGCCGACGACCATACCTATTGTATAGGTTTTTTGCGGAAGATTGGATTACGTAATCCACCATAATTCATTATTAGTTTTAACTATTGTATTGTGGGTATAAATTTTGTTGACTATTGGCCAAAATTGTGGACTAATAAGATGAATGACAAAATATTAGGTATAGTTTAAATGAACAAGCCCTAAAGTTCGTTCGAAGATATCTGAAAATGGATGAATAGCTCCGAAGTAGTCTTCCACGACGGCCAAGGAAAACGCCGGTTGCCCAATGAGCCCAAAATTAAGCTTAGTTACTTACTCTCACTGCATCAAATGAAGGGCGACTTCAAACTGTTAATCATTTTCCTGGATAGATTGTGTGTAGTAGCTATTTGATTTTTTGTTTTGAATCATTGAAATCTCAATTTATAATCAGGTAATTTATAACAGTTTTCACATTTCCAAAAAGTTAAAATTATTACACTTTTCAATAAAAAAATTAGAAATATTACCAAATATCAATCATACTTGCAAACAGTTTTACAGATGTACATAAGACACGCAGACTAATGTATTTTACTGTCACTACTATTCAATTCCTCGATGATTTGTAATCTGACACTTCACTTATACAAACTAGTTTTCTTCAGGGATATATTCTAGCACCAAAATTTTATATGAAGAGTATTCTGGGGCAGACTGGTCTGATCTATGCATTATAAATCACAGGAGCTGGCCCACACAAAGTAAGGTAAATTTAATTGTTCCAATTTCGTCCCCGCCAACAAAGAAACTGAGGAGGTGACAATCATTTCGTTAAAAAATTCTCGTGAATGGGATCAGTACTAACAATTTGGTTTGTAGTGCAAGTCTACAGAACGTATGGTACAGTTTTAATGGTACTCTGTTTATCGAGTTATTATGAAATCACCAGACTCTTTAATTTTTGACCACTCTGATAAAAAAAAAAAGTGACAACCACTTCTTTACTTTTCTTATATGTAGAGGATCAGTGTCAACAATTTGATATATTAGTGCAAGTCTGCAGAATGTACGGGACAGTTTTTATGGTACTGTGTTTATTGAAATCCTCGTGGATAAATTCAATTGTTCGACTTTCGCCCCCGTTAACAAAAAAACTGAGGGAATGACAATCATTTTTAATGTCTTATGGAGTGTATCAATACCAATAATTTGGTTTTAGTGTAAGTCTGCAGAACGTAAGATACAGATTTTATGGTACTTTGTTTACAGAGATGTCATGAATTCACCTATAGCTCTTCAATGTTCGACCTCTCTGATAAAAAAAACTTAAGGGGTGACAATCATTTTATTGATTCTTCGTCATGTAGTGGATCATTAACCAAATTGATGGTACGGATTTCACAGTACTTAGTTTGTCTACTTTTTCGTGGATTACTTCAATTACTCAATTTTCGCTCCGCTAACAAAAAAAATGAGAGGGTAAAAATAATTTCATTAGGAATTTCTTATGAAGTGAATCAATACCAACAATTTGGTTAATAGTTCAAGTCTGCAGAACGTTCGGTACAGTTTTTATGGTACTTTGTTCATCGAAATATCACGATGAGGATAATTAACAACTATTTGGTATATAGCGCAAGTCTGCAAAACGTTAGTAAGGTTTTCACGGTACTTCGTTTGTCGAAATTTTTGTGGATTTTACTCAATTGTTCGACTTTCGCCACCAATAACAAAAAACGGATGGGGTAATGATCATTTCGTTATTAATTTATTATGGAGTGCATCAATAACGACAATTTGGTTTGGTTTGCAAGTCTACAGAACGTACGCAACAGTTTTCATGGTACTTTGTTCATCGAAATATCATGGATTCACCTGACTCTTCCAACCCCTCTGATAAAAAACCGAAGGGGTGACAATCATTTTATCTTATGTAGTGGATCATTACCAATAATTTGGCATTCCGCACAAGTTTGCAGAACGTATGATACTGATGTTATAGTCGAAATATCGTTGATATACTTCACTAACGAATAATAACAACTGTTAAAATTGATTTGTCGCTTCCACAACTAGCAAGCTTTTCCTACTAGCGAACGATTAAAATTTTTGATGTGTTAGAAATTGTGGATGGGAATTCGTTGTTAACTTCACAAATTTCGTGGATGAGAATTCGTTGCTAACTTCACACCGATTCTGCATATCCATTTCCACGTATTCGAATATCAAATTACATAATATATTATGTTTACGTCTGAGAGTATCGAGTAGTTCCAATTTTCTCGTATTGACTTCAGTATTGAAATCAAATCAGCAGCAAATTTTCAGTTACTTGAAAATTCATGTCGAGTAGTCAAACAACTCGACTTGATGCATACCTAACCGTTCTTATACCCAGAAATCGAATAAAGCTTCCTTGTAGGACACGAATACTGCGAATACTGAGATACGCAAACATTGAAAAATTGTACCTGGTATCAGGGGTCGATCCAAGTTTTGAACTATGAAACAATTTTTCACGATAGGATAGCTAGTTCTACAAGCCAAATGATCGACCGAAAAAACTCATGAGCAAGGAAATTGTTTGAACTTTCGATATATTTGTTACTAATCAAATCGTGATCAAATTCCATATATACCTTCCACTATCCTCCATTTGAACAATTAGTCGTTACAAGAATAGTTATTCCTTCCTATAATACAAACGCATTACAGTTATGAATATACTAAAACATTCCATCACAGTTTTAGTTTTTGATTTTTTTTTTAATTAATATTAAGGGCCACTAGCGGTGGAACTTTGTGTTACATGTTTAATGTGATTCTTAGTGTTGATCAATTCCAAAAATTTCAATTCAATTTCAATATTGGTTAAGCTCAAAGCATTTCCAATGTCAAATAGCATCCGTGAAGATCTTTCTTCTTGAAATATAAATGATGATTAAAAAATATGTTCAACCTACAGTTTTTTTCGACCTATTTGAGCATTCATTTACAGGCGGCGTAAAATTCCCAAAACCGCTAAATAATTCAACATCTTCTGACTCGCATTTCTTAAATACTAATTTTCACAAAGAAACCATCTATCATTTCGAATTGGAAATTGGATTGGATAGCAATCCTCATATACACATTTATCGTTGAATAATGATGAGAAAATTAATCGAAAATGGAATATTGGATGCCTGTGGCATCACTCAATGAGAACAAAAAGGATTTTTCCCTCTTCGCCACTACTAAACGGTTTAGTAACTCTACTGATGAAGATGAACTTGATAATCGAAATGAGCATCTAGGAACGAAAGCCGTGAAAGGGAAAAATGATTTTTTGTTCTCAGGTATATGTTGTGCATACACGGAAAGAAATGTATAGTAAATAGTATTAAAAATGTAATATTCATTCCAATAAAATATCATTCCATATAAGACGATTACCTATGATAATAGTCTCACAATAAATTTGTCATTAAACTTATTATATAGACTTAATAAAGTGTAGGTAATATTTTTTATATTAAATGATATAAGACTTTTAAAGTAAGTGTTATAATATTACATAGTAAATGTTATTATACTTTTATAATGAATTTCATCACAAGGTATAATAATATTTTGGGCCGATATACACTGCCCTGCAAAATAACTGACCAATGAAAATTTGCCCCAATTTCAAAGTTTCGAAGCGCTGCTATTTTTTAAATATAACAACAAAAAAGAAATAAAGACCTTCAATATCGGACGAGTGACTTGGGAGGAAGCCAACTTTGAAAGCATGGCCGTTTTTTTGCAGAGCAGTTCTAAATAAATAAAACAAGTTTTCATATATTTCAAAATAATAAAATGAAAATATATTCGTACTTGAATGTAAAATTTATCAACTTAGTAGGTACCTACTATTAAAAAAAAAACGTAATGTTGAAACATTACTAAACCTATGTGTAGTGATTTGAAAACATGTAACAAAGTCTATTAAACGCACAGAGGTAATCAATATATGTCAAATAAGGTGCATCCACATTTGAGTGGCCAGAACCGAATAAACTAAGCGTGAATTCATGATTGTGAAAAATTTTATCTATGAGGTGAAATTCGGTTTCTCGTAGTCAGATGTTGGTGCGCTTTGATATACAGGCTGTACCAAAACTCAACGTCATCCTTTGATACCATCTTGTGACTAACCAGAATATCAAAATATGACCTTGGTAAACTATTGATAGTTCTGGAGGTATTGGCAATTTTCTGAATCTAGTGAAAATCGAGTGCTGCAGTTATAAAATTTCATATTTTAAGATCAATTCCTCAGACTGTCCATACTCAGATACCGAGATCAATAAATAAATAAATAATATTTTATTCCATTGAGATCATTTACACGATATTGGAAAAGTCAGTAGTGAAAGTAGAATACATAAAACATGTTGTTACATAGGTAAATATATAAATACAATACAATACAAGGTATTAAAAGCTACATTTCATAAATTCATTCAGACTATAGAATGAGTATTGCAACAGGAGATATTTGAGATATTTTTTAAATACATTCAGATTTTGGATTTCTCTTATAGTGATTAGTAGTTTATTAAACAACTGTATACCTGTATAAAATGGATTCTTTTAATAGAAATTTGTCCAATGAGGCGGTATTCGAAGAAGATTACCATGCCTTGTCTCACAGTTATGTTTGTCAGCAGTTTTAATGAAGTCATTTAAATTGTTTTTAACGAATAGGATAGTTTTATAAATATAAATAAGTCTAGATCGACAGACAACGATGGTTGGTGAAGCTACTCTGAATAGTTCACCTAGCTGAAAATTACTTTATTTAAATAAGGTTAACTCTAAATGATGTTCTTTACATTACCTTTCTTATGTATATGTTGTACTTTTCCCAAAATTTGATGCGTTTTCTCACGCTTGGAATAACTTATTTTATTGATTCAGGATACTGGGCTGATTTGTTGGAAGACTCTAATAAGTCAATATCATGCGCTGAAACAATTATTATTTGGTGAACATACTACAACCACAACCAACCATTCTTGAAACATAGTGCAAGCATACTTCATACACAGATAGCGCAGCTGTGGTGTAGACTCGACCATGCGTATTATAATTAGGAATAGAGGTTATGTTACTCTGACACTTACATTCAAATGCTTCCTGGAGTGTGGAAAGCCCAAAACTTTCCAGTATTTCCTTTACTTCCATTGACAAATGGGACAAGAATAAAACACAAAACACAATTTATCGTTGATTGATTATCAATCGAATCCGATTATATGGAAAACATCTTCAAAGCCATAAAAAGAACCCGACTTTTACGTGTACTCTTTCAACACAAAACAGCGACTGAAGTGAAGCCTGCTACTGTGAGCGTCACGAACATTTTGGGTGTGTAAACAGTATAACCAAGGGTAGTAAAATGTATTAAATGATACAACTACCTTTATACCATGGCGTTGATAGAAATGAATCTTCTATTATTTGAATATTCCAAACTGTATTACCATGGCATTATAAAATATCATTTTACTTTAAATAGTTATGTACTTTAAAGGCAACATATCACAAACCGATCAGTTTATTATATTTTATTATCAAAACTACTAGTAACTTTTGGAGGTAATCACTCTTACTAACTATTATTGTAAGATCAATTATATATTACCTTTTTTACCTATATGAGAAGATTATAATGAATGACATTTTATGAGTATGATAAATCGAATAAAAGTTGTAATACATGGTATTATAAATATTTTAATATAATAGAGTAATTTTTTTCCGTGTACTATTAAAAACATTGAATATTAACAATATTCTTTCTAACGAATTGAAAAGAAAAAAATAATTTCTACTAGCCCCATTTCGAATAATATCCCCATACAGATTCCTAATAACATACAGATTGTTCTAAAAATTTGTTCTGAATAGCTACGAATACCTGCAGGATTTAAAACGAAAAACATGGGGTGCATGCAATAGATGAAGGTAAGAAGTGTAGGGAGTAGCTTTAGTGACTTAAGTGAACTATTATGCATCGATCATCTATCGAAGAAAATCCTGATGATGGCCGAAAAGGACCTGAAACGTATTGAAGCCGGCGTAAGTGATTCATAATTCAATTTTTAAAAAATGCTCAAAAAACTGAAAGAGGACCATATTTAAAAACTTCAATAACGAAACGTTTGACGACAAAACTAGTATAATCACAAAGAAGCTTGGTGAAAAGTGTCTGCGAAGAAGTATTTTGATTTTGTTCCAGCTCTGACAATAAGTCCAGAAAAAATAAGTAGGAAAAATAATTTGAAAATCTAAAATATTTAGGGAAAGAACCCGCTAATTCTGCCATACTGTTCTTTTATTTTTGATGTGAGGTAGTTAAGTGATTCTCAAATGTTACCATACTGCCAATCCCAAAACATCAACAGTTTTGCTGTTAGAGGGCGTTAAAATCATCCCTTGCGCAGAATAGACTATTTTTGAAACCGGAATAAAATTTTTACTTGTTTCAGTATAGCTCATGTTGCATAAGATTGTGATATTTTATAAAACAAAGATCTTAATCCTCCTCCTCTTCCTTCCATTGTGAAACGCAAAAAAAGTATTTCTCGAGTACTTTCAAATGCATCGTAGGTTGTTTAAATATTCTCAAAATAGGGGAATAGCCCTTTTTTATGATTATGAGAAAATTTTGGTAGATTTTTCTTTCAATATGATGCAGTTCTGGTTATTATAAATAGAAATTAATTATGTGACAAACACAAAAATTAATATGTTTGATGCTACGGGGCGTTAAAGTTATACGAAGCTCATAGAAACACTATTCTTTATTATACGCGGGTACAATATTTCTACGTGTTGTATTTTAGATTATGTTGAATAATATTGTATTTGAACCCCCATTAAAAAACACGAAAAAATTCGATCGAACTACCTACTTTTAAATGTGTTATCGTAATAAATCGTGAAAATTAGGGAAATCGTCTGCTTGTTTGGTTATACCTATCCCACATTCATTTGGGTGTTTTACACGACTACACCTAGAATAGGCATATGTAGAATAAGCGTGCACATCACTTGCTTTTTGGTCATTTGGCTCAGGATTCTATTTGCAAAATATGTCATGTTATTTTGCATAATACTGATCTAGCTAAAAATAATTTTTTTTCCCTTCTCCACCCCAATATATCTTAATGAACAAAAAGTTTCAAAATTACATCCAAAATTAGGGTTTGCCTGGTAAACATTAAATTGAGCAGATGCGTTTTCTAATGAACGTCGTTCATTAAATTAATTTAAGGGCGGCTCCGAATCATCTTTGTTAACATGCTAGTAATTGTCAAACTTATGTATTGTATTTGTTACATCCTACTTATTATTATTCACAATTGTTGTGCCTCACTTGTTCTTGTTTGTGTTTATGTATGTTAATGAGGTTTGTGTTTTTGTATAAGGTATTATTATAATGTCGTACCAAATTCGAGAAGGTTGTGTATGTAAAAGAACTGTCACGAATGCATGGAGAAGAAAATTTAAATAAACCAGAAACAGCAGTTATTCCGCTAACTTTAAAGTTATTTCATTGGTTGCTACTGCGTTCTGGTTACCAATTTGTAGTGACCATGTGCTAAAGCTGTGTATTCATATCCTGCTTAGGCATGTGGCAATTAATGCATTGAGCATGAAGAATATTTCACAGATGGCTGACTGAATTGATACTTGATTGCCAAAAAGTAATAAGAAGAGAGGTCAAGTATGTAATATTTTTGAAATGATAGTTGAACGACCTTTAAAATGAGGTATCACCCAATACTCTTTATCAACTATCCCCGCTAGAGGGTTGATATAATTCAACTGAAAAACAGCCCACAAAATGTCCCCCTTGAAAATGAGTTTAAGGTGGTTTTGCAGATTTTTATTCTATTCTATAGAGACCGATATATAGAGGATGGTACGTGATACCCTGTGTTTGTAAGTATTTCTACATATAATTTTAATGTAGTTTTTATGCAGTGCGGCTTTTGATAGTCCCCGTCTGTTAACTTTTGAACGGTTTGACATAGAAACATTAAAAAAAAATGTTTGGAGGGTTTCACCGATACTACTTTTCGAAATGAAACACATTGTCATGGCTCGATAGATGGCGCGGGGGGCACATCAACTTAAAAAATTTAAATGGCATGGGGGGGGGGCATGTGTCACATCGTTGAAAAGATAATTCAAATCTCTTTTCAACCATCTAAAAATTTTTTGAATTTCGTTCATATAAAAAAAATTTCTATTACGTTATTTCACAAACCTTTCAAAAATTATCGTGGTCAGGTAAGAAAAGAGATTCAGACCCGCCAGATCGGCACATTTCAAATGCATATTGGGAAAAAACGTAAAAACGAAAATCTAAAAAAAAAAATTATGGATGAAAAGAGAATTGAATTATCTTTTCAACAATGTGACACATGACCCCCCAATGCCATTTAATTTTTTTTAGTTGATGTGCTTCCCCGCGCCATCTATCAAGCAATCACAATAAGTTTTATTTCAAAAAGTAGTATCGATGAAACCCTCCAAACGGTTTTTAATGTTTCTACATCAAACCGTACAAAAGTTAAAAGGGGGGGAATTATTAAAAGTCGCACTGTATATTTATGTGTGTATATATGTATTTGTATTAGAACTATTTGTATATTCATAGAATATTAATGGTAATGAAACTATTATTTTCATTATTATTCATGAAGAATGGAAGACATCACTTGGCGGAAGACCATTGAATTACTATTAGAAATCCAATCTTTCAGAAAAAATTCATAAAATAAGTATTCTCCTCGGCAAATATTCAACAGAAAACAAGCACTGCCCTACGACCACTGAATTATATCTGTTCGATAATTGGCAAAGTTTTCTACAAGAACTATTTTGCAAACTCTTCAAGTATCAAAGCCGAAATAATTTTTCGATTTAAATAGGGAAACACCTAAGTATCGGTTTCATGATTCTTTCTTATTTTCTCATAGTGAATTGGTTTTCGGAAGATATCTTAATAATCATGAATTTAATCTACGTCCATCACACATATCATAGCCATATGTGAGCATAATAAAGTAGCAGCAACAAAAGTTGATGAAAAATAATCAAAACTACCAGACAGTAAAAGAAATTCAGTGACGTAAAATGAAACCGTAATAAATAATCTCGAATGAATCCATCGTTCTCCTCTCTAGAGCAATGCGTTACGACGATCTAGAGCGGATTCATGACTGAATATGAAATCCCAGAACACTTTATGGCCATTAGAAGGACTTACGAGGGGAGAAAAATGTTATAAATATACTTTTATTTATGGCTGGCGGTAAGGTGCAAATGCTACAGTAAATTATTTGCAACAAAATCGTTGGCGAAAATGGCCGGAACGGCACTCAGAAGTATACTGATTCTTAATTGACTCAACAGCAAAAGCCTACCCTACCAAATTGTTGTAATCTGAGCTGGCACAAACAAAATAAAAACATTTTAACTGCATTATGATTATTCGACTGTGATTTCCTGTAGTTTACAGAAAAATCTCACGAACTAATCAAGGAAAATGGTGGATTACGTAATCCGAATCCTCCGCAAAAAAACTTATATATAGGTATTATCGTCGGCAAGTATTCAACAGAAAACAACTACTGCCCCCTACGACCGTTGAATTATATCTGTTCGGTGTGGTCGGTGGATCAGCGGTCTAACGCACAGGCCGTTCGAAACTCCAGCATAGCGATAGTCGGTTCAATCCCGATGTAGGTACAAGAGAATTTTTCTCATCTACTATATCGCATCGATAGGCGACCGCATGCCTTGTTGAAAAGCAAGTGTATTGTGAGTTGTCTAGATGCCAATCTCGTCTGGTGCTAGCTTGGAGTGCACACCGACCACCCGAGGTGGTGCTATAGGTTTTCCGGGTTTTCCTACAGGTGAAAAGTGAATACGCCACCAAAAATCAGTAAGTCGCTCCGGGCGCCACGGCAAATAATAATAATAGCTGTCCTCTACCCGCACAGGCTATGCCATTGGGTATACTCAATGAGTGTTTATGAGGGAGTATTATTTAATACTTGGCAAAGTTTTCAACAAGAACTACTTTGCAATGCATTTTAAAAATCTCAGCTGAACTTAATTTGCAATTTAATTGGGGAAACACCTCCGTACCGGTTTCATGGTTCTTTCCAATAATCGAAGACTAGTTCGTCCCAATTGAATCGAAAAATACTTTCAGCCGTATTTGTCTCAGGGATTTCCAATTAGGCTGAGAGGATTTTTCGATTCAATTGGGTCGAACTAGCCTTTGCTGATGATTGGCAAGGATCATGAAACCGGTACGGAGGTGTTTCCCCAATTAAATCGAAAAATAATTTCAGCTTTGATATTTGAAATGTATTGCAAAGTAGTTCTTGTAGAGAACTTTGCCAAGTATTAAACATATATAACTCATCGGTCGTAGGAGGCAGTAGTTGTTTTCTGTTGAATACTTGCCTACGACAATATCTATTGCATAGGTTCTTTTGTGAAGATTCGGATTAAGTAATCCACCATTTATCTTATAATATCCTAGACGAATTCATTTCCTGAAGAATTGGGTATATCGTTGAATACGCTATAGAAAAAAGCCACGTTTTTTTTTCTGCATTATAAAAAAATATTTCTCATAAACTATAGGAATGCCTAGTCACACACAATATTGCATATAAATGAGATATTGGGTAGTATGAATAAAAGCTAACAAATGCTTCTACTATAGGTTTGTCCTTCTCTTAACTAGACACAATGAATAGGTCTGTTTCGAGAAATCAGAGTAGAAGCATTTGCTCCAAGTTTATTCATACAACCCATTGTCTTTTTCATTCAGCTGAATTTCTAAAAAAATAAAAAAATTCATGATTTGGCACCCTGTAAGATGTGTAACATTGTTCAGCTTCATTGATTTATAGATAAAAATTGTAAATATTCTACTAGTTCAACTCAAACTTCAAAACTCTCTACTTAATAGCAGTTATTGTTCTGCTCACCCACTACTCAAAGCCAAAAACATCTAGTTAATTACGTTGCCCTCTAAATAATTTTTCTTCGTACATGCACTCCATTTTATTCAAAACGTGACTCAAGACAGATAACTTTCTCGCGTATTCCATATTGTGTTAGGGAGAAGTTTGTAAACATGTCAAGAGAATATGCGCCTTCTTCTATTTCCTGAAAAATGACAAGAATCCGGTTAAATGGGAAAAAAGGGCGGAGAAAGAACTTATGAGGATGTGTCGGATTTTCAAATCAATATCCAGATAAATTAAGGAAAACTTTGAGTTTGTCCTACACGTTCAAATGGAGTAAAAATATGGAGAGAAACCCGAGACGACCTACCTATAGGCATATATTTCATCAAATTGTTTTTATGTGGAGATACGGTAGTTTGTGAATTTGTTTGCCACTTGCAAGAAAATCAGCAAATATGTTTTATAATATCCTCAATGTTATGATAAGGACGCTCTATTGAATGTTTTGCTTATCTCATGCCTATTCTGCGACTGCGTACAGCAAAACTGTATGAAAACAAGGGACTGATAACCAAAATGTATAGTACAAAATCGTAATCCAAGGCTTATTATTTACCGGAATGTTCAAACAAGGAATCTCATTTCGGAATATGTTTTGAAAATATTAATCTAGGTATGATGGCAAAAGTAAAGGGAATAATTTTGTGAGAACCGCTCAATTGATGGAAAACCAATCTATTGATCCAATATTGTCATAATCTTGGCAAATTCCAAAATTAATTGAATGAGATCAAATATTTCGGTGTAGGTACAGTGCTAAAAAACAAACAAACATACGTACTGACGGGTCAAAATAGTATGATACAAACACAGCTGAGTGGATGAAAGTGAATTAGATAAAAACTCATTGAGTGTATAGAAACAATTGATCAACAAAAACAAATTCAGCCGTTTTTCAAATATCTTTATTTCTACTCTCTAGATAATATTTGGCAGACGATTAAAAATGTTAGGCCCAATGTATTTGGGGAAGTTTCGAGTAGTTTTATATTTTGCATCTTTGACATGTATCATTCGTGTTGTTATCATGAATGTCGCTATTCAGAATGAAGTCAGTTTTATTGATGAATACGATGATTGAAAATTCATATTCAAATACTTACGCCTGCAAGAGTCAGAATTTTGTGATTTATAAAAAAAGTTCGGATTGAACTTCGTGTCGGAGTATTGAGTATACATCGTAAAATGGCATTCTGTTCAATAAAGACGTTTTTACTCATTGTCGTGTCGCCCCACAAGCATACACCATAACGCAACCTAGACTCAACTTGAGCATAACATACACTGATGAGTTGTTGTTAATTCAGAACTACTCTCAGATTCCTAATAATTCCAATATTAGGCAGCACAATTTGGAAACCACCTGGTTACTATGTGGAATCCAATAAAAAAATTCGTCCATTCGTGGGTATGCAACCCAAGTATTTTAAATTATTATGGCTTTGTAAGATGGTATTATTGACATTCAATTGGAGTTTTATCCTGATTATTATGAAACGAATAACCTGAGTAATCTTAGCATTAAAAAATAGATCCTGCCTGTTGAAGTATCCAGAAGTTGAGTCTGATAAAATGACGATTTGCTTATCCGAGGTCAAAATACTGATATCGTCTGCATATGCAGTAAATAATGAGTAAGACATTTCTTTATCGATGTTGTTAATATATAAGAGAAAAAAAAACAGGCCCCAAGATGGATCCCGCAGGCACACCCGCCCGGACCAGTTTCATTTCTGATCTGACATCCCCCTGATAAAATATCATTGAGACACATTGGTTTCTATAGTTGAGAAATGAGGATACCCAGGCATGTGAATTTCCTCTCAAGCCATAACATTCTAGCATATCTACCAATTTCAGGTGATTGACGCAGATCTCACAAAATTGCAGCAGGACACTCGCCTGCTTTTATAAATTCCATCAGGTTTTCATAAAAAGTGAGTATAGCAGGTTGAGCTGATTTTCCAAATCGAAAACCATACTGCATGAAGGCTTCGTCACACTCACCATATTCATAAAAGTTGTTTCAGTCTGCTTTACTTATTCAATAAAAACTCAAAATTTTCCATGTAATTTTTTATTGGATCATCTCTGCATTTCAGTTTTTTCAGTTGATTTCGGAGAACTTTCGTTAATTTCTAAGAGAATCGCACGATGATCGGATATTTCTCAATCAGTAACGTGGCATGTTCCTTCATTGTTTCAGTGTGGAAAGAACTGGTCAAAGTGCAGTTGGAGTAAGTAATTGTTGTTGGCCAACCAATGGGCGAATATCGAAACTTTACAGTATTTCACGAATATTGTCAAAAAATACATCAGTATCTATAACAAATCAGTATTTAAAATTTTTGATCATTCACTATGTAGGAATTAGCACATACTTCAAAATTCATTCCGCGAACATATTGCATCTTCACCACATTTTTTTGTGGGCCTACAGTAAAAACCACACAAGCTAAAACCTGGGAAAACTATATTGTCCAAAAGTATTTCCTTAACGCCTTTATCTGTTATACATAAAAACTGAACTAGCGAAATAGTTCAGTTCTATCTGCAGAATGTTTATTTTATCAAAATTAATGGTATTTACATTGAATAACAGTAGATTTGGAATAATGAAGAATATATGTTCGAACTTAGCTGAAGAATTGATAAAACATCGAATTATAATTTGAAGAATTTCGAAATGTTTATGAAAAATCAAGATTTTATGAATCACTTTCAGCTACTGAATTATTTCTACATGGATTCGACCATTCTGAGTAGATCGATCCATCAGTTTCAAGATAATTATGAACCATGGAGCCTGCTAGTGCATGTGGATACGATAGCCATACCAGAAGCCGACGCTCCATGTATACGTACAACGAAATCGACTGTAAATGGCATCTAACTTGGTGGGTCAACAGTATCAATCATAGTTTCACAGCAGAGACCTAGTAAAATTAGGTTATAATCTGCATTCATAAGGATAACCACTGAAATCCTGAAACACCGTTAGTGAATATCTGCATACCGTCAGCGTATACAGTGAAGATCACATAAGTAAGTTATGTAATAGTAATTTCCGATCAAATAGAGAGACCAGTTAATTTGTAGAAGGGGCGCGTTCCAAGTGGACTCCGTTAGCCGTCTTCTTTTCTACATATCTCTATATAGCCATTTTCCGTTGCACTGTGAAAAACGTTATGCCTCGGATGGTGAAAGAGTACTTTGGCGTTTGACGGCTAGTAACCGTTTGTACCTATTAATTTTCGTAAAAAAACTATTCTTCATATCCAACTTAGGCTACGCTATTGAATGGTGTCATGCAAGTTTGAGGTTTTCTATAGAACGGTTAACCTGTGGTCAACTGTACTCAACTTGAATGACTTGGTGAATGGCTCAACGACTTCAGTAAACGACTAATTAACTGGACTGGAAGTTGTGTCTATATACCCATAATACAGAAATAAAAGCATTAACTGTGGCAGGTATAATTATTGTGGCCAATAGAATGGTCTTCGAAACATGAATGTCAACTCAACTAGGATAAGCTCGACATTTGAGTGCCAACTAAACTGAGAATCATGTACCTAGTATTCTAATTCAAACTGTTCCGCATCCTTTACGCTTTCTGATGTACAACACGCGAACGATAAATTAACCCGATTGTTTAGTATGTTTCAATTAGCACAAAAAGACACTCTTGTATGTCACAATAAAAGAAGTGAAGAGGGCTTCGAGATGCGCACGACAGGAACAGAATATGTAGATATACCTGATATACAGATTTTACAAAATATAACGGACATAATAAAGCATTCCCAGTACGTTTGATTGATAGTTTGTGTATCCAGTCGTAGTGGTCGTGATTGCAGAGCGCTTGCCTCTCAATCACAGGGGCGTGGGTTCGGTTCCCAGCATGGTCATTGGTCTCGTACATGGTATCACACGTTAAAATGTAAGGACTACGTCTTCCCTAGCTCACAAAAGTCTCTGACTTCTGAGGGTTACTCGTAAGGGTGGATCCGGTTGACGGATATGACAATTTTAATTTTCAGCAATTTAACGAGATGGAGATTCAAGTATCTGGTCTACTGTTTCCCTCTAGCACAATTTTGAAATGTGTAACTTTTCTTCTTTTTTTGAATATGATCATTTCAGAATTTGCACGAACGTCTTCTATTTTCAATCGTTATGGGCTTACTGATGGCACTGCTGCGACTGCGATTGATAGACTGACACTGACAAGTAAATTTGTTGAAAATTTAAATCTTCATATTCGTTAAATTTTTTAGTGGTCGACTGCTTACATTAAGTATCAACAAAATGTTTTAGTAAAGATATATGCCGATAATATTTTACCAGATCTGCATATCCGAAAAAATAATTACGCACAAGTTACTGTGGACCTCCGATCAAGTAACTCAACTCAAATCATGACATTATTACCATGTCGAAATTTTTTAAGGATACAATAAGCACGTCAGCTAGATTTTGATCTGTCGGGTATATTCATGGCAACGAAAACCCAAAAATACTGTCTTGGATGAAATATATAGAAGGCAATCGAAACGTTTATTGCAGCTTGTTGGGAGCATGTAAAATCGATAGTATTTCCATCGCCGAAAAGAGATTCTTCGTTGTCGATATAGTCTGGTCAGTACGGCAACACTGCATTTGGAATATCGAATGTTAAATATGACAGAACAACAACAGAACATCTGTTTTTTCGTCTTTGGCTTATTGCAGTGTTTTTTCGTGAATGGAGGGCAAATTCTGATTAATTTGTATTAAACTATTGTTTGTTTTTATTATTAAGCAATGGTGAAGTATTGTGAAATGTGTAAAAGACCATTTGAAGCTGGAAATCAAAATATGTCATTTCATAGGTAAACTACCAGTGTCGTAACTATCGAGAAAGCGAAACTGAATTGGAAAAGAGTATAATGAATGAATTATGAAAAATATGTCAATTAGAGCATCGGCTGTTCTCAAAATCCTGTGGAGATTATTCCATCATAATTTCAGGTTTCCATTCCATATTGGGTTTCCAATATTTCTATTTTATTGAACCCCAATATTTCTGTTAACAACGCACGACACTGCCGTTGGGGAAAGACATTCTCTACGGAATACTTTTATCTGATGCAGATAACTTTTGTCTCAGTTATTTTCTTCGGGTAATTTCTGCAATATCATTATCCTAACACCAAACCTACGTCAATTTCACTCAACAACACGCGTTTCTCTGAGACTCTTGACCAACCTTCATTTATTTACGTTTCTTCCTCTTGATTTCACCCAGCTGTCAATTTTTTTCAAATACGTTTGTCAATCTAATAATTTCTCACTTGCTGCCAGTGTTGAAATATCATCCGCGAACCCTGTTATTTCAATGGTATTTTCATTGATTGTGTCTTCAATTTTTAATTCGATGTAATATGAACATAAAGTATTGATGAAAGTGCCCTTGCCTATCACTATTCTTTATCTAGACATTAGAGAGATATGGCAATCATGCCAGGCAGTATTTGAGGCAACTTTTCAATTATTACTTGCACTTTACTGTGATTAACACACAGTGGTTCATTATTGACCATCATTATTTATTACTAATATTCAATTAAATTTGAATGAATGGAATGCAGTAGCTATAACTATCTCGAATTTCTCTAGAATAATATTTACAAATATTTTGCTGACAATCGATCACACAAAAATCAAGTCCAACAACAACAACAAATGAATGATTGGCGATTATCACAATCATAGCAATGTTAGTAATAAATTACATGATAACATGACAATATTTGCAAATTCAGTAAATGACTTCATGTAGCATTAGGATAACTGATGTGAACTGTAATCAGAACAAACAAATTCATCTTCAAACCTGATAGAAATTGAGGTTTTTCAGCGAGTTTTGATAACGGCTTCGGCGGCAGATATTGTCTCCGAAACGTCAACGTTTTTAAACGCAGTAACCTATCGGGACAAATTGATTTATTTGCCCTTTGACACTTGAAAAGATTTCCTTGAATTTATATCATTTTGTATTATCGGACTATGGAGAAACCACCTCAAAAAATGAAAATTCATTCTCAGATGTTTCTCGTCATGTTTTTTGGGGATTCCAACTTTCCAGTCTCTGATAAGATTGAACAATTTGCTCCGATAAATTAGTGCGTTTATAATAAAAATCTGATTATCTTCGAATATAATACACAGAGAGTTTTCAACAAGTTTTGATAACGGAGACACATATAGTCTCCGAACGTTAACGACATTTGCGAACATTAACGACATTTTGATGGCACGGCATATCATGCTTAAAAGTAAGTGCCTCCTCTTCTCTAGCTCGCACAAGTCACCATAAGACTTCTGAGGGTTGCTCGAAAGGGTGCAGCCGCTCGACGTAAAATCGAATTCAAGAAAGAAAAAAAAACAAAAGATTTTGTTGTTTTCAAGTTATTTTTTGAGAAAGGTAAATTCAGAATAGTTTCATTACGAAGTTATTGACAAAATTAAATAATTTTTCCAAGATTACATTCTTTTCAACTCAACACCTTCTCGCATTCACTTTTCAGCAGTAGAGACACCTGGAAACCTACAGTACGAGCCCGGGGAAGGTATACGTTTACATTTTCATAGTGAATTTTATTAAGTTATGAACTGAATTCAATATAGTGTTCCAATGAAACAATCGAAATGTCATCCACATACCATTCACGTTGAAGAAGGGACTGATTTCGATGTCGTAATTTAGTTTATTATTAAATAATACCAACAATTAATATTTTTTGATCAAATTATACATTTGTTATTTGTATGTTATTTACCACGACATGCTACTTATGTAGGTACTTGCACTAAGTAATCAATAAATGTATTTATTCGTCTATTTACAGTATGTATATGTTTCAGCATCTTCTCTTATGCTTCTTTATAACACCCATTCCAGCAATTTTGTTGCCTGCATGAGTTTGATATCTTATTGGGTGTTTATGATATTGCTCTGACAATAAATATTGCAACGTGTGTACAAGTCACATTGTACCTACTACTGCTTGGAGAGCTGTCTATTGCCTTCTTGTACACAATCTGCAACATTTTATTCAGTCATAGACACGTGTAACATTTCTCAACCTATTCCTCTTCAGTACGAGACGAGAAGTAGTTAGTGTCCTTAATTCAGTATTAAAAAAAGGTTTGCAAAGACAAAAATTTAATGGAAAGAAAACTCAGAACTTATTGTCTCAAACTCTACCAATGTTCACATCAATAATTTCAAACATTTTTCATCCTATACCATTTGAAAGCACGTCATCGATTTATATTTTCCTTATTTATGCCCTGTAAGGTTTTATCTCTAGAACGTGATGGAAAAACCACCAGTCTAGTGTTTTTCTACCCCTAAGCTCGTAACTCAAACTTAATATATTCCCAGCATACACTCCATTCAATTTCATATTTTTTGGTTGAGTGAACCATCGACACTTTCAGTTTAGAAAACTGACTTGATGTAAATGGAGGGTGTTTACAGTTTTCTTTATCAAATTTGCGGATGGCATGCAGCCAAAATGTTTGCAATATTTCCCGATACGATGTTGAATTCGATGGAAGGGACCGCGTGCTAATCTTATTGAAGATCGCGTTCAGTGAATCCAATGAATAGTTTTGGCGCTAAAGGACTCAAAGTCGGAAATATTAGTTATCGAGGAGGATTTCAATAATGTTCAGCAGAGGTATAACCTAGGTTGAAATGGCATACAGGACCAAAAGTTAATGTGTGAATCCACAGAAACTGGCTTTCCGTTAATCAACCTGTATTTTTGATTTCACCTATACACTTCTAAAATTCCGTATGAAAACCTACCACTTCTCCATTTCGATCTTATGGATGGACTTTCAGATAGGAAAAAATGAAATAAAAACAAACAACGGAATATTGTTGAATACCTTATTGATAACTATATTTATTAGATGTTACAAAATATGCAGTAACCACCCTCAGATCAGTCATTATCAGAAGTAGAGATATGATACCTTCATTGATGTTTGAGGTCAACAATATTATTTTTACAGATAATGTTCATAATGTGACTCTCGGTTTAATCGAAAGTGATATGGCTTTTTCAACTGGATGTGTTATTTTCATCTATACATACCATTTCTTGGTCAAATTATTATTCTACACAGCATCACAATTGGGATCCAGTATTCAATATAAACTATATATCACGTTTATGGTTATATTTCTGAAAATGTTGGTCAAGTACGTTATAAAGACAGAAGAAACACACAGCTAGGCTACAGAATTCGTCACTTTCATAGGAAAAAAGATAAGTGAATTTCACCCTTGAATTATTTCATATTGTAAAATGCATGTAGGTATTTAAATGACACTTTTTAGGCAACTGAACATTCAGTTGTGTAATTCTCAATGAAGAAAGAAGGCCACATATAGAAAGTCGATTTTCTTAAACAAAAATTTTCATCATTCATAGCCCGATGGAAATTTGGATGAACGGACTAGGTGTCGGCCACCAAAAATATAAGCTAGCTTTGGAGGATGGGCCGAGACGCGGTACAGGAAAAAATCTCAAATATATCGGTTCATGCCGATGTGGGTTGCCCAAATGCCAATTCGGACATAGGTATATTACTTTCTTCCAATGTGCACAGACCCCTAGGTCCATGCTGTATGATTTACGAGTTTTAACAAATAGTAAAGGTAAGTCGGTATACTTTTTGAGGTTCGAGAGTAGCGTGTTCATCATTCCACCATGGCACCAAGGACCTCTCTATGGCCGGAACCACCATTCCAGCCTTACTGAGGAAAATCTGAAGAACATATTGATATATTCAAGAAATTATGATAAAAATTACAATATTTTTTGGTAACCCTAATAACTTGGATAGTAAGTGGTGAAATACCAATAAATTGTTGAAATAATTTATAGTTAACGTTAGTATAAATTATTTCTGTCACATATAGTACCAGAAATTATTGTAAATATCACTATACAGTTTTCTCCGTGCTGAATAATTACGAGAGTAAATTTCAATATCTTCCTCCTCGTTTCTGGCGATATTCGTTTCGCCGGAAGTGGCTAATCAACGAAAGCAATCGTTCTACTTTGATGGTCGTGGAGGACTACACCAGGTATATTGGCTTGTATTTGCCTGAGGGTGGGGAATGAGTAGTTCAAATAGATTCGGTATTTCTCATTCTCCACAACGGACTCGATATCCCTCAGAGCCTACGGCAACAGCGATGTATCGTCTATACTGAGTGTGGTAGGTAGTAGTAGTTGTAGTAGTAGTAGTATATCATTCGTATGCTTGTGGATATAGGCTAAAACCGCCTAAGTTTGACAAGCTGACAGCAAATACAATATGAACTCAAAAGCCCTACGACATGCTTTACATCTAGTGTCTGAGACCTCAATACTCATCACGCGACTATGGTAGACCAAGGCGTTGACGACACCATCCTGGCAGGCCAGTATGAACCCCCGGTCTCCAACTTCAGCCCACTTGACCGGTCGCTGGTTCAATCCCAGCGATTTCATTTCATTTTTCTGATGGCCTGAGAAAGGTAAGACCTCGTTAATCCTTGGCTGGCACAAGTTTCGACTTCTGAGGGCTGTCGTTCGTAGGGGGACGACAGCTGGTTAACGGAAAAACAATTTAAACAATTGAATTCCATCAAGTCAAGCCAGAATGACGCACAGTCATCTTCTTGCTCGTAACGACCAAAACCTATTCGTGACAAATACTCTGGACAGTTGTCACTGTGAAACACATACCTACTCGCCAAGTTCAATAGAGTTATAAAACTCTGTAACCTTCCTGTGGATACGAGAGGCAATTTGAAAGGCAATCCCATATCAATAATAGTTATTTGTTTTACTAGGCATAAAAGCACAAGATTTAATGCCGCGGCTGGTGTTTCATAGCCGAGCGTAGCGAGGCTATGAAACCAGCCAAGGCATTAAATCTGCTTTTCTGCCGTGTGAAACTATAATTTTTTCTTCAAATTTATTCCAATTCCACGCAAAATCGACTTTTTCATATTTAAATTGCGTTTCATTATCAATATCCAAATAACTAAATTATTTCATCAAAGGTAACTGGGCCTTGCGTTACTATGTTTACCGCTGATGACGTTTGTTGAATTTGTTTGTTTACTGTTTACTTTGTCATTGTCAATTTTAATAACCAGTTTGATTTAAATTATTACTTGGAAGGTTGCCTAGCAACGAACTTTTTCTGCCTAGGCAGTAAAAGTGGACTTTTTCTGCCTAGGCATTAAAAGTACAACTTCTAAGCCTGCCAAGTGTCATTAAAAGGCCACTTTTAATGTCATTTGGAGAAAAAGAATATTATAAGATACCAGAATAACACCAATTAAATATGATGTACTCAATCTTAAATTTGTAATACATTAAAAAAATGTGTATACAGTGTGTTTCACTTCTCATGGAAACGCAGCCGTATTTTCCGTAATTTTCGACATATACTCACTGCACAAAAGGGGTCATCCTAAGTGATATACACTGCACGCCAGCAGCGATGGAACCACCCATTCTTCCGGAAGGTTATATTAGAAGGCAAAATGGGCCCAAAATTCCTTCGGATTCGTGTTCAAGATCCCCAGATTACTAATAGTACACTTGTCTTCTAAAAATTTTCTTTCCTGAAAAATTCTAATTTGTTTCACTTCTCATAGATACGCACGCCCCCGTATCTTCCGTAGTTTTCGACGTAAAATCACAAAATTTTCATGTGTTTTGATCGATCCTGGGAATTTCATGTTTCTACGTCGAAAATTACGGAAGATATGGGGACGTTTCCATGAGAAGTGAAATATTAGAATTTTTCATGAATGAAACTTTTTCAGGAGACAGGTGTATCAGTAGTAAAAAGGAGATCCCGAATACGAATCCGAAGGAATTTCGGACCAATTTTGGCCCCTAATATAACTTTCCGGAAAAATGTGTGGTTCCATCGCTACTGACGTGCAGTGTATATCACGTAGAATGACCCCTTTTGTGCAGTAAGTTCCTTTCTAGTTTATCTATCGAACCTGAAAACTTCATTATTCTTCATCAAAAATAACAGAAGATAGGAGGGGGAGACCATGAGAAGTGAAACACACTGTATACAGGGTGGCCCATCGAAAACGTACCGCAATGCATTACAGGGTGAAAAATTTTTTTTTTGTAAAATACAAAAACATGTTAAGATTGTTTTTCAGGGTGACACATTTCGACGCAGAAAGCATACTAAAACCTTCATCCCAAAAATGTTTTCAAATAGGAAGGGGGTTCAAGTGATACATTATTAGAAGGGGCTTGTCATCCCCTATACAGTAGTGCGTAGTTTTTGAAAATCGATCTACTCTTTTAGAAAATATAGAGCGTTGAAACTTCAACAACAATGTCTTACGAAAAATGCAAAAATCCATTCAATTGTATTTTAAAACTTATTTATTAGGAAAATACTCGAATTGCTGTCCTCCAACCTGCATGCAGTGGTTCAAGTTATTTTCAAACCGTTGTCGTACATTCTAGAGCATTTGTGGTGTCACTTCGCGACATATACAGTGTCTTTCAAAAGTATCGGAACGGTCTCAGATTTCAGAAACGGCCCAGAGAAAATTTATGAAAATTTCGACAGGGTGGTTTTTGATGATGCCCGATTCAATGGTGATATCGACAATGTTGCCAAATAAATAGTTTTTCAGATATTGAGAAAAACAAAATTTTTTCAAATGGAACACCCTATTTGTTTTCATTGCAATGAATTCAGCGACGCCTCATCACTTATGTCTCCAAATATCAGATTAAAAATTAATGCAGTTTTCGAAATATGACATGCTTTTTCGTTCAAAAGTCTGGGAACGTTCCAATATTTTCAATACAGTTCCAGAAAAATTCGTGAAATTTTATGCATGCTGGATTTCTAAATTTGCTGGTTGCTCAAACTACATTAATTTAAAATCTGATATTTGGAGACATAAGTCATGACGGGGCGCGGAATTGATTGCAATGAAAACAAATAGGGTGTTCCGTTTGAAAAAATTGAGTTGACCTCAATATCTGAAAAACGTTGATTTGGCAACATTGCCGATATCACCGTTGAATCGGGCATCATCAAAAACCACCCTGTAGAAATTTTCGTAAATTTTCTCAGGGCCGTTTCAGAAATATGTGACCGTTCCGATACTTTTGAAAGACATTGTACGTTAATAATTCTTCTTTGCAACGATTCTAATCGGTTTGGTGGCGTTTTGTAAACATTGCTTTATATGTATCACCACGAAAAAATCTAAAGGACTTAAGTCGGGTGACCGAGGTGCCCATTCCATTGGGCTCCGTCGTCCTATCCATAGTCCTGGAAACGTGTCATTTAAATAATTGTGCACATTTTGGGAGAAATGCGGATGAGCTCCGTTTTGTTGGTAAATCAGTTCGTGTTCACTGTATATAGGATCGTTCTCAAAAATATTTGTTAGAGCGGGGTCGATGGCATTCTGTATTAAATTCAAGTATATATGGCCTGTTACATTTCCTGGAAGGACAAAAAGGCCTACAATGGAATTTCCAAAAATACCAGCCCACACATTTGACTTCTGGGGGTGTTGCGTGAGTGACTCATATAAAATCCTTGGATTGGTGTCAGCCCAGTAACGGCAATTGTGTCAATTCACTGAACCATTTAGGAAGAAGAAACACTCCTCTGAAAACAAACATTGAATAGGAAATTACCATTGTTTAACGCTCGCTCACTCATAACTTCGCAAAATTGCAAGCGACGATCAAAGTAGTCTGAATTTAGTTCGTGCACTAGGCGAATTTTATAGGAATGGAATTCGTATTTTTTTTAACCCGTTGGACACTAGTACGAGACACACCCGTCGCAATGGCCTTGTCTTGTACTTAGCGTACCTACTGCAACTTACCCCAATACTGCTATCATTATAGGTTCATTTTGTACTCGATTTTGAAGCTGTTTTTTTATTATGAACCGAACCTGTTTCACGAAATTTTGTTATCAATTCGCGAACAACTTTTCCAGAGGTATGTATGTTTGTCAGGATGCCGTTGGTTAAACAACTTCGTGACCCGACTTCTACAGTCATCGTTTTTGAAAAAAAGCTCAATAATTTCCACTCTTTCTGCAACTGAGTACACCATAATGAGAAAAAGTCGACAGTTTTTAAACATTTTAACCAAGACAGGTATCTAGCAACTACTTGACCAAATACAAATGTGAAAAAAGATACCCGAAAATTTTTTACTCACTAACATGAGCCTAAAAAATCTGCAAATCGGCCAAAACAGCGAATTCATTTCAAGGAATTTACTTCTATAATACCTTCGATAAGTTTTGAAGTACAATTGAATCGATTTTCACACATTATTGTTGGAATTTCAACGCTCCATATTTTCTGAAAGATTTTCAAAAACTATGCAGCGCTGTATAGGGGTTTGGAAACATTTTTGATGTGACACCCCTAGTTAGGAGTTTGAAGGTTTCACTATGCTTTTTGCGTCAAATTGTGTCCCCATGACAAAAAATCTTGACGTGTTTATGTATTTTGCCGAAAAATTCTTTCCCACCCTGTATCGCCTAGCGGTACGTTTTCGATGGGCCACCCTGCATAGCGTACCGCGCTAATAACCGTTTATGGTTAATGCTCAAAACTGAAAAAAAAATGCCAAAGCAGTAAACTCTAAATCGATCGGACAGAGCTGTTTTAACCATAAATGACACCACATGAAAATTGCACCCGTGCGAAGCGGGGACGCGTCGCCAGTTATGTCATAAAAGAGAATATGAATTCTTCATCAAATGAAAAATTATGTTCGTTCAGATGTTGGGTGAAGATTGTACTTTGCACTGCTAGTTCCGCAAACGTGTGTTCGATTTCCTCAAGTTTCCAAAATGACGATGTAATTCGCTTTTTCCAAGATTAAATAATTAATCATTGAATCGAAAACTTTATTTTTCCAAACATTATTTATCCGTTAGGACGCAAATAGGATTAGTTCATCTTTAGAACTAACTGAGGCACTGATATACAAACTGAGTTCACTTCGGAAAAACGAGGTTGGTTTCACTTTCAGTCGAACTGGAAGTACATTGATTGCCTGTTTCGAGTTTCAGAGCTCTTATTTGAATAAGAACCAAACCACCGTACAAAGTCATTCTGTAAATTTATTATTATATTATCACAGAAAATACATCTTTCATAAACGACAACATTCAAGTACCTAATATATCATGACACTTCAAATTGACATTCCGACATACTGCGTTACTAAGGACCCAATAGAAAGAATTCAAATGAAAAGAGATATCTCACTATCATAGGGACCGTTCTATGAAATCTCGCCTTCCATTTCAGTGATTCAGAAACTGTTGAACTGAAGTCTGATAGGCAGAGTTTAGTGCTGACCAACGCAATCTCAACTAAACATTCAGATAATATTGGTCATTTTCAACCATATCAGTCAACATCCGATCATTTAGGCCTTCCAGAAGTTCTAGAAGCGTATCTCTTTTCAGACTGTTTGCTAACAAAAAAAGGGTCAACTATACTTACCATCATTGCCAAATAATAATAACAGCCGTCCTCCACCCGCACAGGTTCTGCTTTGGTGTACAATCTGAGAGTGTTTATCGCCTGGCACCATTGTGAATATCGATCACAATTATCTTCATTCAGTTTCCGTGTCGAATTTATGGTTTACAAAATAACTACACTGAATACTGGTTCGTACTTTGTTGTATTCAACGTTTTCCTTTACCTACAGATTCAGTTTTTTTTTTATTTTGTATCTCAAGTCTGAAATATATTATTGCGAGAAGTTCAACAGCTCTGATTACCATAATGAAGACCAATCATCTTAATACTCTTTGACATTGTATAAAGTATTTAAAATTACCCAATGCGATCAGAATCACGCACAGTATCACTCAATAACATTTATAAGGATTATTGAAAATGTAAGTTCTGAAACCGAAATTTAGATCGGTTTCTCCAATTGTGAATAGCGAGAAAAGGATGTACATTAGTAAGGGTAGTGGAAGAGTACACGCATGCTATCGGATTCGGGATTGGGATCAACAAATATTCCACGATTCATCTCAAAATAGGACGATGCGAGGAATACAAAGAGGACGTTCAGCTCGTCGACGCAAGCATCCATCTTGATGCCAGAGATACCTTTACTTACCTAGGGGTAGAATAACGCTGCTCTCAAGAGGTAAACACAGTTGAAAACTCTCAACGCGGCAAGTATCAGCATCAACTCCGAAAGATCTGATGAGAACATATTGGAACCCGTTCAGCAAAAAGCTGTCGACATGGCTGCGAAGAGAGAAGCACTCCTGCAGCTACATTTTACCTTTCCTTTCCTCACGTCGTGGACTGAAGTAGGAGACCGAGGGATTCATAATGGCTTGCCAAGATGGTGTCTTCAACACCTTAGTCTACAACAGTAGTCGCGTGATGGATAAAGAATAGACACTAGATGTAGAGCGTGTCATGGGACTCCTGAGACCACAATGCATTTGGTGTGCGCCTGTCAAGTTTATGCGGTCTCAGCCTATATCCACAGGCATAACGCGGCGCTACGAGTGTTGTACTACTACCACTTATGACACTCGGTATAGACGAGACACCGGTGTTGCCTTATGCTCCGGGGGATATCGAGTCCGTTGTCACCAAAAAGAATAATTTTCTAATGGGTTACAAGGCACGGTTACTCATGTAGCGGAGAGCTGGACCGAAGGTAAGGACACTCTTGTGGTTGGCTTTGTTGAGCGCCACCTTATTTGAAAAGTTACAAAAAAGGAAAAAGGTGTATCGGTACCTAAGAAAATAACACCCTTGACTGGGAAATGAATTTAATGACTTGGGGTTGTTCAAAGCTGTGTTGTAAGCTGTGTTGTAACATTCATAATCAAATTTACTTATATGTAAGTTACATTACTATCAAGATAAGATTTAAATTGAGAAAATATATAAGACCTTGATGAGGCAACAGGTATTTGAAAAAGTAAATGTAATGTAACTAGTGAGTTATCAGCTCTGCTGAAGGCTGAACTTTACATAATATTAGTTTACATCAAAAACAATGATTGCAATCAAATGTGGTAGGTACCGAATATAGATCTATAATGGTTTACACCAAGTATATGTTAAATTAAGATTTTAACTAATAATTCTTAAAAAGATAAAACCATTGGGCTGCTACAAAAATATGGTTGGATCTGACCTGAACTTTCCTCGAAGGTTACTAGGTACTGGGGAATGTACTGCGATCTGTCAAGACATTTCCAATGTATCCAAATTTCTTTTGGTACCAAAAACTCCTTCCTAGTGCATTATTCTGTATAATAAAAAAATTCAGGAACTCAGGAACTGGGGCATCCTGTGGGTATTCCCAATATTCCTACTATCCTACTACAAAAATTGTGAGTGACTGACGCTACTCTCCTCTCATATCATCATCATCATGGCCACATGCCAGTTAGATGTTAGATGAAATCAAAAGTGTTACTTCCTAGGTTCTAGGGCTTTTCTACTTGGCCTTCAGATCTAAAATGATCAATAGGTTTATCAAAAGTTGTAATAGAAAACTTGAAACATTTAATTATATCTTGGAAATGAAAATTACCTTCAACATAGGAACGGCCAACATGCAGGTGCACCCCGCTTGGAAAACAAATCGCAAAAGGGCCGATCTATCGGTGTGAAATCATAGCTTGCTATGATATCATTTTTTATGTTTACTAATAAAAAAATATCTGCGTTGTGGAAATGTCCGTTTCACAGTATCGCATAAAATTTGAAATGTTTCACGGAATGACAGAAAACAGAAACAGAAAACACAACTCACATTAGCACAGCTGATGTGGATGAAGTATGTTCGTAGTACGTTCAGTTAGTTGAGCTTGGAATATATGATTCCTAACGAACTCTTATCACACTATCGGCACACACTAGGTGTTCGCCCTTTGCAACGTTGTGAGTGTTTTGACAGCTGCTAAACTGAGATGACCGTATTAGAAAAGCGAAATTCAATAGT